>CM053609.1:51655748-51672366 GCA_028646535.1 Procyon lotor
GCCCACCCTCAGTTTATTTCTGAGTCCACAGTCTCTCATGCTTTATCTCCCCCTTCGATTTCCCCCAATTTTCCTTTCCTTCTCCTAATGTTCTCCATGATGTTCCTTACGCTTCCCAAGTGAAACCATATGACAATTGATTTTCTCTGCTTGACTTATTATTTGCTTATCACTTTTCATGGTCAATTCTAAAGCAGAAATGTTTCTTCCCAGTGTTGGGGTCCCAGTCATCTTATACTCATATCCTGAAGTGTCTGCTTAGAAGACCAGAGGAAGCAAATGGCAAACTGGAGACAGAAAGAAATATCCTTAAATAGTTCTTTCAGCTTTACTTTCCAAAAAAAAAAAAAAAAAAAAAAAGAGATTTGGAAAATGCTCAGTATTAACTTCAGTAAGAATGAGCATTTCCACTGTAAAGGCAAATAGTTTGTAGAGAGTTCTTTATCTACCAACATTGTAGGATCATTGGTAAAACACATAATTACAGTGGGCTGTGAATAAAGTTGAGCTGGTACGAATGTGATGTTCTCTACACAGCTGAAACACAAAGCTTTACCTTGATTTTGAAGTTTGGTGTGCTAAATATCTTCTTCCATTTGCCCCTCCAGATTCACTTCCTATCCTGCTACAAACCCAGGAAGCTTTCTACCCTGATACAGAACCAAGGGAATTCACTGATACCTGACTTCCCATTGGTGCAGACAATGGAAGGCTCTAGCAAGAGCATAGGAGGCAGGAGGCAAGTGAAGTCAGAGTATTACTTCTCCAGCTCCCCTTTTAATGGAGCTCGGTAGCTGTCATTTCGCTGCTCCCACTCCTGAAGGCCACAGCTCCTGTCGGGCAGTCTTATACATAGAGTTCTTTGTCTTAGTTCCAACAACCAGTCCTTTCCTTGCTCCTTCAGATCCAGGGGTATTACTACCTCCATCCCTGGTTGCTTTCCCTAAATCCTGCTCACACTTTTATTAAACTCTTTAAATAATCCAAATTGAATGCATTGGACCTGACTGGTATAGATGGTGTATGCTGATGCACCATTCTGCCTGTCGCCCCATCCAGCTGCGTAAACCAGCTAATCAAAAACTAGGTCACTAGATCTGAAGAAGCAGGGGGCAGTAGAGGAGGATCTAAGACATAGAGCCAAAAAAGATAAATAAGAGGACTCAATAAATGAGGCGCATTCCAATAGGTAGAAGGGAATTGAGCTGGGAAATTCCAATTGGTTGGCCTTTTTTTCTGTTATTCCCAGATTTATCATGTGGACATAGTATATCTAGTGTGGCTAAAGAGACTGGACATTGTTTTCCCAGAATTTTCCAGTTTCCTCCTTCTTTTCAAACCCAGGAGATTTCTCTGAAGCCTCTTCTTAGTGGTTTCAGACTGACTTCGAGGGAGCTCTGGTTCCATAAAGATACCACAGAAGCCTCTTTGAGGGTGAGGGATCTCCATAAGTGGGACTCCAAATCAGTGGCTGCCCCCAGTCCTGGGGGGCAGTCCTAGTCTCAAATTAGTTCTTTATTTATTTTCCAAATTGGATTCTATGTAGCATTTCATTTTTCAAAGAAGAGAAGGAGGGAGGAATCCGCTACTTAAGAAAGAAAAAAAAAATGAGAATCATTGCTCCTCTCTTCTCTTTTATAGTCTCCTTAAGGTTTGCTAGATCCTAAGGGCTAAGGACAGTCTTGTGATCCCTTTTTTTCCTTATTTCGGTGCCTCTTACAGCACAGAGGCGGAGCTGCAATATTACTCGAAGCTGAGCATCTCTGAGTTGAAGCAACCCTATGATCATCGCCTGCAATCTTCCACTTTGTCGCAGTGTTCTTCACAGCAGGACCACCAGCCTGTGTTGGGACACCTCTAACGACAGGTAGTTCTCTCACAAGAGCAGCCCACCTTATTCAAGAGCTCTAATCATTAAAATGCCTCCAGTTATATGGTTCCAAATTATACCTCTCTTTGATGGGGATCATTTTGCCTTCTAAGCATATACAAATATGAAGTAAATCTACATGACAGTGCCTCCCGTATTCAAATTAAGCTATTACAGAGTGACTCTTCAGATGCTGGGTGGTAAGGTGGCTCTAGTCTTAACATCTTCATCAGTTCAATCACCAGTTGAACTGATGGAACGACCCTGGCTGGGAGTAGGGGGAAGCAAGGAGACTTACCCGGAACTCTCTAATAAGGTGATTTTTGAGTCACTACAAGAAGTGATGACCTCTAAGATCTTTGTAGCCCTGAATTTTAGGATTAGATGAAGCAAAAAATAGACAAAACAGATTGGACTACATCTGTGAAAGATAAAAGAGAAAGAAAGGGATAACGGAAACTTGACTGGATGTGTATCCCTGTGTGTTTTCCCTCTAACTGGGTTTCCCCTTAAAAATATGGCTGGAAGTACATTATAGGGATGGGAGAAAGCCTTTGGCAAAACACAGCTTTTTTTCATGAAAAAAACCTTTTAGCAAATTAGGTATGTACCTCAATATAATAAAAGCTATATATGACAATCCCACAGTTAACATCGTACTCAGTGGTGAAGTAAGTAGGCACTCAAAGAATAAAGTGAAAGTTGTGTTATGTGTGATGGTTTAGGTGTAGGAACCAAATGGCGATGTTTGAATCCTCTTCCATGACGTTATTAGCGTGACCTTGGAAAATGTTCTTAAGTCCTCTGATCGTGACCCTTGTATTTATAATGATTATAATTATTGTATCCCCCTCACAGGTATTTTGGGGAGAATTAAATGAAGTAATAATCCAAAAGTGCATAGAACAATGTCTAGTGCTTAATGAGCATTCAGAGTTTAGCTATGTTGTTAATTACAATAAAGCACCCAGTGCTAGGAAAGACATTGAAAAATCTGTATTCAAATTCCTTTATGAAGGAAGCCGTGCATAAGGTGGATGGGGAGACAATGATAAGAATAAATGGGGAACACTGGGGTGTATGTGGCTCTTTTTTCACTACATCTGTATCTTTGGGGTAAATACCTAGTAGTGCAGTTGCTGGGTTATAGGGTAGCTCTATTCTTAACATCTTGAGGAACCTCCATACTGTTTTCCAGAGTGGCTGTACCAGCTTGCATTCCCACCAACAATGTAAGAGGGTTCCCCTTTCCACATCCTCGCCCACATTTGTTGTATCCTGTTTTATTAATTTTTGCCATTCTAACTAGTGTGAGGTGGTATCTCATTGTGGTTTTGATTTGTATTTCCCTGATAGCTAGTGACGTTGAGCATTTTTTTTCATGTGTCTGTTAGCTGTTTGTATGTCTTCTTTGGAGAAGTGTCTGTTCATGTTTTCTGCCCATTTTTTGACTGGGTTATTTGTTTTTTGAATACTGAGTTTGAGAAGTTCTTTATAGATCTTGAATATCAGCCCTTCATCTATTATATCATATGCAAATATCTTCTCCTGTTCTGTGGGCTGCCTCTTAGTTTTGTTGACTGTTCCTTTGCTGTGCAAAAGCTTTTTATCTTGATGAAGTCCCAAAAGTTCATTTTTGCTTTTGTTTCACTTGCCTTTGGAGACGTGTCTTGAAAGAAGTTACTGTGGCTGATGTCAAAGAGGTTACTGACTACGTTCTCCTCTATTCTTCTCAGGATTCTAATGGATTCATGTCTCACATTGAGATCTTCCATCCATTTTGAGTTTATCTTTGTGTATGGTATAAGGGAATGGTTCATTCTTCCATATGTAGCTGTCTAATTTTTCCAGCACCACTTGTTGAAGAGATTTTGTTTTTTTCCACTGGATACTTTTTCCTGATTTGTCAAAGATTAGTTGACCATGGAGTTGAGGGTCCATTTATGGAGTCTCTATTCTGTTCCATTTGTCTATATATCTGTTTTTGTGCCAATACCATGCTGTCTCGGTGATCACAGCTTTGAAATATAGCTTGAAGTCAGGCAACGTGATGCCCCCAGCTTTGTTTTTCTTTTTTATCATTCCCTTGGTGATTCAGGATCTTCTCTGTTTCCATACAAATTTTAGGATTGTTTGTTCCAACTCTTGGAAAAAGCCAATGATTTTTTAATAGGGATGGCATTCAAAGTGTCAATTGCTCTGGGGAGGATAGACGTTTTAACAATGTTTATTCTTCCAATCCATGAGCATGGAATGTTTTTCTATCTTTTTGTGTCTTCCTCAAATTCTTTCATAAGTTTTCTGTAGTTTCTAGAGTATAGATCCTTTACCTCTTTGGTTAGGTTTATTACTAGGTATCTTATGGTTTTTGTTACTATTGTGAATAGAATCGATTCCTTAATTTCTCTTTCTATAGTTACATTGTTAGTGTATAGAAAAGCAACTGATTTCTGTGCATTGATTTTGTATCCTGCTACATTGCTGAATTGCTGTATGAGTTCTAGTAATTTTAGGGTGGAGTCTTTTGGGTTTTCAATGAATCACCTCAAAAACTAGTGATGTACCTTACAGTGGCTAACTGAACATAATAAAAAAGAAAAAGAAAAGAAAAGAATAAATAGGGAAACTCACTCTCTTCAGACTCTACAGTTGTCTGCATCAGGGCATTCAAAGGTTAATCAAGAAACTAGAATGCATGGAGTTTGAGGAGAGATATTGTGTGTTATTGACATGGTAAGGTCCTGAGGAGACCTCAGCTTTAGAAAGATGAATTAGATGAGTGATACCATCTTCTACCAGCAAGGGAATAAGAAGGATTCTCACAGCCCTAGTCAGCTCTCTTCCTTGGGTATTTTTCTTTCATGATGTTTAATAATTTAGACAATTAAATTAATTTATTTAATAATTAGACAATTAAATTAATTTATTACAAATAAATTTACATTTAGCTGAGGTTGTCCTGAGGTTTGAGGTGAGGCCATGACATAAATGAACAGCTGTTTGGTTTTCTCAGAGAGTTTATAAATGTTACTGTTTACATTGAGAGACCTTTTGGGGATGACCCTTGGGTTATTGAGGACAGTCCCACTAATGGTTCTCCATACCATTCCTGAGACCTGATTCTTTGTATCTTCTAATGAAGGTGGCAATGAGGTGTACACCAGGCACAGTGGAAGGGAGTCCTGAGCTGCAAGTTAGAAGGCCTGGGTTCCATTCTGGCTACTTATATAGGTTTTTTTGTTTTTGTTTTTTTAAAGATTTTGTTTATTTATTTGACAGAGAGGGAGCACAAGCAGGGGAAGCAGTAGGTAGAGGGAGAGGGAGAAGCAGGCTCCCTGCTGAGCAGGGAGCCCGATGTGGAGCTCAATCCCAGGACCCTAGGATAGTGACCTGAGCCAAAGGCAGATGTTTAACCAACTGAGCCACCCAGGCGCCACCTTATATAGTTTTGAAATCACTTATTTTCTCTGGGTCTCAATTTTCACATCTGTCCAGTATGGAGTAAGATTAGATACTTGCTAATGGTACTTTCAGCTATAATATTCTACCCACTCTTTGTGCAAAATGCCCCAATGTCTGGGGTGCCCAGTCATTATTAATTTATTCCATCTATTGATTTATCCTTTGGTGCAGTATTTAATATTTTCCTTTTCAATATTTTTAAATTCATCACACAAAAAACTACAAATTTTCATACATCTACCATCTAGAGCTAACAGATGTTAGTATTTTGCTGTATGTGATTCAGATTGTTTCTTTAAAAAGAAACACTAGAGATAATAAATCCCCATTTCTTCCCTCCTGAGAAATAACTACTATCTTTAAATTAGTATATATTCTCAATATATAGTATTGTTTTAATTTTTGAAGTATACATACATAATATACTATAAATTTCCTCATTTTTGCTGAACTTTATATTTTCCAGATTTAGACACATTACCACCTATGGAATTATTCATTCATTCATTTTAACAGTGGCTTAGTATTCCACTGTATGAATATACCACAGTTTATCCATTCTCCATTGATGGCCTTTTAGATGGTTTCCAACATTTTGCTATTAAAAATAACATTGCAACAACCAACTGTGTAGAACTCTCCCTGAGCACATGTGTGAGAGTTTCCCTAGGGTAATTACTTAGAAGCAAAATTACTTGGTGGCTGGGAATGTTTATTTTCAATTTTTCTAGATAATGTGAAATTGCTCTCCAAAGTGCTTGTAGATATTTACACTCTCAGCAGTAATAAATGACATATTGTTTTCCCATATCCTTGCCAGTATGTGTGTTGTAAGACTTTTAAATTTTTTCCAATCAATGGGTATGAAATAATATTTTCTTGATGTTTTCATATATTTATTGGCTATTCAAATTTCTTTGTAAATTTCCTGTTCCTAACCTTTGCCCATAGTGTGTGTGTGTGTGTGTGTGTGTGTGTGTGTGTGTGTGTGTTATTGATCTGAAAGATATCTTTGTAGATTCTGGATCAACTAATTCTTTTTATTATTATTTTAAAAGTTAGAAATATCTTCTCCTAATTTATAGCTTATCTTATAATTATTATGTTTGGTTTTTTCACCCAAAAGTTTTTCAGTTTTTTGTAGCTAAATTAACAATTTTTTTAGTGTTTGGTACCTTTTGTTCCTTGTTCAAGAAAAATCTTCCTTACACCAATATTATAAACAAATGCCATATATTCTCACAAAAGTTTTACAGCATTGCTTTGTTTCAGTATCTAGGTTTTTAATCCATATGTGATTTCATCTTGCCTAGAAAACTGATTTTAATTTACTTATTCTACATGAATAGCTAACTGTCCTTGGATCATTCGTTAACTATCATATCCTTTCTCCATTGACTGGTATTGCCACTACTCTCATTTGCAAAGTTTCTGTATAGATGTGGATCTATTCCATTGGTATGCCCTACCTTAATTACTGCAGCTTTAGGGCAGTTCTTAATAGCTAGTATGGTAAGAACTGTTTCTATTATTTTTCTTCAAAATTGTCTGGACTATACTTGGCCCTTCACTCATTCATATGAGTTTTACAATCTGTTCACTCCCACACACACAAAAAAAGTGTTAAGATAGTATTTGGAATGGCATTGAATTTATAGGTACATTTGAACAGAATTATTATAATGATATAGAAACTTCCTTACTATGTGTCCACATATCTCTTTATTCAGATCTTTTTCTCTTGTTCGCAAAATGTTTTATAATACTTTCCAAAAAGTTTTGTCCACCTTTTGTTAATATATTCCTCTTTACCTTATAATTTTTGTTGCTGTTGTGTTGTTGCAATTGTTGTTGCATAGGATCTTTTTTTTTTTTAAGATTTTATTTATTTGACAGAGAGAAACACAGCGAAAGAGGGAATACAAGCAGAGGGAATGGTAGCGGGAGAAGCAGGCTTCCCGCAGAGCAGAGAGCCCGATGCGGGGCTCGATCCCAGGCCCCTGGGATCTGACCTGGGCCGAAGGCAGACGCTTAACGACTGAGCCACCCAGGCGCCCCCATAGGATCTTTATCTAAAATTATACTTTCTAATTTTTTTCAAAAACTAAAATGTCCCTTGTGGTCCCTGGAGTAGAAAAATGTCAATGATTTTTTTGTGTATTGATTCTTAGCTTGCAAACTTGCTATTCTCTGCTCATGCAAATATTTTTGTCTGCAGAATCTATTGAATTTTCTATGTAGGAAATCATATCTGCTGATAATGAAAACACTGTTTTTTCCTTTCCATATCTTTTACTTTTTCCTTTTTTTCCTTGACTTATGCTAGCTGGGACCTCAAATACAACACTGAGTCGAGGGGGTGAGTGGGAGGTACTTGTCATTTTCCTGGTTCTAGAGGACCCTCTTGTATTGTTTCATCCTTAAGTATGTGATTCAGGCCTGGTTCTTGATTGGGATTCTCTTTAAAACAGTGTAAACCTGTTAGAGTCCCTTTTCCTCTTCTCTCTCAACACTTATTCATGGTAGTGGGTGAGCCACTGATCTAAATGGGATCAGACATACATTTAACACTTCAAGTTGTGGAGTTATTGATCAGCTAAGCAATCAGTTGATTTGGCTTTTCCGTTTGTGACCTGGGATAATAAATATTGGGCCAGATGAAACCCACACTAGTGAATTTCCTTACAAAAGAGAAGTCATTTTTCTGGATGGTATAGCTGTGGCAGAATATAGGTCATGAGCCAGGTGCTCGGTTTGCTCAAAGGTCTGGCTACACCTCTAGATGGAACACGAAGGTGGTTGTGGTGCGGAGGGCACAGCCTGGTAGAGGACTGACTTCCTTGGGCCCACTCAGGCCACCAGACTTCAGTTATTTTGGAGGAAAAATTTCAGGGAGTTTTAGATTCTGATTATTTTTGTAATACATGTTGAATGATGGAGCTAGGGAGTGAACTCAAATTACGAGAGATCCAGCACCTTTAGCAATGAGTGCAGGAAAGAGAACATCTTGATTACAAATAAACTTAAATCCAGCCTGTGTTTATTTCCTGAACCTAACTACCTGGCAGAAGAACTTTGGACAGGGGCTAATGGTGCAGCCAAATAATTTCTACAGTAGAAACTCATTAATCATAACAGGGTGTAGTATTAAAGTCAGTAGGATGCAGAGCCACCATGGCAGACCTGGAGGGAAGAAGAAGTTTATAATAGAACAATCTCACCTGTAATCCATTCTTCTGGGATTGGCTCCCCGGATGATGTTTTATGGACTTTACAGTGAAGTGCACTGAAATTACCCGAAGAAAGCTTAGGCCAATGGATTCCCAAGGGCAAAAGCCTTATAAGGGATAGGGCAAGTGGTTCCCCCACAGAACAAATACCTAGAATGCTAATGCTTTTATTAAGATTCTAATAACTAGTTCTACTGGGGAGCCACTTGTAGAGGAAGGAAGGAAAGAAGGAGGAAATGAGGAAGAGAAGCAAGAAGGAAGGAAGGAGGGAAAAAGAGAGAGGGAAGGAAGGAGGGAAGTAAGGAAAAAGCATGGTTTGCAAAAAAAAATAGCATGATTTGCAAAAAAGTCATCACCGGCCACGTAAAGAAGAAATGCAAACTGTTGTTGATTTTGTGTAAAGAATCCCCTAATTCTTTGGGGTGAACATCTTACCTAAGAAATGTGTGGCCAGTCTCAGTGGTGACATAAGGGGGCTTAATAGCCACACTTTCTGTTTAGCTGGAGTGACACTATGTGCTGGGTTGCCCGTAATGGGCTTGGCTCATGCATTTCTGTGGGCATATTAACTAGCATTATAACTCTTCACTGTAAACAGTAGTCCTAGTTGTACCCTAAGTGACGTGTGCGTCCCATGGAGCACTCTCTCAAACCTCTTTTATAGATATGTTGCTGTGATCTGTCACCTACCTGACTCCCTGCCAAAGAGTGACCTCTATAAGGCTAGGGGCTATATGTCACTCATCCTCGTGTGCCCAGTTTTTATCCCTGTGCCTGACACTTAGTAGGTGCTCTGTATTTCACCAATGAACGGGTGCCATGCTACTTTAAGAAGTCCTTCTGTAAGTATTTGAATTAATGGGAGTACCTTTGGAGGGTGACATTGTGTCCTTTATGAGCACCTGAATGAAGTGCTTAGGACTGAATCAGAGGATGGACCTCCCTCCTCCTTGCCCAGAAGGAATGTGGGAACTACACGAGCAAGTACTTTAAAAAGCTGCTGTGTAAGATCAGAGGCAAACTCTGTATGCTTCTCAGTTTGGCGTCAATTCTGACTTTGAGCCTGTCTTCTTCATGATGCTAAAAAAAAGAAAAAAAAGCCATAGTAAAGATGATCCAAAAGGCCCTTTGAGATCTTAAAGAGAGCTCTACAGTTCTTACGGGCCCCGGCTCTCAGCCCTGCAGTCATTCTCTGTGCCGTCAGTGAGAGCAGCTTGGGAAGGGCATGCTCTCTTCTGCACTCTGCAGAGAGAATCACAGATCTGTAGCTGCAAGTGGCCTTGCACTGTCTAGTTCCTGTCTCTCATCCTAGATCTGAGAAAACTGGCTCAGGCAGACCGACCAACTGGCCAAGTCCACAGAGCTGGTTAGTGTCAGCGGCCGGTTCAGGTAAAGAACTCTCCCTCGGGCTCTTCCTGTCCTCAAATATCATTGTAAAATCTAATTTGCATCCCTCTTTTGAGTATCCTGATTTCAACCCCTTTCCTGCTTTCCAAGACCTCCATGGAATTAGGCCTTGCCAGTTGGCAAAGTCCTGCCTTGATCAGCAGAGCTCATATTTGCACCAAGTGAGAACTCAGGCTCTCAGGGGCAGAGGAAACATTGCAGACCAATTTCCAAATAATTTTGGAAGCATTGAATGGCTCGGGACCCTGCTGACTTTCCTGGGGGCAGGTTGCTTGTCCTGTACAACAGTAAAGAGAAGAGTGAAGCGAGGCCTCAGAACAATTTGAGGGTATAGAAGGGAGAGTAATTTCCCACAGCGTGGGGAGAGGAGGATTGTGTTTCCACACACATACTAAATTGACAACAGTTTGTCTCGTGTGGTGCCTGAGGCAAAGGCCAACACTCCTTTTGTGTGTAAACCCCAGCATAAAAACTGACAGGAACAGATGTTCCATCCATGAAATCTGAAGTTTGGCAGCTACTAAGGGTCCTGAGACATGGCATAAATGAAGGCAGATCATCTTGGCTGCCTATCCTGTCATGTGGATGGAAAAATGTGCTGGGTAGAAGTAAACAGCCTGCGGGACACTGGGCTGGCTCGGGAGGGTGGTCTCCGGGGCGGCTTGGCCTTTCCTCCCCTCTCACTCAGACCTGCCTTTCTTAACGACCTTGGGGAGCGAGCAAGGGCTTGAAGATGAGCTTCACAGATGATGCGGAATGGAGAAATGTGACAAACCCCGGCATAAGCAAAAGGATAACCTAAAGGAATTAGAAAAATGGGAAAGGCCAGGGACAAAATGCAGATCATCCTGGAAAAATGCAAATGGATACGTCTGAGGCAAAATGATCCACAAACCAGATATTCATGGGGCAGAAAAGTTTTGAAGCACGTTAAGAATAGAAACACCTAGCTATGAAATGGTTGCTTCCGACGGTTGCAGAGCCCAGGGTGGAGTGCGCAGGCAGGGAGGGAGGGGGCTGGGAAGGTGGGGGGCCCTTACAGGAGGCCTGCTTACAGGTGTGAAGTGACCTCACTGTAGGGCCTGCTTCAGCTTGCTCCTCCCCTAACACCCATGGGGCTTGTTCCGGTGCCCCCGGGATTGGCTGGGCTGAAGCACACGTCTTGCCGGTGGGTGCTGTGAGATGTGTGTCTGAAGTAAGCAGGTAACACTCCAACCTCCAGGCATCGGCTTTGGGGTGACTTTTCCAGACTGTATTCTTTTTTTTTTTTTTCACTTTTATTTTCATTACCTTTTTCTTCTTTTTTATAAAATAGATTTCCTCCATCAGAGAACATACATTCTTTTTTGTTTTACTTAAGGTAAAAGTGGCATATATCATTGTATTAGTTTCAGGTGTACAACACAATGATTCGATATTTGCATACACTACAAGTAATCACCACGTAAGTCTGGCTACCGTCCTTCACCATACAACTAGCCCTCTTTATCCTTTTCACCCACCCTCAATCCCCTTTCCCTTTGATAACCACCAATCCGTTCTCTGTATCTCTAAGTTTGTTTTGTTTGCTTGCTTGTTTGTTTCTTTGAGGTTTTTATTAGATGCCACATATGGGTGAAATCAAACAGTATTTACTTTCTCTGTCTGACTTATTTCACTTAGCCTAATGACCTCAAGGTCTATCTACGTTGTCACAAATGACAAGATTTTCTCCTCTTTATCGCCAAATTTTCCATGTTTATATACACCACATCTTCTTTAGCCATCGATCTATTGATGGACACGTATGCCATTTCCATATCTTGGCTATTATAAATAATGCTACAAAGAATATAAGAGGTGCATATATCTTTTCGAAATAGCGTTTTCCCATTCTCTTGGTGAGCAACCATACGTGGAATTGCTGCATCATATGGTAGTTCTATTTTTGATTTTCTGAAGGAGGTCCATCCTGTTTTCCACAGTGGTCGCACCAATTAACATTCCCACCAACAGTGCAAAAGTATTCCCTTTTCTCTACAATCTCTCCAACACTTATCTCTTGTCTTTTTAAAATAGCCACTCTGACAGGTGTGAGATAACTCCTTGTGGTTTTGATTGGCATTTCCTTCATGATGAGTGATGTGGAGCATCTTTTCATGTGTCTGTTGGCCGTCTGTCTGTCTGTTTTGGAAAAATGTCTGCTCAGATCCTCTGCCCATTTTTTTAACCAGATTGTTTGGTTTTTGTTATTAGGTTATGAGTTCTTTATATATTTTAGATATTAGCCCCTTATTAGATATATGATTTGCAAATATCTTCTCCCATTCAGAAATTTGCCTTTGTATTTTGTGGATGGTTTCTTTCACTGTGTGCAGAAGTGTTTTAGTTTGATGTAGTCCCGTTCGTTTATTTTTGCTTTCATTGCCATTGCCTTTGGAGTCAGATCAAAAAAAATCCAAGAGTGATGTCAAGGAGCTTACTGCCTATGTTTTCTTCAGACTATTCTTTAAAAGAAAAGGAGTGAAAAAATATTTCCATCATAGAACAAACATGTCCTACTTATGTCATGCAGAATAATAAATTTGGGATAATTTTGTCTTTGTTATTTTGCTTTGAGAAATTTGTTACCAAATTTCTCCCTTTTACCCCCACTTGTAAAACTTCAACAATTATAAACTGATGATGACCAGAGATCCTCACATTTTCCAAAACAGCCAGCATGTTTATAACTTTGGAAATTGCTCTGTTTTGGAAAGTCCTGCCTGAGACCCCACTGAAGTGCTCTCTATTGATGGGGCCTTCAGCCTGAGGAATTCTGAAGAAAACCAGAGCCCTCCACTCCTTTCCTATTATAGTGGAGTTGGAGGTCCCTGGCACTGGCCTCCTTTCTCTGAAAGTTTGTCATCTTGTTTTGAGTAGCTCTTCAGTTTGAAAAGCAAGGCCAGCAATGAAGGTCTCGTGACTGCTGACCAAAATCACTAAAGAAAGTGCATAAAATTCCTCGGAATTTCTGTTCTCCCAGTGATATTATCCAGAGGAATTATTCCAAAAATATAAACTGAAATGGCATATTTAACCCTACACAATTGAAGAATGCACCTCTCGTTGCGACAGGAAATGATGTTGGGGTTTTGTTTTCAGATCTCTTTCCATCTTCCTTTAATCACAGTAATGCCCAACAGGGCAGCAGGTCAGAATCACCTGAGGTGTTCGTTAATGATCGGAACTTGGCACCCCCCAGAGTGGGGTTGTGGGGAGTGGGGCGGGGCCTGGTGGTCCAGGATGTGGTGGAGAAGAGGGATGGAGGCAGAGCTGCTGTGTGGTTTGAGGAGCCTGGATTTAGGACTGGCTCCTAAGGCACAGCGCCGGTAGGTGACCCTGGGTTCAGAGGCTCAAGGAGGAGTGTGGAGTCACGCAGCTCAGCTCCCTGCCTCTCACCCCACTTCTCATGATAACCCTGGAAAGCCCATTCCCGGGCAGCACCTGGGCTGAGCACCTGAGTCTGGAGGAGGGAGAGGAGGTGAGGGTTTATCTCCAGAAAGTCAAAATCTCTTGTCAATTCCAAGAGGCCAAGAGACAAGAGGCCAAACAACAGGGCCTGAACAAGGGGAAACACAGCAGTTGATGTGGGAATGAAGAGAGATAGAGAGGGAATTGCTCTCGGTAGTGAAGGAAAGCCTAAAGCTTAAAGCTCGGTTTGTGTTTTCTGGGGAGTGGGTAGGGAAGAGCTATTGGCCCTGGAGAACTTGGATGGGCACGTCTCCTGTAGAAGTTCAGTGTCAGGACAACTGCAGCTCACTATGTCTTGGCTGAAAGGCCACTTCTGCTTCCTCTTGCCCCACTAAGTATGGCCTGTCTGATAGCAAGCCTAGGACCCCCATGGAGAAAGAAGCGGGAAGCAAGGTCAGTCTCAGGTGGCCCAGTTTCGGTGGACTGGCCCCCAGAATGTCAGAGTTCACGCCTCAGGACCAGGCGTTTCTTCTGTCCAGGTTAAAAGCACTGATTAGGGCTCTTGACAGACATACACGATTCTGGTTTTCTCTAGGGAAGAGGTAACCCTGAGGACCGGCCTCTGCCGTCAGCTTGTCTTACTCATGACATAACACCTGTGGCAACCCTGATATTTTATTTATATTTCTTCACTGTGGCTTCCTCATGCTGCCAACTTATCTTCATCAAAGAAGAATTGTGACCCTTTTTCCCACTCTGTTCTTCATGCATAGCACAGTGTCTGACACATAATTACCTCTTAGCATAAGTCAGATGAATGGTTTGATGCTTTGTACATTCAGAGCACACGCTGCTTTATCACAGTCTGAGTCCATGGTATTCTCCTCTGACAAAAAGAGCTTACAAAATGGACACCTGAGTTACTTTCTTAGGATTTTAGACTACTTTCTTCTCTTTGGCTCCGTACATACTAGTTAATGGTTTTTCTAATGATCCAGGAGACCCTCTGCTGGCAACCTATTTCCATAGACACCCATGAGCCAGTGGAAGTGTTTTTTCCTGAGATTCTGTGTGGAACAAGGGCCGTGGTGACACCCCCACATCCTCACTTCCTTCACGGGGTGAATGTCTGCCCCGCTGAGAGGCCACGAGCACGGTGGGTCTGATTGCAGACCTGTAGGCTTCGGACGGGCTCTGCTGCTTATGGGGTAACCACTGACCCCCGCCTCCGTTTCTCTCCCCTGGAACACAGGATGGTAACAACAATACCTACTCCTAGGCTGGATTGGGGAGATGACATGATTTAGTATGTGTGAGGTATTGTACCCCAGAAAGCACTGCATATGCGCTCATCCTCATCATTATTAATGTGTGAGCAGCTGAAATACGGGCCGTCTCATCAAAGTCACTGTGGTCCTTATGACTCCTAGATGTCAAAAAGATTTTCATGACGCCCTTTGCTGCCATTTATGTTCATTTGTTTCGGAACCTATATGTCACCAAGTGGGAAAAATGGTTGAGCAGGACAACTTTGGAGCTCTCTAGCCAGGAAAGCTATTTATTGGCATTACCTTAAAAAACTCATGCTGCTTCTTTTGCTTAGTAGAGGAAACCCTCTTCCAGTTACTATCCTATAAGAGAAACACCTTAAGCAGCTCCCAGTGACTCACACCCTTGTACAACGCCCCTCCCCACACACCCCTGAATGTGGATGGGACGTGTGACTTCCTTGTAGCTGACAAAATATAGCAAAAGTGAAGGAATTTTGCAGATGTAATTAAACTCCCAAATCAATTACCTTGAGTTCATCAAAAAGGAGAGCACCTAGGTGGGCCTCACTCAATCAGGGGAAGGCCTCTAAAAGAGACATTGGGGCCCGCCCTCAGATGAGAACCTCATTACAAGACTCTGGCCTTGAAGGCTACGAGTTCTCCATTTGCAAAGAAATGAATTCTGCCCTCCCTCATTCCAGGCTAAGGAAGTGTAGAAGTGGATCTTGCTCTAGTTGAGTGGGCCTCTGACGAGAATGTCGCACAGCTGATTACAGTCTTTGTGACTCTGGGCAGAAGATGCAGCTTAGTCATGCCCAAGCTCCTGATCCCTGGAAAGTGCGATAATAAGTGTGTGCTGTGTTAAGCTGCACTTGAAGAAATTTGTTACGCACCAAGAGAAACTAACACAGCTTCAGTTAGGAAATGACTCTTTTCTCCCCCTACAGTGGACTGCATCCTCCTTTTCATTACACGGATAGAGATCATACCCAGGCAAGAGCACAGCTATAGGAGAGAATGATGAGAGGAAGCTGTATTGTCAAGCAAGACAAAAACCCATTAGGTTAAAAAGTAGTACAGGGGGGCGCTTGGGTGGCTCAGTGGGTTAAGCCTCTGCCTTCAGCTCAGGTCATGATCTCAGGGTCCTGGGATCGAGCCCCGCATCGGGCTCTCTGCTCGGCAGGGAGCCTGCTTCCTCCCCGCCCCTCTGCCTGCCTCTCTGCCTACTTGTGATGTCTCTCCTCTCTGTCAAATAAATAAAATCTTAAAAAAAACAAAAAAGCAGTACAGGAAGTCAGCATGCTGAGGATTGTACTGTAGTAAGAGACCAGTGTGGTGATCAGTGGATAAATATGCAACTGAAAGTGAGTTTTGAGAATGTAGAGAGAGGACTCTTGCAACTCAATAAAAATATTTTTAAATAGACATCTTTCCAAAGAAAATATACAAATGATCAACAATCATACAAAGAAACACTCAATGTATTAGGAAAAGGCTAATCAGAACCGCAGTGAAACAAGACTCCACACACACCCTAGGATAGCTGTAATAAACAAAGTCGAACAATAAGGAGTACGGGTGAGAATATGAAGAACCAGAAACCCTTCTACATGGTTGGTGGGAATGTGAAATGGTGCTGTCACCTTGGAAAACAGTCTGACACGTCCTCGAAAAGCAAACATAGCATTACCTCCTGGCTCAGCAACTCCACTCCCACATATACAGCCAAGAGAATTTAAAACGTGTGTCCACAAAATACCTTGTACAGCTTTCATAGCAGCACTATTCCTTTTTTTTTTAATTTTTTTTATTTTTTATTAATTTTTATTAACATATAATGTATTATTTGCCCCAGGGTACATGTCTGTGAATCTTCAGGCTTACACATTTCACAGCACTTAACAGCACATACCCTCCCCATTGTCCACAACCCAGCCACCCTATCC
>CM053609.1:51672866-51712845 GCA_028646535.1 Procyon lotor
TAAAGATGTAGATTTTAACATTCATCTTTATTATGCAATAAAGCTAATTGGACAGTGTGGCTTTCAATGTGTGGCCAAGTGGGCTTGCTAATATACCATCTCTGAATTAAACATAGACTTGCGGACCTCAGCACACTGGGCAACCACAGGTCTCTCTCACAAAGGCAGGCTCCTTGCCACATGGCAAAGAACAAACAGAATGAACTCTCCTTGTAAGCAAGCAAAGCTGAAAAGACAAAGAGGAAACAGTCTTGAGCACACCAGGTTCCTTCTACAATCCCTTCGATCAAGTAACTTATTCCTGCAGAGAAGTCTTTTAAGGAGTGGAGACAGCCCAGAAACTAATGGAGGTTCCTCCATATGGAAGCAGGAGGCCAGGGAATCAAAGCATTATCTATTGAATAATGTAGGTTGTGCAGTGCACATCCTGGACCGCTATAAGGTGCAGCCCTATTAAATAGGTCTCCCTAATAAACTAAGCTAACATAAGATCTCCACTGTGAGAAGCCTTTCCTTACCTCCACATTTTTTTACCATTAAAAAAAAAGATTTTATTTATTTATTTGACAGAGAGAAAGAGATCACAAGTAGGCAGAGAGGCAGGCAGGAGGTGGGGGAAGCAGGCTCCCCGCTGAGCAGAGAGCCTGATGCGGGGCTCAATCCCAGGACCCTGAGATCAGGGCCTGAGCCAAAGGCAGAGGCTTTAACCCACTGAGCCACCCAGGTGCCCCTTTACCTCCAAATTTTCAAGAGATCTTCCTTTTTAAGAGAAACTGACTACCCACTTTCTCTCCCACACTTGACTTTTGGAAATTGTTCTGTCATCATGAGGTGGCTTCTCAAAGCTTTTAAAAAGCAGACTTGGGAATAAACAGAGAACGGTGTTGTACAAAGCCAAGAGCATGAAGAGAAATTTGAGGGAAGATTTGGGGACACTGAAGAAGCTATGAGGCCTGAAAGAAGCACATGGCAGGGGGATGGGGGTTTCTAAGAATGTTACTGGGAATTATGCATCACCCCCCCACCGCCACCGTGTTTGAGAAATTCAGTAAAGAACTTCCTTTACTTTGTAATTGGACTGTGTTCCTTTGACTATGATACACTCACAAACTGTTGCATCCAGTTCCATCTGAAAGGTGACTAATGGGAGGAGGCAGGGTTTCCAGCAGGGCTACTGAATGATTTGGGGTGTCTTTAATTAGGATAAAAAAAACAGCAGAAGGAGTGCTTAGGGGATAGAAGGTACCTATTTTCAGCTCTGTTTTTTGCTTTGGGCAATTTAAATTCAGCATGTCATTTTAATTTGGAGGGAGAGTTAACAACCGTATTGAGGTATATAGCACACACACCATACGATTCATCCACTTAAAGTGTATAATTCAATGTATGTTAGTATATTCACAGAGTTGTGCAAACATCACCACCATCAATTTTAGACTATTTTTATCACCTCAAAAAAGAAACCCTGGACCCCCTAGCTATCACTCCCCAAATCTCTCCCCTACTCTTGCCAGCTTTAGACAACCACTAAGATGCACGAATAAATTTTTTGTCTTTATGGATTTACCTAGTCTGGACATTTCATAGAAGTAGAATCATACCACACATGGTCTTTTATGACCAAATTTTTTCACTTAGCGTACTTTCAAGGTTCATCCATGATGTAACATGTGCCATTATTTCATTCTTCTTTATGACCAAATAATGTTCCACTGTATGAACGTACTACATTTTCTTTATCCATTCATCAGTTGATGGATTTGTTTCCTCTTTTTGGCTATATAAACAAGGCTGCTATGAACATTCACATACAAGGGCAGAAGACGTGATTAGACATTTTTCTATTATTATTTTTATTTTTTTAAAAGGTTTTATTTATTTGTCAGAGAGAGAGAAAGAGAGTGCACGCACAGGCAAGCAGGGGGAGCAGCAGGCTGAGAGAGAGGCAGGCTCCCCGCTGAGCAGGGAGCCCAATGTGGGACTTGATCTCAGGACTCTGGGATCATGACCTGAGCTGAAGGCAGCCGCCTAACTGACTGAGTCACCCAGGCGCCCCTAGACATTTTTCTAAAGAAGATATCCAGATAGCTAACAGACACATGAAAAGATGCTCAACAGCACTCATCATCAGAAAAATACAAATCCAAACCACAATGAAATATCACCTCACACTGCTCAGAATGGCTAAAATGAATAATATAGGAAAAAACCGATGTTGGCGAGGATGTGGTGAAAGGGGAACCCTCTTAAACTGTTGGTGGGAATGCCAGCTGGAGCAGCCACTCTGGAGAATAGTATGGAATCCCTCAAAAAATGAAAAATTGAGCTACCCTATGACCCAGCAATTGCACTACTGGGTATTTACACAAAGGATACAAAAATACAGATTTGAAAGGGTACCTGCACCCTATTGTTTATAGCAGCATTATCAACAATAGCCAAACTATGGAAAGAGCCCAAATGTCCATCGACTGATGAATGGATTAAGACATGGTACACACACACACAGTGGAATGTTACTCAGCCATCAAAAGAATGAAATCTTGCCATTTGCAACAACATGGAGGGACCTAGAAGGTATTAGGCTAAGTGAAATAAGTCAGTTGGAAAGACAAATACCATGTGATTTCACTCATGTATGGAATTTAAGAGACAAAACAGATGAAGCTAGAGAAAGGGAATTATTTGACTTCTTGATTACAGCCATTCGAGTGGGTGTGGTTTTGATTTGCATTTCCCTGATGACTAATAATGTCCAGCATCTTTTCCCGTGTTTTGTACATCTCCTGGGGAGAAATGTGTATGTAGATCCTTGGCCCATTTTTAAACTGAGTTATTTGTCTTTTTATTGTTGAGTTATAAGAGTTCTTGACATATTCTAAGTACAAGTCTCTTATCAGATATATGATTTGTAAATATTGTCTCCCATTATATGGGTTGTCTTTTCACTTTCTTGACAGTGTCCTCAAGTGCAAAAGTTTTTCATCTTGATGAAGTCCAATTTATCTATTTTTGTCTTTTTTAACATGTTGATTATTAAGGACTAATCATTTATGAAATTATCTTATTTTTTGCTTTCTATTACATATACTTTTTAAAATATCTTACCATTACTGAAAATTTTACAGTCTACATATATATCCCATACCTTGATAAAAACAGCATTAGATATATAATGATATATAGATATATAATGATATGTAGATATATAATGATATGTAGATATATAATGATATAATAGATATATAATGCTTCTTCATGCAGTATTACATTATAAAAAAATAGCAGTGTCATATTTTTCTTAATAATCATGACCTACTATCAGTTATTCTTTAATCTGATCCATGCCTTAGTTCTAGAGTTTGATTGGTACATATATTTATAACTTGCACCAAATTCTATCAGACCTTTCCCATCACTAGCACGGGTTCAAATATTTTTTACCTAGCATGAAGTATTTAAAACATCCTTGCACTTTTTCTCCTCTTCTTGAATCCAATGGCTATTTAAGTTAAGGGAGTCAAATGGTCTATTTGTTGCTAAAGTCAATCTTTTCTTCCACATCCCAAAAGCTGAGAGAGAGAAATGTTTGTTTAGATATGTTAAGTCTCCAAGAACATGAACACACACACACACACACACACACACACACACACACACACACACACTTCTCCTTAATGAAGACTTTCTGATCAGGTGTTTCACTTTGCTTTAGAAAGTTCTCCACAAAAGGTATTTTCAGAAGTTACTGCTGGCTGGGCTGAATTTGAGTTGATACATGATAGCATTTCCTTATTTCATTTTTAAGCAATACTTTGAACTCAGAAACTGTTGCCTTTACAGAATTTTCAGCTAGAAATCCCATCAGATTAGAATTATCCAGTGAAATTTAAACAGTGCTTTTAGTCTATTTGTTCACAGTATTCCTAACTCAAGTGTAGGAAACCTTGTAACTCGAATCCCTCTTTCCTTACAAACCCACTCATAAGAAGGTCTTATCCCTTCTTTTCTGCATGAGGAAATGGGTTTTAACTGATACTCTTACTCAGAGCTTACATGTTTGCACGTCTCTTTTGATACCTGTATGAAGAAATATATTTCAGATTGTGAAACTAATGCTGTGTTGATTTGTTTCAAAATCTTCCAAAGGAATAGGCTTTATCTCCGTTAGTATTTTCACCTGCAAGAGACACAACACTGGTGAAAATAACACTTGGGCTGATCATTGGTATCACCTGAGGAGCCTCTTAAAAGCCTGGCTTGGGCCGCGGACTCCCTTGCTCACAGGACGAGACGCCATAGCTTGGCTGCCGGACTGGTGGCTCACACTGGAAAAAACCAGACGAGCAAAGTACGAAAAGTGTAATGACGTCCTGCACTCTAAAGGGTGACTTACTGGAGCAGTGGGGGTCAGAAGCCGTAAAACTTGCGTGTGATGACCAACTGGTGAGAGAAGGACGTATGTGTGCAAATTTCGAGAACTGGGAAGACCGGAGCATAACGCAAGGTACCTCACTGAGTCTCTCCACCTTTCCCTGCTCCCCCCGCACTTTAGGAATATAGTTTTAAAATCTATTTATTAATATTTTAAAAAGTACAACTTAAAGGGGATGCTAGCTGATCTATGTGATGGTTTAAATTCAAAATGTATGTAAATATTTAGCACAATGGTTGTTTCCAAACCGTAGTCTTTGTTAGGTCATCTGAAGAATTTTAAAAACATACCGATTCAAGCCTGCTTCCCCCTCTCCCTCTGCCTGCCTCTCTGCCTACTTGTGATCTCTCTCTCTCTCTTTGTCAAATAAATAAATAAATAAAATCTTAAAATATATGGATTAATAGGTCCCACCTCTTTTATTGGATCAGAATCTCTGAGGCCGGAGCCTGGATATGTGTTTGTGTAGAAAGCTTTCCAGGTGATCCCGAGTAGCAGGGCAGGTGAAGTCAGTCAAGTCTCTGTTTTCACATTTTCTTTTCAAGTAACGCTGAGAAACTGGGATCCAAAATGCAGCTGGAATGCTGCCTTGCAGTGGTCCTCAGAAATGTTCGTTAGAGATCTTTGTTCAAAGAAATGTTAGCTTGGTTTGTAAAAGGGAGAACAGCAAGAAGGTAAAGTGGAATTACTCCATTTTGTGGCAAGAGGGGGTGGGAGTGTCCAAGGACCGGAGATGAGCTTCATCTGCCCCTGGCTGAAGGAAGGCTGAGAAGGAACCCCCAGGGCTGTGAAGGAGGCATTTCCAAATCTGCACTTCATTTCTTTCTCTCCCTTTGCCTTTCTCACTGGGGAGCCCCAATTTCTGTTGACATCTCCATTCTCCTTGCTCTCAGGAATCAGAACCAAGAAGTCAGGAGGCTGCCTATTGGGGGCCCTACTACCCCCACTTTTCTCCCTTCTCCTTTCTTGGGCCATAAAGCTCTTGATGCCCTAGACGTGGTCCTTAGTCTCAGGCAATAGGCACCAGCCTGGATTTTTAACTTTTGATCTTTCCTGGTGAACCAAGCTGGACAAGCTAGAAGGAAAAGTGATGGTTCAAGCTAAGCAGCGTCCTTTAGATGCCTCTCTCTTGGCTTCACTCTCTCCAGGTGAGCTTCTAAATGCTTTCTCTTCACACAAATCCCTCAGAAGGCCCATTCTTACAATTTCTCCAAAATTCATAACCCCTTAACTTCTAGTAGAAGCTCCACTCCCTAATATCTTAAGGGCTTCGTGTTAGAAATGAATTGGGGTGGGGGCGCCTGGGTGGCTCAGTGGGTTAAAGCCTTTGCCTTCGGCTCAGGTCATGATCTCAGGGTCCTGGGATCATCAGGCTCTCTGCTCAACGGGGAGCCTGCTTCCCCCTCTCTCGGCCTGACTCGCTGCCTACTTGTGATCTCTCTCTCTGTCAAATAATTAAATAAAAATCTTAAGAAAAAAAAAATGGGGTTAGGCTTAGATCAGTAAGAACTCCTGAAGCCTCTTCTCCCTGGGCTATTACCTCTTCTCCTTCTAGTTTGTCAGTAATTACAATCCACTCTGCTCTGCGATCTTTCCAGCCTCTTCCATCACTCTGTCCTATGATGTCCTGATGACTGCATCTTTACCCAGAGAGCCTGGAGCCAGGCGGATAGGCTTGGATTTTATGGCAGCTCCTCAGCTCCGGTAGTGACCAGCGTCACATGTGTGACTTTGGAAAAATCACTCAGCTGCTCTGGAGCTGACCACTCACCTGCCAAATGGGTCTAGACTAGATAATCCCCAAGCACTCTTTAGTTTAGAAAAATGGTACTACTTCATCTACGATTCTTCCTTCTTCCTTTCCCACCTGTTTTATCAGTGGTAAGATCACCTCTTCCCCCCATTTCAGTAAGTACTTAGCTGTCCCTACCCTTGCCTTCTTTCTGCTCCAAGGCCCATCCACAACTTCATCAGCTTATCTGTAGACTATAGCAACAGGATCTAGTGTTCTCCATTTTCTTCCCCAACCAAGAACTTCAAATTGCCAGATATATTTTTCTAAACACCTCTTTTTGTTTTGATATTACTCTAATCAGAAATCTACAAGGCTTGCCGGTTCCTTCCAAACAAGACCTTAAAGTTTTGTCTGGTATTTTGGAGTCTCCGCAGACTGATCTGAACTTATTTCCAAACTTATGTTTCATTCCTCTCCCATTAGGAGCTCTTCTCCTGGCTCAAACTGTTCTAGTCATTCTTACCATAATTGTTTTTACACCTCTTCATATGAAACTCTTCCAAATATCTTCTTTCTCACCCATGTTTAAACCTTATCTTTAATAAAGTCCAGCTACCGTCTTGTGCTTGATGGGGAATTCCTTCTGCCTCTGCCAATCTGTAATGGTCTTTGGTCCTACTGAAGTAGTAATAAGGCTCACTGCCCACATGATTTTTGGCTTTGACTAAATTTTTAGGTAACTAGATCTTTGAAGACCTGGATTATATTGGATTATTATTCATGCCTCCCCAAAGTATAGTTTAGTATCTTGTACAAAATGTGTACTCAATTGACAGAATCCGTTGACTATCAGATGCTTATTTATTGGTCACCTAGAAATATAACCTCACATAAATGTCAAGAGTATGTGGTTTGAAATGACAATTCTCCTACACCAAAGCAAAGCATTGCAGAATGCAGCCCTGTCTATGCACGTATGCATGCATACACGCCATGCACACATGTTAATGCACACACACAGAATGCAAGATTCTCTCTGAGGTCAGGTGGAAGAGTGTATAGAGATCAGCTTGATTCGTAGAACCTCAGGAAATGTTATCAGGGTTTTATCAGTCAGAACTAGCTCTTAAGGAGTAGCTTAAAAACAAATATGTATTGGCTTCTGTGATGGGGAATTCAGAAGAGAGATTTCAGATGCATCTGAATTTAGGGATTCCAGTGTGTCCCCACTCTGATTTTAGTGCACATTGGTTGATTTCCTCTTTGGACAAGTTCTTTCCACGTTTTGATAAAATGACCCTTGTCAACTCCAGGGTGAAGCAGTCTTAAAATGAGCAATCTCAGAACAACTGCTTTCCAACAGCATGGTGACTTGCTCTTTGACCACTGTGTTCTTGCCGCTAGGACCTGCTTTACTACACTCATGTAGCAGGGGACACCTCATGACAGCACCCAAACCCTTGGCAATCTCCAAATCTCCTAATCCTGCCTCAAAAACAGCAAACAATCCAGAACTGAGAGCCACTTCCCAGACCAGCCTCACACTCCTTCAGTGGGACCCACACCTTCCATAAGATGCTTTCTTCTTGCTGAGTGACATGTCACAGTTCCTGTGATGGTTCATTTTATTAGCTTGACTGGGCTAAGGGTGCCCAGATGGCTGACAAATCATCATCTCTGCATATGTTTATGAGGCTATTTCCAGAAGAGGTAAGCATTTGATTCAGTAGACAGAATAATAAAGATCCACTTTCACCACTGTGGGTAGGCATCATCCAATCCATTAGGGGCCCAAATAGAACAAAAAAGCAGGAGAAGGGCCAATTCTCAATCTCTCTTTTCTTGAACTGGGACATCATCATCTCCTGCCCTTAGACATCCGAGGTCCAGTTCTTGGATCTTCAGACTCAGACCGAATTATATCACTGGCTTTCTTGGTTCTCCAGTTAACAGGCAGCAGACTGGAGGATGTCTCAGCCTCTACAACTTAAGTCAATTACTGTAAGCCAAGTAACAAATCTTGTCTCATATATATCTACATAGAAATCCTACTCTGCTTTCTGGAGGATCTTGACTAACACTGTTCTTCTGTAGTGCACTCCCTCATTGCAAATCAAAACATCTGATTTTGTTAGACTAAGTTTGTGCTTTGTTGTCTCTAGCTAATTAAATTTTAACAGACACATGGGAGGAATGAGTCTATATGTATAAGCTTTACCCTAAATTAGTTCTTAGAAGATGCTTTCTGATTATATTTTCTTGTAGCATTTTGACTTCTTGTGTTACCCAGCACCTATTCTTTTTACTGGAAATTCTCCACATGGATCTGAATGCTTTTAACTTGTGTCACCGAGGACATCTCCCCTTGATATCTAGCAAAAGCCAGGATTATATTGTCCTACCTTTCCCAATTCCATATAACTAATTTTCAACAAAACCCAATGTATACAGGAATGTGGAAAGGTAGGTGTTCAAGGTCAAATGAAAAGTGAATAAGGCAGACCAAGACAGTGACTACTGGCAACACAATATATGTCTTATCTGTTTGATTATCTTTCTTCTAGAGGTTTTTCCCTTACCAGTAAGTTCAAGTTACCTATCCTGCTTATCAAATCAATTTAGCAGCTTAAAGTAATTATTTCATCATCTTTATGGATTCTATGGGTCAAGAATTAGGAAAGAATAGTGTGCATGGCTTATCTTTGTTCACGATATTTGGAGCCTCAACTGAGATGACCCAAAAGTTAGGGGCAAGGATTCTGGGGAGCAAGTTATCAGCTGGAGGTTTTGTCATTCACGTGTCTGGCAGTTGATGCTGGCTATATGCTGAGGCTCTAGACCAGAATGCTTCTTCCAGTGGACTCTTCTTCCTTTTACTATGATGGCCTCAGATTTTTTACATGACAGATGAGAGCACTAACGGTCAATGTCTCAAGAAGCCAAGTCACGAACCGTGTTGTCTTTGATTGCCTAGTCTAGAGTATAGCACAGCATACGTTTCAGCATATTCTGTGGTTCTATTAGTCACATGTACTCTTACATTCAAAGGGAAGCTATAGCTTCCAGCCCTTGGTGGTACAGATGTCAAAGAATTTATGCACATGTTTTAAAATTGTCACAGTTAATAACGAAGATAATTAATTCCTACCCCTTAACCCCACACCTCCACCCTCTGTCTTTATATGTATCCTGGTGATTTCTATCATGTTCAATATATGGTTAAATATGTTACGTAAATTACAGTGGTATAGTAGTGTCAATCCAGGGATTCCTTCTGGAACCCATGAATCTTTGGGGAAATACAGATCATAGTTTGGATATTTTTATATTTAGATCCAACTAAAACTGGCGTTACTGAGAAAAGTGTTCTTTCAAAGAGTTGAATTTAACTCATACTAACTTTAGCTGGGACTGAAAAATGGAGTAATGGCATTGGCTTCCATAGAGCAACTTGAGTAATGGCATTGGCTTCCATTGTGAGCTGCTGCGATGCCTTTGTAAGTTGAGCAGTGGGAGAGAGTTTAGGGAAAACGAAAGTCTATCTTTGTTGTTAGAAAAATACTAATTAAAGAGGAAAGTGCTTACCTACCAGTAGCTCTGACATTGTGAGTCTCTGGACAGTGGGAGAAGATTATTCAAAGATGGAACCAGTTAATAAGTGGTTTTGGACTCTGATCATACAAGAGAAAAACAGTAACTAGATTCCAGCAGAGTTAAATGAGATGGATCCTAGTAATCTAAGTATATATAATGTCAGTAAATTTTCAAAAAGAGGAATATTTGGCGAACTCTCTAGGGGAGTGTTCTACTGGGAGAATCCACTTTAGTGTTAAAGGAATCTTCATCGATCTTCATACAAAACTTTTGGAAGTGAGTTCTAAGCGTAAGGCTAAGCAGTTTGGAGGAAGAAATGACAGACTTTTGTGTTTACAAAGATAATAAAATTATTTCCTTCTGGGAAAACAGAATATTACCAGATATAATATTTCTGAAATTGCTTTCCTTTTTAAATTGCTTGTTAGTATTATTCACAAGACAGGCATCACAATTCATAAGAGTTCCTAGTGGAACGGCAGTTACACAACATTGTCTATGAAGATTTTTCTGAAGTTGAACCAACACAGGGAAGAATACCATCCTCTAAAAAAGGCAGTATTGAGATTTGAAGCCAGAAGAAATTATGTGGGTTAAAATACCAAGCCTTCTGTAAATACTTTATGTATTTCATGATCATGAACTTATTCTTCCTCCTCATTATAAACGATTGAAACTAAAAACCAATCCAATATTAATAAATTAGGTATCTAAAAAAATTTAGATACCTGTTTTTGCATTTTTCTTTACACAAGAAAAAAGTAACTGTTGTAACTATTTTGTGGTGGATGGTAACCATTAAGCTTATTGTGGTAATTGTTTCATGACATATACATAAATGATTTTGTTGTACACCTAAACTAATATAATACTCTATATCAAATCTCAAAGTATATGGTAAAATTTTTTAAAATTAAAAATAGTATTATTTCTATGATCCGGCAATCCCACTTCTGGATATTTATCCAAAGGAAATGAAAGCAGGATCTTGAATAGGTATCTACATTCCCATGTTCATTGCAGCATTATTTACAATAGCCAAAATACGGAAATAACCTAGGTGTACATCAACAGTTGCATGGATAAAGAGCGTGTGAGCCGTGTGTCTGTGTACATGTGTATTTCAGTATTATTCAGCCATGACAAAGAAGGACATCCTGTCATTTGCCACCAAATGAATGGACCTTGAAAACATTATGCTAAGTGAAGTAAGTGAGTCAAAGACAAATGCTATATGCTATCATCTATATATGGAATCTAAAAAAGCCTAACACACTGAAACACAGACTAGGATGGTGGTTACCAGAGTGTGGAGGGTGAGGAAAAATTGGTCAAAGACTACAAACTTCCCGTTATAAGATGAATAAGTTCTGGAGATCTAAAGTACAGCATAGGCATTATAGTTAATAATCCTGTTATATACTGAAATTTGCCAGGAGAATCAATATTAAATGTTCTTATCACAAAGAAGAAATAGTATTTAGGGGGTATGATGCAGGTGTTTCCTAATACTATAGTCATAGTTACTTTGCAATATCTAAGTGGATTAAATCAATACATTGTACACCTTAAACTTGCACGTTATTGTATGTCAGTTACAACTCAATACAGATGGGAAACATCTACATGATATTCATGTAATATTTGCCTTCATTTATGAATATATATATATCCTATATTTGCACTATAATTTGGCAAAAAAAAAAGTAAATATAATAACATCAGGGTGAACCTTTGCTATTTGGGTTACCCAGCGTTCATTCTCCTTCCTTTCCTGAAAAGTTGCCTAGTTGTTTGGTTCTTCCCTCTCTATGTCCACTCAACTATGTGTCAGAGGAAGCTAACTAACCCTACCGTCAGCTTCAGGGATTGTGCCTAGTAGGCTTAACTCAATCAGCACCACCTTTCTGTCCAGGCTCAGGGATTAGTACAAGAATGGGCACAGGACCCAGACTGGGCCAATGAGAAGTAAGTGGATATGGCTGAAAAATTCTCTTTCATGGGCACTTTGCCTTTCTGAGAGCATCCCCAGAAGAAACCCTCCTTGGTGATGTAAAGAGGCAGTCAAAGAAGCTGGAGACAAGGCCTACACCATAGACTTCAAAGCAGAGAAATAGAGCCGAAGCCTGCATAACAGTATGAAGTCTCTGGTTCAACCCTTTCCCCAAACCTTGGACTCTAAATTTACTTTAGCCAACACATTTCCCATTGTAGCTTGGGAAGCCAGTTTGGATGGAGATTTCTGTTTCTTGCAGCACAAAGTCCTAAACGTGTCCTAGGCTAAAATGTTCAGTAAAAAGAGCAAGATATCTAGCTGAATTGATCGTCATATTTGAACAAAGTTCATAAGCTAGAATTCATAATATTTCAATACCATCTTACACAGGTAGCTCTTCTTTCTCCCATCCCTCGCCTTTGTTTGCTCTCTCAAACAGAGCTCAGAAAAGGAGCTGCATTAATGATGAAGTCCACCCAAGGCTTAGCAGATGGGGCGACAGTCCGCTCCTGTAAAAGTCATAGGTGTGCAAAGAGGGTGTTGATAGCTACCATGCCATACCTGTGTCACCTAAATTAATTTGTAAATAGTTTCATTAAAGTGTAGTTGACATAATAAATAGCATATACTTAAAGTATACAATTTAATCAACACTGACATACTTACACATATGTGAAACCGTCACCACAATCGAATGTTTCTTTGTGTTTCTCTGTAATCCTCCAGCTCACCCCACCCTGACGACCATACCAGTCTTTAGGCTGTTGCTGACATGCTTTCTGTCACTCTAGATTATTTGGCATTTTCTAGAATTTTATATAAGTGGAATCATACACTAGGTATTCCTTTTTTGGGCTGGCTTCTTTCATCATAACTATTTTGAGATTCACCTATATTGCATATATTAGTGGTTCATTTCTCTGTGCTGAGTAGTGTGTTATTTTATGGGAGTATCATGATTTGTTTATCCATTCTATTCACCTGTGGATTGGTATTTGAATTATTTCCATTTGGGGGCTATTACAAACAAAGCTATGAACATTACCATATAAACATTGGCTGTACCTATGTTTGCCTCTCTAGTGTGTAAATGTCTCGTTATGTAATGGAGGCTCAGATGGTAGGTGAATGTTCAACATTTTAAGACGCCACCATGCTATAGTCCAAAGTGATCGTGCAATTTTACATTCCTACTGGTGGTATGGGAGAGTTCTAGTTGCTCCACATCTTGCCCACATTTGGTATGATCAGTCTTTCATTTGTTTTATCTAAATTCAATTTAGTTAACATAGTGTATTAGTTTCAGCAGTAGAATTTAGTGGTTCATCAGCTGCCTGTAACACCCGTTGCTCATTATATCACACGCCCATCACCCAGTTACCCCATTCCCCCACCAGCAACTCTCAGTTTGTTTCCTACAGTGGTTTGCCATGATCAGTCTTGTAAATATTAGTCATTCTCAAAGATCTGGGATGTTATCTGTTATTTTAATTTATATTTATGACAATGATACTGAGCATAATTTTATGTACTTATTTGCCATCCACATATCGTCTTTGGTGAGGTACCTATTCAAATCTTTTGCCCATTTTTGAAAAGAGATTTTATTTATTTTGAGAGGGGGTGCTGACCATGAACATGGGAGCAGGGGGAGGGGCAGAGGCAGAGGGAAGGAGAATCTCAAGCAGACTCCGTGCTGAGTGAGGAGCCTGACTCAGGGCTCAGTCTCACGCCCCTGAGATCATGACCTGAACCCAAATCAAGGGTCAGACTCTTACCTGAGTCACCCAGGAGCTTTTGCCCATTTTTCACAAGTTTTATTTTAATTCCATTTAGTCAACATATGGTGTTATATTAGTTTCAGTGCACTACATAGTAATTCAGCACTTCTAATACACAGTGTTCATTACAACAAGAACACTCTTTAATCTCCACCTGTTTAACCCGTCCCCCCAACCACCTCCCTCTGGTAATCATCAGTTCATTCTCTATGATTAAGAATCTGTTTCTTTTGGTTTCTCTCTTTTCTTTTTGTTCATTTATTTCTTAAATTCTACATACGAGTGAAATCATATGGTATTTGTCTTTCTCTGGCTGACTTATTTCACTTAACATTTTTTAAAAAATTTTATTTATTTATTTGACAGAGGGGGGGAGGCAGGCTCCCTGCTGAGCAGAGAGCCCGATGCGGGGCTCGATCCCAGGACCCTGAGATCATGACTTGAGCCAAAGGCAGAGGCTTTAACCCACTGAGCCACCCAGGCGCCCCTCACTTAACATTTTAATTTCTAGCTCCATCCATGTAATTGCGATAGCAAGATTTCATTTTTTTATGGCTGAATAATATTTCATTATATATATCATAAATATATGTAATGTAATATATAGAGTTAGATACAGATATATGTGTGTGTGTATATATATATATATATGTGTGTGTATATATATATATATATACACACACACACAACATCTTAGAAGTTTTTATTTTAATTACAGTTAATCTACAGTGGTACATTAGTTTCAGGTATATAATATTGGAAGTGATTCAACATTTCCATTTATCTATTGATGGACACTTGGGCCATTTACATTTCTTCACTACTGTAAATACTGCTATAAACAAAAATCAGTGTTTTTGTGTTCTTTGGTAGTGTGATTGCTGGACTGTAGTTCAGTCCTATTTTTAACTTTCTGAGAAACCTCTGTACTGTTTTCTATAGGGGCAGCACCAGTTTGCACTCTCACCAACAGGGCAGAAGTGTTCCCCTTTATCCATACCCTTACCAACTCTTGTTGTTTCTTGTGTTGTTGATTTTAGACATTCAGACAAGTGTGAAGTGATACCTTATTGTAGTTTTAATTTGCATTTCCCTGCTTCTCAGTGATATTGAGCATCTTTTCAAGTGTGTGTTGGCTATCTAGATGGCTTCATTAGAGAAATGTCTGTTCATGGCTTCTGCCCATTTTCTAATCGGATTATTTGGTTTTTTAGGTGTTGATTTTTTAATATATATTTTCGATACTAACCCTCTATTGGATATGTCAGTTGCAAATCTTTTCTTCCCTTTTATAGGTTGCCTTTTAGTTTTGATTATTTCCTTTGCTGTTCAGGAGCTTTTTATTCTGATGTAGTCTCAGTAGTTTATTTTTGCTTTTGTTTTTCTTGCTCAGGGTACATATATAGAAAAGAGATGGTACAGCTGATATCAGAGAAGTCACTGCCTGTGTTATCTTTTGCCCATTTTACTTTTTTTATTTTTAATTTTTTTAACATTAATTCAAATAAGCCTTTTAATGTTTTCTCATAGTCTTTATTTTTTTATGGTTACATAATTATTCTATTATATTGATAATATCACAGTCCCTGTAATCACTTTTCTGTTCCTGGACATTTCTGTTATTTTCAGTTTTATACTTTTTTTCTCTGTATTTTATTTTCCATTTTTAAATTTAAATTCAACTGACATATAATGTACCATTGGTTTCAGAGGTAGAGGTCAGTGATTCATCAGTCTTACATAATACCCAGTGCTCATTACATCACGTGCCCTCCTAAATGTCTCTCACCCAGTCACCCCATCCCCCCACCTCCCTCCCCTCCAGCAAACTTCAGTTTGTTTCCTGTGATTAAGTCTCTTAAGGTTTGTCTCCCTTCTGGTTTCATCTTGTGGTTTTTTTTGTTTTTTTTTTTTTCCTCCCTTCCAATATGATCTTCTGTTTTGTTTCTTAAAGTCCACTTATCAGTGAGGTCATATGATAATTGTCTTTCTTTAATTGACTTATTTTGCTTAGCATAATACACTCCAGTTCCACCCACCTCGTTGCAAATGGCAAGATTTCTTTCTTTTTTTTGCTTTTATGGTTGAGGAGTAATCCATCTTTTGCCCATTTTGAAAGATGAGTTGCTTGCTTCTTTTTTTGAGTTGAATTTTTTTTATATGTCCTAGATATAAGATCTGCATTAGACATATGATTTGTAAATTTTTTCCCCAGGTATGTGGCTTGCTTTTTATTCTCGTAATGGTGTGTTTTGAAGAGCAAAAGTTTTTCATTTTCACAAAGTAAAATTTATCAATTTTTCCTTTTCTGGACTGCCCATTTGGTGTCATATCTCTGAAATCTTTGCCCAAACCAAGGTCATGAGTATTTTATGTTTTCTCCTAGAAGTTTTCTATCATTAAGGATTTACATTTAGGTCTCTGATCCATTTGAAGTTAAATTTTGTATACAGTGGAAGTTATAAATCAAAGTTGTTTTTTCTTTGACCTATGAATATTTAAGTTCTTCCAGCACCGTTTGTAAAAATAATCTATCCTTTCTCCACTGAATTGGCTTTGTACCTTAGTCAAAAGATAAAAGTGTATACGTGTATGGGTTTACTTATGTACCATTTGTTCTGTGTTATTGATATTTGTCTATCTTTACGATACCGCACTGTCTTAATTATTATATCTTTGTGAAAAATCCTGAAATAAAGTAGGGTTAATTCTTCAACTGTGTTCTTCCCCCTCAAATTTTATTGAAAAACAATTGACCTATTTCACTGTGCAAGTTTTAATATATACAGCATGATGGTTTGATTTACATATATGGTTAAATGGTTGCAATAGGTCTAGTGTACATTCATCATCTTACATAGATACATTAAAAAGAAAAGAAAAATTCTCCTTGTGATGGGAACTCTTAGGATCTACTCTTAACTTTCCTATATATCCTACAACAGTGAAAATGATAGTCATCTTGTTGTACATTATATTTCTGGTTATTTTATAACTGGAAGTTTCTACCTTTTGAACACCTTCCTCAAGTTCCCCCTCTCCAACCCTCTCCTCTGGCAACCCTAAATTTGATCTCTTTTTCTATGAGTTTTGTGGTTTCCTCCCTGTCCTTCCTTTCCTCCCTGTCCTCCCTTTCCTCCCTCACTCCTTTTCCTTCCTTCTTTCCTTTTTTTCTTTCTTTCTCCACATATAAGGGAGATCATACAGTATATTTCTTTCTCTGACTTATCTTACTCAGCATAATGCCTTCAAGGTCAATCCATGTTGTTCCATATGGTAGGATTTCCTCATTTTTTTAAGGTGGAGTAATACTCCATTATATTCCATAAACTTGTGTGCGCACACACACACAAATACACCACTTCTTTATCCATGATGCATTGATGGACACTTAGGTTGTTTCCACATCTTGGTTATTCTAAATAAAGCTGCCATGAACACAGGCCTACAGGTATTTTCTCAAGTTAGTATTTTCACTTTCTTTAGGTACATTCTCAGAAGTGGGATTACTGGGTCATATATTTCTATTTTAAATTTTGAGGAACTTCCATATTATTTTCCATATAGGGACTATACCAATTTATAATCCCACCAACAGTGCACAAGGCGTTCCCTTTTCTCCACATCCACGCCAGCCTTTGTTATCTCTTGTGTTTTTGATGATGGCCATTCTAACAGGCAGGAGATGATATCCCATTGTGTTTTAAATTTGCATTTCCCTAATGACTAGTGATGCTGAGCATCTTTTTATGTATCTGTTGGTCATTTATATATCTACTTTGGAAAAATGTCTATTCAAGTTCTTTGCACATTTTTAAAGGATTTTTTTCTATTGAGTGGTATGAGTTCTTTATATATTTTGGATATCAACCCCTTATCTATCTGATGGTTCACAAATAATTTTCCTATTCCATATGTTGTCTTTTCACTTTGTTGGTAGTATCTTTTGCTGTGCAGAAGCTTTGCAGTTTGATGTAGTACCACTTGTTTAATTTTGATTTTGTTGCTTGGCTTTTGGCATAATGTCCAAAAAAATCACTATACATCAGCGTCTTTTATGGTTCCATCCATTTTAGGAGTGTTTTTTCTATTTTTGTAAAAAAATACCATTGGAATCTTGATAGTTTGCATTGAATCTATAGATGGCTTTTGGTGGTAATTAACATTTAACAATATTAATTCTTCCTATCTATGAATACAGAATACCTTTTATTTATGTCTTCTTTGATTTTTTTTCTTCAGTGTCTTCTAGTTTTCAGAGTAGAAACTTCCTTGGTATTTTATTCTTTTTGAAGCAACTCTAAGTGAGACTGTTTCCTTAATTTTTTGATAGTATATCATTAGTGTATAGAAATGCAACAGATTTTTGTATATAGTTATTTTTTCCTGCAGCTTTATTGAATTTTTTGATTAGTTGTAACAGTTTTTTGGTTGACTGTAGGATTTTTCTACCTATAAAATCATGATCTTCAAACAGATAATTTTTTTGGTAAAGATTTTCTTTATTTATTTGGTACAGAGAGAGATCACAAGTAGGCAGAGAGGCAGGCAGAGAGAGAGGGATGCAGGCTGCCTGCCAAGCAGAGAGCCGGATTAGAGGCTGGATCCCAGGACCCTGAGATCATGACCTGAGCTGAAGGCAAAGGCTTTAACCCACTGAGCCACCCAGGTGCCCCTAATTTTATTTTCGTAATGATATCATAGATACGGAGAATAGACTGATGGTTGCCAGAGGTAGAGGTAGGGAGGTGAGCAAAATAGGTGAAGGTGGTCCAAAGGTATTGTTTTGTCCAGATCGGAGACCCTCCCCAAAACAACTCACAAAAGGCAGGCTGGATGCAACAGCAAGAGAATTTATTTCCAGCCAGCTGGGGTTCTCACCAGCAGCACAGGGCTAAGGTGAGAAGCCCCGCCTCTCCCCTTCCCGGCATTCTTATACACTCGAGTAAACAAGTACATACGTCACTACACACGTAGGCGAGTTCCTTATTCTTTATATGGCCATTACCTAAATCTATGCATTTCATTGGTTCATTTGAGCAACTCAGGGGCTAGGCGTCACACAGGATAGTGGAAGAATCTAAATTCCAGGAATAGTTTCACACCCGTACCCTTAGGCCTGTCTCTTTCTGGCCTAAAATGAAGCCTGTTGTGGAGGAAAAGCGATCCTCACAACAGGTCCTAAAAGCTCCTTAGACCAAGATTTAGCTTGACTTTAATATGTTGCCCCATATATTATAGCACTTAATCTTAACATACTAAACACTATTAAGTCTTAACTCCAAAATGTACTTAATCTAAACTAACTTACGGTTTGAATTACTTGCTTAAAACTGAACTCCACAGTATAAACTTTCAATTATAAATAATCCTGGAAATATAATGTATAGCATGATGAATATTGTGTTGCATGCTTGGAGGTTGCTAAGAGAGTAAATCTTAAAAGTTCTCATCACAGGGGTGCCTGGGTGGCTCAGTGGGTTGGGGCCTCTGCCTCCGGCTCGGATCATGATCCCAGAGTCTTGAGATCAAGCCCCGCATCGGGCTCTCTGTCAGCAGGGAGCCTGTTTCCTCCTCTCTCTCTGCCTGCCTCTCTGCCCACTTGTGATCTCTCTCTGTCAAATAAATAAAATCTTTAAAAAAAAAAAAAAGTTCTCATCACAAAAAAAAAAGTGTAACTATGTTCAGTGATGGAAGTTAACCAGACTTCTTGTGGTAACTATTTTGTGTGTGTGTGTGTGTGTGTGTGTGTGTATAATCTTTGCTGTACCCCTGAAACTAATATGATATATGTCAATAAAAATAATTTTTAAATCAATTCTATGTTTATAACAAAGAATCAGAAATTAAAATTTAGAACTGTTAATTAGTTTTCATGTCTTGACTATTATAAATAATGCTGCAGTGAACAGAGGAGTGCAGTTATCTTTTTGAGTTATTTTATTTCCTTTGGATAAATACCCAGAATTGGACTTGCTGGATCCCATAGCAGTTCTATTTTTAATTGTTAAAGGAATATCCATACTATTTTCCACAGTGGCTGCACCAATTGACATTCCCACCACCAGTGCACAAGAATTCTCTTTTCTTTACATCCTTGCCAACACTTTTTGTCTCTTGTCTTTTTTTTTTTTTTTTTTAAGATTTTATTTATTCCACAGAGAGATCACAAGTAGTCACAGAGGCAGGGAGAGGGAGGGGGTAGCAGGCTTCCCACTGAGCAGAGAGCCTGATGCGGGGCTTGATTCCAGGACCCTGAGATCATGACCTGAGCCAGAGGCAGAGACTTTAACCCGCTGAGCCCTTGTCTCTTGTCTTTTTAATAAAGCCATTCTAATAGGTGTGAGGTGTTATCTCATTATGGTTTAGATTTTTATTTCCTTGATGATTAGTAATCTTGAGTATCTTTTCTTGTGCCTATTTGCCATGTATATGTCTTCTTTGAGGGGAAAAATGTCTCTTCAGAGTCTGTGCCCATTTTTAAATTGAGTTGTTTGTTGGCATTGAGTTGTGTGAGTTCTTTATATGTTTTGGATGTTAACCTCTTATCAGATATATCATTTGCAAATATCTTCTCCTATTCGGTACATTGCCTTTTCATCTTATTTATGATTTCCTTCACTGTGCAAAACTTTCTGGTTTGATATAGGCCCACTTTATTTTTGCTTTTGTTGCCCTTTGGTGAGGTGACAGATCCAGAGAAAAATATAGCTAAGATCAATGTCAAAGACTGTACTGCCTATGTTTCTTTTAGGAGTCTTTTGGTTTCAGGGCTTATATTTAGGTCTTGAATCCATTTGAGGTTTGTTTTTGTATACAGTGTAAGAAAGTGGTCCAGGTTCATTCTTGTGCATATAGGTATCTAGTTTTCCCAGAGCTGTTTAGTAAAGAGACTGTTTTCTCTCCATTTTATATTCCTGCCTCCTTTGTCATAAGATAAATGACCATGTAAGTGTGGGTTTATTTCTGGACTATTATGTTCCATTGATTTGTGCGTCTGTTTTTGTGCCAGTACCATAGTACTGTGATCACTATAGCTTTCTATACAGTTTAAAATCATGGAACATGGGGGTGTCTGGGTGGCGCAGTCAGTTAGGCTCTTGGTTTCAGCTCAGGTCATGATCTCAGGCTCATGAGACAGAGCCCTGCCTTGGGATCCGTGCTCTGTGCAGAGTCTGTTTAAGATTCTCTTTCCCTTTGTCCTTCCCCTCCCTGCTCTTGAATAAATAAATCTTTAAATAAATAAATAAATAAAATCATGGAGCATGATATGTCCAGCTTTGTTTTTCTTTCTCATGATTTCCTGTGCTATTTGGGTTCTTTTTTGGTTCCATACACATTTTGGGATTATTATTCTATTTCTGTGAAAAAGGTCAATGGAATTTTGGATGGGAATTGTATTGAATCTGCAGACTGCTTGGAGTAGTGTGGATGTTTTAACATTAATTTTTCCGGGGCATGAGCATGGTGTATCTTTTAATTTATTTGTGTTATCTTTAATTTCTTTCATCATTGCCTTATAGTGTTCAGGGGATAGCTTTTTTTTTTTTTTTCCTGCACCTTTGAGTTATTTCTAGGTATTTTATTCTTTTTGAGCAATTGTAAATAGAATTGTTTTGTTAATGTCTCTTCCTGATGGTTCACTGTGGTGTACAGAAATAGAACCAATTTCTGTATGTTAATATTTTGTGTACTGCAACTTCATTCTAATAGTTTTTTGGTGGAGTTTTTAGGGTTTTCTTCATATGATATCATGTCATCTGCCCATAGTGACAGTTTTGCTTCTTATCAGTTTGGATGGCTTTTACTTTTTCTTGCCTGATTCTTTTAGCTAGGATTTTTTTTTTTTAAAGGTTTTATTTATTTGACATAGGGATAGAGACCACAAGTATGCAGAGCAGCAGTCAGAGGGAGAAGCAGGCTCTCCACTGAGCAGGGAGCCTGATGGGGGGCTTGATCCCAGGACCCTGGAATCATGACCTAAGCTGAAGGCAGCCGCTTAACCAACTGAGCCTCCCAGGTGCCCCTGATTTTCAATACTGTGTTGAATAAAGGTGGCAAGAGTGGCATCCTTATGTCTGATTTTAGAAGAAAAACTCTGAGCTTTCTATTGTTGAATATGATGTGAGTTGTGGGTTTATCTATAGCCTTCATTATATTGAGATTGTTTCCATTATATACACTTTGCGAGAGTTTTTATCATAAATGGATGTTGAATTTTGTCATTTTCTGCCTCTATTGAGATGATCATATGACTTTTAGCATTCATTTTGTTAACAGGGAATATCACATTAATTGATTAGGGTTATTGAAACATATTGCATCCCTGAAATAAATCCCACTTCATCATGGTGTATGGTCCTTTTAATGTATTGTTGATTTAGCTTTGCTAATATTTTGTTAGGGATATTTCCATCTATGTTCTTCAGGGATATTAGCCTGTAATATTCTCTTTTTGTGGTGCCTTTGTCTGGTTTTGGTTTCAGGGTAATGCTGGCCTTGTGGAATGAGTTTGAAAACATTTCTTCCTCTTTAATTTTTTTGAAATAGTTAAAAAGGAATTAGCATTTTATTTAAATTATTTAAAAATTTGTTTTTATTGAAATGTTTGGTAGAATTTACCTGTGAAGCTCTACGATACTGAACTTCTGTTATTTATGAGTGTTTTGATTACTGATTCAATTTCATTACTTATAATTTGTCTATTCAGATTTTTAATTTCTTCCTGATTCAATTTTTGAAGATTGTACATTTCTGGGAATTTATCCATATCTCCTGGGTTGTCCAATTTGTTGGTATATAATTGTTCATAGTAGTCTCTTATAATACTTATTTCTGTGGTGCTGGTTCTAACTTCTCTTTCAATTCTGATTTTACTTACTTGGGCCCTCTCTTTTTTTAATGAGTCTGGCTAAAGCTTTATCAATCTTGCTTATCTTTTCAAAGAAACAATTCCTAGTTTCATTGATCTTTTTGATTGTTTTTTTTTAACTCTGTATTTCATTTATTTCTGCTCTAATCTTTATTTTGTCCTTCTACTAATTTTATTTGTTGTTGTTATTGTTCTTCTTTTTCTATTACCTTTCATGTGAGGGTAGATTGTTTACTTGAGGACGCCTGGGTGGCTCAGTGGGTTAAGTGCCTGCCTTTGCCTCAGGTCATGACCCTGGTGTCCTGGGATCCAGGAGTCCCACAGAGGACTCCTTGCTTACCGGGGAGCCTGTTTCTCCCTCTGCCTACCTCTCTCCCTGCTTCTGTGCATGTGCGCGCTTGCTCTCCCTCCCTCCCTCTCTCTGACAGATAAATAGAATCTTTAAAAGAGAGAAAAGAGGGGCGCCTGGGTGGCTCAGTGGGTTAAAGCCTCTGCCTTCGGCTCAGGTAATGATCTCAGGGTCCTGGGATCGAGCCCTGCATCGGGCTCTCTGCTCAGCGAGGAACCTGCTTCCCCCTTTCTCTCTGCCTGCCTCTCTGCCTACTTGTGATCTGTGTCAAATAAATAAATAAAATCTTAAAATAAATAAATAGAAAAAAGAAAGATTGTTTACTTGAGACTTTGATTTTTTGAGATTGGCCTGTATTGCTATAAACTTCTCTCTTAGAACTGATTTTGCTTCATTCCATAAACTTGGGAACGTTATGTTTCTGTTTCTGTCTCAAGGTATTTTTTTGGTATCTTCTCTGATTTCTACATTTGACTCTTTGGTTGTTTGTTAGCATGTTTATGTTTTTTTTAGCTTTTTCTTATAATTGATTTCTAGTTTCATACTATTGTTAGAAAAAAATGCTTTGATATGATTTCTATCTTAAATTTATTTTTTTCCCCAAATATGTTTTATTTTTTCAGTGTTACAAGATTAATTGTTCATGCACCACACCCAGTGCTCCATGCAGTACGTTCCATGCAAAAATTAACAAGGTTAAATTTGAGACATATTTCATGACCTAACATGATCTATCCTGGAAAATGTTTCACGTGCATTTGAAAAAAATGTATATTTTGCTACTTTTGAATGGAATGTTCTATATATATCTATTAAGTCCATCTGGTCTAATGTGTTACTTACGGCCACTTTTTCACTACTGATTTTTTGTCTGGATGATCTATCCATTGATGTATGTGGAGTACTAAGTCACCTACTGCTGTGTTATTACTTTCAAGTTCTCCCCTAGTGTTAATATTTGTATTACATACCTAGGTGCTCTTATGTTGGGTACCTAGACATTTACAATTATTATATGCTCCTGTCAGATTGATCTCTTTATTATTATCTCTTTTTACTGTCTCTGTTTTAAAGTCTATTTTATCTATATAAATATAAATAAATATATAAAAATATATATAAATATAAAAAATATAAATAAATTCCTTTCATTTCCATTTGCATGTAATATCTTTTCCATCCTCTTTTTTTTTGTTTAAATTTTAGTTAACATACAGTGTAGCATTAGTGCCATCCTTTTACTTTAAGTCTGTGTGTCTTTCAGTCTGATGTGAGTCTCTTGTAGGTAGCACATAGATGGGTCTTTTTATTGTTATCCATTTAGCTAATTGAATTCAATTTAGTTAACAGATACTGTATTATTAATTTCAGGGGTAGAATTTAGTGATTCATCAGTTGCATATAATAAGCAGTGCTCATTAGATCAAGTGCCCTCTTTAATGCACATCGTCCAGTTACCCCTTCAGCCCACTCACTGCCCCTTCAGCAACCCTCAGTTTCTTTCCTCAGTTCTTTCCTTTCCTTCCTTCCTTCTATGTTCATCTGTTTTGTTTCTTAAATTGCACATATGAGTGAAATCATGGTATTTTTCTTTCTCTGGCTGACTTACTTCACTTAGCATAATACTCTCCAGTTCTATCCATGTTGTTGCAAATGGCAAGATTTCATTCTTTTTGATGGTTGAGTAGTATTCCATCATTTACCACATCTTCTTTATCCATTCATCTGTTCCTGGACATGGGGGCTCTTCCTATAGTTTGCCTATTGTGCACATTACTGCTATAAACATTGGGGTGCATTTGCTCCTTGGAATCACTATATTTGTATCCTTTGGATACTAAGTAATGCAATTGCTGGGTCATAGGGTAGCTCTAATTTTAACTTTTTAAGGAACCTCCATACTGTGTTCTCCAGAGTGGCTGCACCAGTTTGCATTCCCACCAAAAGTATGAGGGTTTCCCTTTCTGTGTATCCTTGCCAACATCTGTTGTTTCCTGTGTTGTTAATTTTAGCCGTTCTGACCACTGTGACGTTAGGTATCTCACTGTGGTTTTGATTTGTATTTCCCTGATGCCAAGTGATGTTGAGCATTTTCTCATATGTCTATTGGCCATTTGTAGGTCATCTTTGCAGAAATGTCTGTTAATGTCTTCTGCCCATTTCTTGACTGGAGTTTCTGTTTTTTGGGTATTGAGTTTGCTGAGTTCCTTATAGATTTTTGGATACTAGATATGACCATCTTTATCTGATAAGACATTTGCAAATATTTTCTCCCATTCCATAGGCTGCCTTTTAGTTTTGTTTACTGCTTATTTCACTGTGCAGAAGATTTTTATATCGATGAAGTCCCAATAGTTCATTTTTGCTTTTGTTTCTCTTGCTTTTGGAGATGTATCTTGCAAGAAGTTAACGTGACTGAGATCAGAGAAGTTGCTGCCTGTATTCTTCTCTAGAATTTTGATGGATTCCGGTCTCACATTTAGGTCTTTCATCCATTTTGAGTTTATTTTTTTGTGTACTGTGTAAGAAAGTGGTCCGGCTTCATTCTTCTGCATGTGGCTATCTAATTTTCCCAACACTAATTGTGGAAAAGACTGTCTTTTTCCATAGGATAGTCTTTCCTCCTTTGTTGAAGATTAGCTGATCATAGAGATGAGGGTCCATTTCCAGGTTCTCTATTCTGTTCCATTGATCTGTGTGTCTGTTTTTGTGCCAGTACCATACTGTCTTGATGATTACAGCTTTGTAACACGGCTTGAAGTTCAGCATTGTGATAATTCCAGCTTTGGTTTTCTTTTTCAGCATTGCTTTGGCTATTCAGGGTCTTTTCTTGTTCCATACAAATTGTACAATTGTTTGTTCCAACTCTGTGAAAAATGCTGATGGTATTTTGATAGGGATTGCATTGACTATATAGATTGTTTGGGTAGCATAGACATTTTAGCAATATTTGTTCTTCCAGCCCATGAGCACAGGATGTTGTTCCATTTCTTTTTGTCTTCCTCAATTTCTTTCATGAGTGTTCTATAGTTTTCAGAGTATCTTATGGTTTTGGGTGCAATTGTAAATAGGATCAATTCCTTGATTTCTCTTTCTTCTGCCTCATTGTTAGTGTATAGAAATGCAACTGACTTCTGCACACTGATTTTATATCCTGTGACTTTGTTGAGTTCCTGAATTAGTTGTAGCAATTTTTTAGTGAAGTCTTTTTGGTTTTCTTCTAGAGTATCATGTTGTCTGTTAATTCTTTGCTGATTTGGGTGATTTTCCTTTCTTTTTGTTGTCTTATTGCTGAGGCTAGGACTTGCTGAACACCAGTGGTGAGAGTGGACATCCTTATAGTGTTCCTTACCTTAGCAGAAAGGCTCTCAGTTTTTCCCTGTAAAGGATGATATTCACTGTGGGTCTTTCATATATGGCTTTTATGATATTAAGGTATGTTCCCTCTATCACTACATGGTGGAGAGTTTTTATTAAGGAAGGATGTCGTATTTTGTCATATGCTTTGTCTGCATCTCTTGAGGAATCTTAGGTTTCTTGACCATTTTTATTAATATGATGCATTACACTGATTTACAGATATTGAACTACCCTTGTAGCCCAGGAATAAACCCCACTTGGTCCTGGTGAAAAATTGTTTTAATGTACTGTTGGATCCTATTTGCTAGTATTTTGGTGAGAATTTTTGCACCCAAGTTCATCAAGGATATTGGTCTATAATTCTCCTTTTTGGTGTGTCTTTGGTTTTTGGATCCAGGTAATGCCAGCCTCATAGAATGAGTTGGGATGTTTTCTTTCCATTTTTATTTTTTGAAACAGGTTCAGAAGAATAGGTATTAATTCTTCTTAAAATGTTTGGTGGAAATCCCCTGGGAGGCCATCCAGCCCTCAACCCTTTTTTTGGGGGGAGATTTTTGACTGCTTCAGTTTCTTTGCTTTGTTATGGGTCTGTTCAGGTTTTCTATTGCTTCCTATCAGTTTTGGTAGTTTATGTGTTTCTAGGAATGCACCCATTTTGCCCAGATTGCCAAATTTGTAAGCATGTAATTGTTGGCATATAATATTGTTGACATATAATACTCTTCTCTTATAATTACTTGTATTTCTTTAGGGTTGATTGTGATCTCTCCTCTTTTATTCATGATTTTATTATATGGGTCATTTCTCCTTTTCTTAAGTCTGGCTGGAGGGTTATCAATCTTATTAATTCTTTCAAAGAACCAGCTCCTAGTTTCATTGATCTGTTCTACTACTGTTTTGATTTCTAGATCATTGATTTCCACTCTAATATATATTATTTCTTTAATCCTGCTGGATTTAGGCTTTATTTGCTGTTCTTTTTCCAGCTGGTGTAAGGTTCGGTTGTATATTTGAGACTTTTCTTGTTTCTTTAGAAAGGCCTGTATTGCAATATAATTCCCTCTTAAGACTGCCTTTGCTTCATCCCAAAGGTTCTGAACTTCGTGTTTTCATTTTCATTTGCTCCCATGTATTTTTTTAAATTCTTTAATTTCCAATTCATTCTTTGGTAGGATGCTCTTTAACTTCCATGAATTTTTGGTCCTTCCAATTTTTTTCTTGTGGTTGACTCCCAAGTTTTAAAGCGCTGTGGTCTGAAAATATGCATAGTATAATCTCAGTCTTTTTGTACAAGTTGAGACCTGATTTGTGACCCAGTATGTGATTTATACTGGAGATTGTTCCATGTACACTAAAGAAGAATGTGTATTCTGCTTTAGGATGTAATACTCTGAATATATCTATTAAGTCTATCTGGTCTGATGTGTCATTCAAAGCACTTGTTTCTTTGTTGATCTTCTGCTTAGATGACTGTCTACTGCTGTGAATTGGGTATTCATGTCTCTCTTATTGTATTATGATCAACAAGTTTCTTTAATTTTGTTATTAATTGGTTTATATATTTGGTTGTTTCCAAGTTGGGGGCATAAATATTTACAATTGTTGATCTTCTTGTTGGATAGACCCTTTAATTATGATATACTGTCCTCCTTCATCTCTTATTACAGTCTTTGATTTAAAATCTAATTTGTTTGGGGCTTCTGGGTGGCTTAGTTAAGTGTCTGCCTTCGGCTCAGGTCATGGTTCTGGGGTCTTGGAATCAGGCTCCACATTGGGGGTCCTTGTTCAGTGGGGAGTCTGCTTCTCCCACTCCCTGCCCCAACCCCACTCATGCTCTTTCTCACTCTCTCATAAATCAATTTTTTAAAATCTTTCAAAAAATAAAGAAAATCTAGTCTGTCTGATATAAGGATGGCTATTCCAACTTTTTTTAATGTCCTTTGGCATGAGAAATGGTTCTCCACCCCCTCACTTTCAGTCTGGAAGTCTCTTTGGGTCTAAAATGAGTTTCTTGAAAGCAGCATGTTGATGGGTCTTGTTATTTTTTTTTAATCCATTCTGATACCCTATGTCTTTTGATTGGAGCATTTAGTCCATTTACATTCAGAGTAAGTATTGAAAGATACAAATTTAGTGTCATTGTTTTATCTGTAAATTTGCTGTTCCTGTAGATTGTCTCTCTTCCTTTCTGGTCTTTGTTACTTTGGGTTCGCTTTTCACTCAAAGGATCTGCTTCAGTATTTCTTTCAGGGCTGGTTTAGTGCTCAGATATTCCTTTAGTTTTTGTTTTTCCTGGAAACTCTTTCTCTCTCCTACTTTGAATGACAGCCTTGCTAGATAAAGTATTCTTGGTTGCATATGTTTCCCCTTTAGCACATTGAAAATATGCCAGTAATACTAAAAGACTAAAGAATAAAAACAATGCTATATACCTTTTTCCCCAAGAGCTGAAGCTTTGTAGACCTCTGTGATCAGTAAACTTGGTGCTAGCCACTTGTTCCTGCTGCTCTTCTGCCGGAGGGGCCTGTTGTGCTGATTCTCAGGTGCCCTTGCACTTGTGGATATGCACCTCCCTTGCCAGGGGGCTGGGCTCAGTGTAAGTGGCTCTGGATTCCACCATGTGGCGCTGTTTTGCTCCCTAAAGGCTTTCAGCTCCGAGGGGCAGGTATTCATGAATAGGGTGGCACCCTGATCTCTTGCCCAGGAGCTGAAAGTTCGCGCCCCCCACTCTTCAGTGAGCTCTCACAGGAAAGCAGTCAATCTTTCTTGCCTCCCTGGTTTCTGTCAGAACTCTGTTCACCCAGCCTATGACCGAGTGTTTTTGTCTCGGGCACATGACTGAGTTTCAAAACTCCAAATTTTACCCACTCTGGTGGTGCAGACCCATGCTCTTCCTCCTGGAGGAGGAAGGGGGGACTCTCCCCGCATTTCTACCTTTTTTTTTTTTTTTTTCATTTCTACCTTTTGCTGGACCTCTGCCAAGAAAGTGGCCACACAACCGTGCAGCACACAGTTTATGGCCACACGGAGCAGAAAGCCAGCACCCAGACTCACTGTTTTCAGCGAGCTTCCCCACTCTTAGGCCTGGAAACTCTGCCCCACTCAGGCACTCCTGTTCTTCTTGTGACACCAAGGATCCTGAGACCACACGTCCCACCTGGCCTTCTGCCCAGCTTTGCCACCTAAGCACATTTAAGCCAGGGACGTCCCCCACTGTAGCAGACTTCTAAAAGTTCCAGTTTTGCACTGCTACTTATAGTACTTTTCGGTAGTCTCCTTAAGTAGGCTCTCTCCCCATCACCAGATCCCCAGCCTGGATTCAAGTCTCAACACCTCCTGCCTTCCAAAAAGTGGTCGCTTTTCTACTCATAGAATTAGAGCATTTCTTTTATCAGATCTCTGATTTTTTTTTTTTTTTTCAGATGTTCAAAATTATTTGATAATTATCTAGCTGTATTGGAAGGACCAGACAAACTTTGAGTCCCTGAGTCCTCTACTGTCTTAACTCCACCTAGCCACCCTGTTTTTTTTTTTGATAGGAGCATTAAGTCCATTTATATTTAAAGCAACTATTGATAGATACGTACCTATTGCCTTTTGTTGTTTTCTGGTTTTTGTATTTTTTCCCTCTGTTTCATTCTTTTTTTGCTTTCTTCCCTTGTGGTTTGGCATCTTTATTGTTATGTTTGGATTCCTTTTTTTAATTTTTGTGTGTCTGTTGTTAGTTTTTGGTTTGTGACTACCATGAAGTTCATATATAACGCCCCGTGTATAGGGGTGCCTGGGTGGCTTAGTTGTTAAGCATCTGCCTTTGGCTCAGGTTGTGATCCCAGGGTCCTGGGATCAAGCCCCATATCGGGCTCTCTGCTGAGCAGGGAGCCTGCTTCTTCCTCTCCCACTCCCCCTGCTTATGCTCCCTCTCTCTGTATAGCATAAGAGTTAAGTTGATGGTTGCTTAAGTTCAAATGAGATCTAAAAGCAGTACGTTTCCACACCCCCTCCCCCATTTTGTTTTTGATATTTTACATCTTTTTATTTTGGGTATCCCAGAGGTAATTATTGTAAATATATTTGATTTTACTACTTTTGCCTTTAATTTTCATACTAGATTTTAAATGCTTGATCTACTGCCTCTCTATCTGTTTGCTTTTACTAGTGAGATTTTTTTTTCTTTCATAATTGTCTTCTAGTTGTGGCCTTTCTTTTCTACCTAAGGAAGGTATGCTTGATAGTTGGTGGCGATTAACTCATTTAATTTTATTTTTTCTGGGAAACTATCTCTTCTTCAGTTCTGAATGACCATCTTGCCAAGGAAAAATTCTTGGTTGTAGGTACTTTGAATATATCATGCTATTTGTTCAGGCCAGTGAAGTTTCTGCTAAAAAATCAGCTGATAACGTAATGGAGTTTCTTTCCCTTGTATGTAACCAGTTAGTTTTCTCTTGTTGCCTTTAATATTCTCTCTTTATGTTTAATTTTTGAAATGTTTTTTGGGGGGAGGGCCAGAGGGGAGAGAGAGAGAATCTTAAGCAGTCTCCACACGCAGCACAAAGCCCAACACAGGTCTGGAACTCACAACCCTGCAATCATAACCTGAGCAGAAATCAAGAATCAGACCTAATTGACTGAGCCACCCAGGCGACCCTCATTTTTGACATGTTAATTATGATGTGTTATGGTGTGAATCTCTTTGAGTTCATTTTGTTTAGGGGGTTCTGTGTTTTCTAGTACCTGGAAGTCTATTTCTTTCCCCAGGTTATGGAAGTTTTTAGCTATTATTTCTTAATATAAGTTTTCTAACCCTTTCTCTCTCTTCTCCTTCTGGGACTCTTTTTTTTTTTTTTTTTTAAAGATTTTATTTATTTGACAGAAACACAGCGAGAGAGGGAACACAAGGAACACAAGTAGAGGGAATGGTAACAGGAGAAGCAGGCTTCCTGCTGAGCAGGGAGCCCGATGCTGGGCTTGATCCCAGGACCCTGGGATCATGACCCGAGCTGAAGGCAGCCACTTAACGACTGAGCCACCCAGGCGCCCCCTGGGACTCTTATAATAGAAATGTTAGTATGCTTGACATGGTCCCAGAGGACCCTTAACCAGTCCTCATTTTTAAAAAATTCTTTCTTCTTTTGATTTAGCTTCGCGATGTCCACTCGCCTGTCTTACAGGTCACTAATCTGTTCTCCTGCATCCTCTAATTTACTTTTGATTCCTTCTAGTATATTTTTCATTTCAGTTACTGCATTCTTCAGCTCTGATTGGTTCTTTTTTATATTTTCTATCGCTTTATTGAAATTCTCACTGTGCTCAAATATTCTCCCAAGTTTGGTGAGGATCTTTATCAGGTAGATTGTTTTATCTCCATTTCTCTTAGGTCTCTTTATGAGGTTTATCTTATTCTTTCATTTGGAGCATATTCATCAGTCTTCATTTTGTCTGAGTCTTCTATAATTAATAGATAATCTATGTCTCCCCGTCTTGAAAAAATGGGCTTATGTAAAAGGAGTACTATGCAGCCAGACGTGTAATCCCTCTTGGTCATAGAACCAGAATCAGGCACTCCAGTGGTGTCCTCTGTGTGGGCTGTAAGTGTCCTCCTACTGTGGCTGCGCTGTGACTGCTCCAGGTGCTCTGGTGGGTGGGGCTGGCCCAGGCCCCGCTGACTATAATGCCGGGGCGTGTGCAGGGCTGGCCTCCAGTGTGGCTGGCTGAGAGGGCTGGCTTAGACTCTTGTAGGTGTGTTGGTGGGTGGTCATGGCCAACATCTATGGGCAGGAGACCCTTTGGGAAGTCCTTGATCCCTTCTGAGGTTGCCCACCAGGTTTAATGGGGTGGGAGCCAGAGAGCTGGCTTTCTTGTCTTTTTCCTGCTCTTAGAGAAATAGCTTTCAGCTTGTCATTCTTGAGCGTGATGTTAGCTGTGGGCTTGTCATATATGGTTTTTATCATGTTTGGGTGTATTCCATCTACACACACTTAGTTCTTTTTTTTTTTTTTTTTTTTAACATAATCTCTATACCCAACATGGGGCTCAAACTTACAACCCAAGATCAAGAGTCACATGTTCCACTGACTGAGCCAGCCAGGTACCCCAATACCCACTTTAAGATTTTTGTATCATAAATGAATGTTGAAGTTTGTCAAAGGCAAAAGCATCTACTGAGGTTATCATATGATTTTTATTCTTCATTTTGATTATGTATCACAGTGAATCATACATGCATCCCTGGAATAAATCCCATGTGATCGTTGTGTATAATCCTTTTAATATGGTTGAATTTGGTTTGACAACAATTTTTTTGAGGATATTTGCATCTATTTTTTTTTTTTTTTTTAAGATTTTATTTATTTATTTGACAGACACAGCGAGAGAAGGAACACAAGCAGGGGGAGTAGGAGAGGGAGAGGAAGAAGCAGGCTTCCCACTGAGCAGGGAGCCTGATGTGGGGCTTGATCCCAGACCCTGGGATCATGACCTGAGCCAAAGGCAGCCGCTTAATGGCTGAGCCACCCAGGTGCCCCTGTATTTATGTTCATCAAGGAAATTGACCTTTCATTTTCTTTTCCTTTTTTTATTTTTTTGTAGTGTCTTTTTCTGGTTTTGGTATCAGCATGATGCTGGCCTCATAAAATCAATTTGGAAGTATTTCTTCTAGTTTTTAGAAGAGTTTGAGAAACAATAATTGACATTTATATGTTGACTTTATCTGGTAACCCTGCTAAACTCATTTATTAGTTCTCAAAGATTTTTTTTGTATATTCCTTCAGATTTTCTCCATAGATGAACACTTCTTTTCAATATGCAAGCCTTCCATTTCCTTTTCCTTGCATTATTGCATTTTTAGAACCTTCTGCATAATGTTGAATAAAAGTAGTGAAAGTAGATATTCATGCTTTGTTTCCAGTCTTAGGTATTATCAGGGAAGAATTAAGGCTTTCACCATTAAATATAATGCCTGCTACTGTTTTGTTTTGTTTTCTACAATGCCCTTTATTTGAGAAACTTCTTGTTTTTTAATGGCTTGAGTTGCACTGGGCAATAATCACAGGTGCTGTCATGGAATAAGCAGAACTTCCCACCCTCCTTTATTGCAATGAAATTCCCTCTTTGAACTGCTTTTGCTGCATCCATAAGTTTTGGTATGTATCATTTCCATTTTTATTTGTCTTAAGGTATTTTTTCTCTTTTTTTTCTTTGACCTATTGTTTGCTCATTAGCATGCTTTTCAATCTCCACATATTTGTGAGTTTTCCAGTTTTCTTTATGTTATTGGTTTCTACTTTCATACCATTGTGGTTGGAAAAGATGCTTGACATGATTTCAGTCTTCTTAAATTTATTGAGACTTGTTTTATAGTCTAACATATAATCTACTCTAGAGAATATTCCAGTTGCACTTGAAAAGTATGTGTATTTGTTGTTTCTGGATGAAATACTTTGTATATGTCTGTCAAGTCCATCTGGTCTAATGTGCCAATTAAGGCCAATATTTCCTTAATGATTTTTTTTTGTTTAGAAGATCTACCCTTTGACAAAAGTGGGGTATTAAATTCCTCTACTATTATTGTATTGTTGCCTATTTCTCCCTTTAGGGCTATTAATATTTGTTTATATATTTAGCTGATCTATGATGAATTCATAAATATTTACAAATATAATGGGTTTTTATTGGATTGACTTCCCTGCCTCTTATGTCATACTGATGAAGATTATGTCACACTGTTACTCTTATAAGAAAGATGGAATAATATTAGACCAAATGACCCTGCCTCTGGACTGAGGGTGAGACCAGCTTACCTTAAGGCATATGGTTGCATGGAGAAGATGTGCATGGCTAAGGTGAAGTTCTATTGGGAAGGTTGAATGGGGAATGGATGTCAGGGAGGCGAGCAACCCTCTCCAATGTACCTGAATGATTGGAGGAAGCCCATTTAGATGAAGTTCTAGTCCCTACCTGCCTCCCCGCCCCCCACCACCAATGGTTGTGGGAAGCAATTCTTTCTTTGCCTTTGAATACAAATGAAGAAGCATGTGTCCTTGGTTCCTACTGACCGCTGACCGTAAAGGGAGTCATCCCGAAAATGAGGCCAGCCATGGGGCCGAAGCACAGAGATTCATACAAAAATGGATAATTAGAGCTGGAGCCCTGACTAATCTACATGTAAGGCCTAACTTAGACTTTTCAGATACTCAAATCATTATTACTTAAGCTAATCTGAGTTGAATTATTGTTGCTGATTTGTTTTTATTTTTATTTTGTTTTAACTTAGTATGTTTCTAAACAACAGAATTCTGAGATAGGGAGGCTGACACAACAGCAAAGGTCAATATTATAATCCGCGGTGTTATAAAAAATAGAGCTTTCAGGAAAGAGCCAGTATGAGAGCGTTATGTCTAGCCAGCAAGTGGGCTCAAGGAGATTCAGTTAGATACTTTCTTCCAGATGTTTCTAACTGGGGAGATAAGTCTTCTGAAAGAGTATTGTGGTAGAAAAAATGTAATGGCTTTACCAATCACTTACTTTTTTCTTCTAGGCACACAGGAAGACTATATTTTCCAGCTTCCCTACAGAGAGGTTAGGATAATGTGACTGTGACTGAATTTTAATCTGTGCAATGCAAGCAGATAGTGTTTTTTTTCTAGGCTTTACGATGAAACTCTTCATATAATCTGCCGTCCTCTCATTTTCCTTTCTATACCGACTTCCTGGACCCGGACATTCAGCTCCTGCCCTTGACTGAATTGGGAGCCTCTGCCTCCTGCTCTGTGTAACCGGGCCCCTGGGTCACAGGGAAGCCACATAGACATCCCTTTCTTCCCTTGCACGCTCGCTAGCAGCTGGTAAGGTCTTCACACCCTGATTCCTCCGCTTTTTTTGCCTGGTGACACTGACATGAAGTAGTGGGGGAGATAGTCCAAGCCAGGACCCCCTGGAGTGGCCTTCCCCTTGGCTGTGGGCAGGCCCTAATTCACTGTCGCTTTGGAGTTGAGGTGTCTTTCTTTCTTTAGTTCCTGTATTCTAAACATTAGTACAAATAAACGTTTTTACACAGAAAAAAAAATAATTTTTTAATTTATTATTTAATTATTTAAATTGATTATTTAAATTAATTTAAAAAATTAAATTTTTTTTCCTGAGACATGCAGAGAATTTTTATTTATCACGTATGTTAATTCTTCTATTGTAGAACAGAGTCACAGAGAGAAGTGCAGGCAAGGTATTAGTAGGGTTCAAGGGTCTAGCACAGCTTCATAGTACACAGGTGGTTCAGGAGGGGTTGTCACATTCCTCAAATGTCAACTTCTGGTACAGTAAACTGTCAGTCACTTTTACAGAGATGCCATGTTTGGACTATTACACTACATTTTTACCAATTAAGGATTTCATTCCACTGGTTGCTATGTGTCAAAATAGAGTTAAAAGAAGAATCCTAGGTCCCTGAATTACTATATAAAAAATCATTGTTTTGGTTATTTATTGCTGCGTAGTGAACCACCTCAAAACATACTGGCTTAAACAACAGTGTATTATTATTTGTAATGATTTTGTCAGTTGGCTGGGCTCACCTGGTAGTTTCTGCTTGAGATCTCTCATGCAATTGCAGGCAATTCTTGGCTGAGACTACAGTCATCCGATGGATCAGATGACATGCGTGACCAAGAAGGTCCACTCATACTGACAGCTGAGGTGGGCTGTCTGCTTGGTATGCAGATGGGGCTGTCCACTGGAGTGCCAAATGTGGCTCTCTATGTGGCTCAAGATTCTCTTAGCCTGGGGCCTGGGTTCTAAGAGGAAGCATCTTGGAAGTGTACATTCTAAAAGGCAGGAAGTAGCTGACAATTTAGGACTTTACCTGGAGTGGCACAACATAATTTCCACCATATAAGATTTTATTCATCCATTTGACAGAGACAGATATGACAAGTAGGCAGAGAGGCAGGCAGAGAGAGAAGGGGAAGCAGGCTTCCTGCTGAGCAGAGAGCCTGATGCAGGGCTTGATCCTGGGACCCTGAGATCATGACCTGAGCTGAAGGCAGAGGCTTTAACCCACTGAGCCACCCAGGCGCCCCTCCACCATATATTTTTAAAAGATTTTATTTATTTATTTGAGAAAGAGTATGAGTAGGGTGAGGGGTAGAAGGAGAAGCAGACTCCCTGCTGAACAGAGAGCCTGATGCAGGGCTCGATCCTGGGACTCAAGGATCATGACCTGAGTGGAAAGTAGATGCTTAACCCACATGCCCCTCCACTATATTTTATTGAATAAGGTAGCCTCCAGGCCTGCCTTGATTCAATGGAGAAGTAAACTCTACCTCTTGATGGGAGAGTGGCAAAGTTACTTTGCCAAAGAGAATATGGTATTTATTGGTGACATTGTCATGACCCTACCTGGAAATGTAATATGCCATACCCTGTCACCAAATGCTTCACTGGACTATGACATGAGTAAGACATAAACTTACCTTAATTCACTGAGATTTTGAGGTTATTAGTTTATCCTATCATACATCACATTAAAAATGGTTTTGAGTATAGTTGACAAACAATGTTATATTAGTGTCAGGTGTACAACATAGTGATTCATCATCATCATCATCTCTGTACGTTATGCTGTGACTACCACAAGTGTAGCTACCATTTGTCTCCATAAACTGTTATTATTGAATCATTGACTATATTCCCTATGCTGTATCTTTTATTCCCATAACTTATTCATCCCATAACTGGAAATAAGTAACAGACATAACATTGTGTTAACTGGAAACCATCCTTTTTTCCTCTGGGGCTCACAGTAACACCTCTTCCCAGCTTGGGTAAAGAATCTTCTACTACAAATGAAGATATTATAATTTCAAACAGAATATTTGGTCCTAGGGGCAAGGAGGTGCCTGCTACATCCACTTGCAAAGCCATTGGTTGTACCAAGTTCCAGATACCACATTGAAGGTCTGGCCTGAGTTACACTGGAAAATAATCACAGGTGATAGAGAACAAGCAGAACTTCCCAGTTCTGCTTGTTAGTATCTGGTTGGTTCAAGTCAGGTTAGTTCAGGTCAGGTATCCATCTCAAATCCTAGATTCTATTATGCAAATTCAAGATCTTATTTCAAATGCCAGTGTGTTTTCCAAATATGCTCCCCCCTCACCTAATTTCAAGAATAGCAAGTGTCCAAATAATTTTTATATATTGCATTACTTTTAAATATCCCTCGAGAGATCCTTAGAGCCCCTGTGTAGACCTCTTTGTGTAGGTACTTCAGATCCACCTCAAATCCTTTGAATGGTAGGTAGATGCTGGTGAAGAATACAGTTGCACATGTCTACCTTCTTAGAGTCTTGTTTCTGTTGCTTAGGAGCCTACAGAACTGGTAGCAAGGAGAAATGGCTACTGTTGTTTTCTCTAGTTTGTATGATGCTCAGTAGAAACTCTCCTTGGATTTTCTATACATACGGTCTAGGAGAGCCCTCCCATTCTTGGCAACTAGTAAGGTAGAGATAGTTTCCCTGGTCCAGAAGATAGACAATAGACATAGACAATTTTTCTGAATATATCAGTCTGTATTAAGATCAGTCAGAGAAGTTCCTTGGGTTGATTTAAAAAAAAGGCAGTTTTTGCTGTAGAGTCTTCAGTGCTTCAGTGTTGGAATTCATACATCCTCTTGGCCTTTTGATGGGCACAAGGATGGCCAACTTAATGGGCATGTGACTTGTGCAGTTTCACTGAACCTGCTCTTACCAGACTTCCATGCCTTGTTTAATACTCTGCTGTTGCTGTCTTGAGATTCTTAATAATTTTTTAGCTTTTTCATTTTGTACCCAGACTGAAACATGATACAATCAGTCCTGAGCACAGGGACTATCATTTCCTCTCTCTAGTCAAACCCATCAGTAGCTGCCTAATCATGTTCTAGGCTACTACTGATGTCTTCGGGATAAAATTCATCTGAATGTAATCTAGGAATTGCCACAGAAGTTAATATCTTCTGATAATAGGTGACTTGAAGGCCAGAAGTTTTAGAATATTCACAGGATAAAAAACACTGCATCTCTGGATACTATGGTTCTATTCTATCCCATTCCATTCATTCCGCAAATTGTTACTGAACACTCTCTAGGAATGAGGACACAGTTCAACAGAAAAACTAATCAGAGTCTGGTATAGTGAATGATGCAGAGATGAGTTTGGAAAGTAAGCAAGAGTCAGATCCAGTATGGCAATATTAGACTATATGTTTGTTTTTTGCAGATTTTGTGTGCCTCCTTGGATTTCTGTCTGGACTGTTAGCTGCTTGTTTTACCCAGAAACCCGAGTTTCCTTTCATTAAGTCTGATGAATTCCATACTCATTCATATATATGCTTTGCTTTTAATTCCTTTAAAAAAGTTTACTTTAAAAATGAATGAATCATAGGGCACCTGGGTAGATCAGTTGGTTAAACGTCTGTCTTCGGCTCAGGTCATGATCCCAGAGTCCCAGGATCGAGCCCCCATTGGGCTTCCTGCTCAGGCAGGAGTCTGCCTCTCTTTCTGCCCCTCACCCTGCTCCCGCTCTTTCTCTCTCTCAAATAAATAAAATTTATAAAAAAAGTGAGTAAATTAGGTAAAGTGTTTAAAAGTGTCAGGTTCATAGTAAACAATGCTATCAATTGTCTGAGCTTGGATTCCTTAAAGAGTTTGAGGTGAAAGCTTAAGTCCTAATATTTTATTGGTACATCTAATCCTAGGGAAGCAAGGCTGATGGAACAGGGACATGAGGCAGGCAAGGAGAGCACATAGATGGCAGAGCAGTACCACACTACTGAAGGTGAACATGCCGGCAACAGAGACCTGACTAGGGCTTTTTCCTGAGGGATAATAGCCAGCCACCTGGTAGAAGGTTGGTTACCTTCCATTTTGGAGAGGGTGGTGATTCTTGATTGTGGCTTGCCTTTTTTTGCCCCCAGTTTCTCTGCTTGCATCTCCAGTTGAGGGTTCACAGAATGTCTCACTGATGAAAAGACTTCCTTGATGAGGGGCATATTTTATGGCAAAGATGGTGAGACAATGGGTGACACACCACAGTGTTTATAGGTGCTACCTACCCTGTGTCTTCTGAGAAGCAGATGTCCTGAGAGAATGGCAAAATGGTCTATTGCACACGCGTGAGCTTAACATCCTGCAGGCTGAGGTGCTGATTTCCAGTTAAAGGTATGTGAGGTTGAACCAACAGTTGATCTGCAGTGGTGTACCCATCAGTTAGAGTACATGGGCTCAAGGACTAAAGGGAGAAAGTAGGACTGGCTCCCTGACCATCACTCCCAAAGACCTGCTTATGGTATTTGTGCTTACTGTTGCCTCAACTGTTGCTCTTAGAGACTCTGGCTCCTGGGTGGGAGGCTGTTGACTGGAGGGTAGTAACTAACTCATTAAAATTTGAGCTCCTCCTGTCTGTGAACTTGGAGGCAAAGAAGTGTTACATTAGGGCAACCCTGTTGGGACCCCTCTCACTCTTGAGAGCTTTTTCTGTGTCTTCACTTAATTAACTTCTATCACTTTACTCATGCTCCGTTGTCTGCAAGATTCATTCTTCGACTAGAACCTAGTTCTCCTGATTTATTTTGGTGCTGAGACCCAGGATCACTTCCACCGAAGGGTAAAAACGGACTCTTTTCTTTCCTGGGAGATGTCTCTCTCTTAGATGACCTCTTCTTATAAACAGCAAAAACAGGTACCTGTGGGCCAGTTACAGGCGAATAGTGGCAGGCGGTTTTAAGTCTCAGGTGACAGGCTTCTGGACGAACGTTTGGTCAGTCCCCCTTCCTCAAAAGAAGGGAATGTTGGCCTAAGCCTACCCAGGTCTGCTTCTGTTCATTGGTT
>CM053609.1:51713345-51730915 GCA_028646535.1 Procyon lotor
TATGAAAGCCAAGGAAAGAAATAACAAGCCAAGTAGATGCAAGCATTTCTTAGAGATCCGTGACCGAGAAGGAGGCCAAGGCCTCGCTGATTGCCTGGGAGAACTAGGTAGCTTAACCCCGAGGGGTGCGTACCACCTACTGCCTCTTCGACCCACCTCCACGCCATGTCACTCAGACAACGGAGGAGTCGGTGTGACAGCCTGCTTCTGTTCATTGGTTTTTCTTAAATAGCTTTCTTCCACCTCTGGGATTTTGCCTATAGTAGGGCCCTTCCAATCTCCAGTGATCATTGTGCCCGTTTAATCAGGGATTCATTTCAGGAAGAGTGTTGCCTAGATAGATAGAAGGCTTTTACATTTAAAGATGTCTTTTGTGAGAACTTAGGTTAAGAGGAGAATCTTTGCCTCATTTTTGCTGCCTGCTAAGACATATGTTTTTCTGTTAGGTACAGTTAAGGTTTAATCATGGCCAAGGATCAAAACCCAAGTTATGGGCAAGCAGGATTAAAGATATCTCTTTATATATAAAGTTGGAGGGAGCCGAATACTTTCTGGGCATTTACTCCCCTTGGAATACTTTGGCCATTAAGGAGGGAATTACAAACCCTCAGCCATTTCCTTGATTGGTTGCTTTAGCAGCTGGGACTTTAATGGGTCATAAAATCAAGGTTTTCTTGTTCTAACAGAAATGTTCACTGATGATGATGCTAAATCTCGATGTCTATATTCCTCAACAGGGCCATGATTGTAAATGGGACCTCAGGTTTATAGACAGAAAAAGCACCCGGGGGTAAGGTGAGGCAACATAATTGAATCAAAGTTTAAGTTGTCAACCCTACTTAGCCTTTATGATTAGGCCCTGGGGGGTGGAATGGGGGGGAGTGAAATCTAGAGGAGAAAAGGAGGATGAGGTGACAGACGGGTAAGAGTAGCTACTCCCAGCAGCCTGAGCCCTCCTCACCCCAAGATGTTAGGCCACTCTTTGAGCTTGAGTAGGACACCATGGGACACCTTGGTTCACAGGGGAGAGCTGATATGTAGCAATGCCTTCATAGTCACCTCTCTAGAACAGGTACAGGGTAACTCCTACCGGGATCGTGAGATGGGAAACAAACCGATCTCCGTGGGTTCTCCTCTGGATTGCATACTGCAAAATTGGATAATTTCCCCTTATAAAACTTTCTAGTGTTTTCCATAGGTTAAACACGACAGGATCTTCAAGGCAAGGTAAAAGAAGGCGTGGCCTTCACAGCAAGGTTCTCTTCAGTTCCCAAGAACTCTCCCTTGGGGTGCCTTTTAACTCACTGGAAAAAAAACTGGATTGCAAATTGAGGAAGAGATTGAGCTCCTCTAACACTCACTGCATGGCCACAGTGGGATCAGGTCTCTCCTGCAGGAAACAGGGCAGACAGACTGAGGGAACCTAGTAGATCCATCCAGGCTTTCAGGGCCCTAAGTCAGGACCCTGACATAAAGGCCTCTTGAAGAATGGATTTACCCAAACATCTTGGCTAGTAAACTCCCTCCTGACATATTGGATAATTGTTTAAATAGGCCTCCTCCAAATAAACCCAAGTTGCTGGAGAAAACACAAGCCATCCATAGCAAAGGGGATGCTGACTCTGTGTCTCTCTCTCTCTCTCTCACCATTCCTCCTAATAGATGTGAAGGCTTCTCCCTCATTCATTTCTCAGGCTGATGGCTATAATTGGAGCCAACTGGTTAGTCTACCTCAGGACAGGGACTTTAAGGGATATTCCCAAGCAGCTGCCAAAATACCCCCTTGTTTCAGGGAAACAACATCTTTGCATCTGTGTTGAGATTAAGTATCTCTCCAGATATTAACCTACTGTTTCTTTATTGCTCTTAAACTACTACAGAGTTATTTTTCCTACCCTAAACTAGGAAAACTTAGAGTGAGTCATTACATCCAATTTTTCCTCATCCTCTTATCCATTAATTTGTTCTTTGGTTATGTGCTGGTTTTAAAGTATGTCCACAAATTCTTTGACACAGTTCCTTGGAAAGGTGGAGAGTCTAAGTCTCAGCCACTTAAATGTGGGCCATAGGTAGGGACTTCCTTGGACCAACAGAATGTGGCAGAAGTCATAATTTGGGACTTCAAAGCTAGATCATTAAAAAATATTACCATTTCCATTTGATCTCTCTTGGATTGTCCACTCTGGGGGAGGCTAGCTGTCATGATATGAGAATATGCAAGTAGCCTCGCAAGAGGTCCCCATGGGGAAGGACCAAGACCGCCTATCCCCAGCCAGCACGAACTTGCCTGCCACGTGAGACCCACCATGGAAGTGCATTCTCCTCCCTGACCCAAGCCTTCAGATAGTTGTGGCCCTGGCTGATGTCTTGACCATGATCTCATGGGTGACCCCCAACCAGACCGCTCGGCTAGGCCACTCCCAAGTTCCTGACCCATCGAAACTACGAGAGATAACACATGAGTATTGTTGTCTTTAAGGCACCAAGTTTTGGGGCAATTTGTTAAGTAGCAGTGATACAGTTGTCTTGCCAAGACAAGTGCTATTGAGCATTTTTGAAATCTAAATTCAATTAACATATAATGTATTATTTGTTTCAAGGGTACAGGTCTGTGATTCATCAGTCTAGACAATACTCAGTGCTCATTACAATACATACCCTTCCCCAGTGTCCATCATCTGGTCACCCCAACCCTCCAGCAACCCTCAGTTTGTTTCCTGAGATTAAGAGTCTTTCTATGGTTTGTCTCTCTCTCTGGTTTTGTCTTATTTCATTTTTTCCCTCTCTTCCTCTATGATTCTCTGCCTTGTTTCTAAAATTCTAAATATCAGTGAGATCATATGATAATTCTTCTCTGACTTATTTTGCTTAGTTCCACCCATGTCTAAATTTCATTCTCTGATGACTGCGTAATATTCCATTGTGTGTATGTGCATGTGTGTGTACACACAAACACCACATCTTTACATCTTTAACCATTCATCTGTTTATGACTATCTGGGGTCTTTCCATAGTTTGGCTATTGTAGACATTGCTGCTATAAACTTTGGGGTGGAGGTGCCCCTTCGGATCACTACATTTGTAGCTTTAGGGTAAATACTTAGTAGTGCAACTGCTGGGTCATAGAATAGCTTTATTTTCATCTCTTTGAGGAACCTCCATATTGTTTTCCAGAGTGGCTTCACCAGCTTGCATTCCCACCAACAGTTTTGCATTTGCTGATGCATGTATGTTTGCTGCCCATCATGATCCTGTGGAACCTTACCACAAGCCCCTGAACTGGCCCCTGGATAGATTCTAACTGCCACACAGACCACCACCCTATCTCAGCAGGAAGCAGCCACGGTGGTCACTGTCTCCTTCCCTAATGGCAGTTAGGGTTACTATTCCAGGGGGAGGAAAGAGTAAGGGATGGGAGGGGGAGCTAGATAGGGAGAGAGAGTGATCAGGCTTACAGAAATCCCCAAAATGTGGAGGTGTGTGGAAACCAGAGATAAGGGAACACATGGGACCACCCTACCCTAAGCCTGCCGGTTGGTTGTGTGGGGTGGGTGTCTTTGTTGGTCAAAATAACCAGCCTCTAAAAAGGAAATAAAGCCATTGAAGGTGTTAACAATAGAGATGTTAAAAGGATTTAAGTTCCCTAGTTAGCTGGTTAGCTTTCTATAAAAGACCTACCCTGAAGGCCCTCATTGGCAACCCTGTCACAAACCTGTTGGGTTCCCCCCTCACTCTCGAGAGCTTTTTCTGTATCTTAATAAACTTCTATTGCTTTACTCAAAAAAAAAAAAAAAAAAAAAAAATAGTTACTTGATTGACCGAGTATTTACCAGGAGCATCTCAGGTTGCTGCTCCATAGCGGAGGCAGGAATTTACCTGAAACATAGTATCTTTACTGGACCTTCCCTGTTGCTCTTGTCCCTTTTATGACTGCCAATGGTGAATTTCAGCAAACACGGCTGCCAACCTAGGTGAACTGAAATGCCACCAAGAGTGTGGGAAACAGGCATGGAGGAGGAAGATGGTGGGCAGCCGTTACAGCTTGGACCAGCTGTACCGTCAAGGACTCTAGCTGGCTTTGCTACCCATTTTAAAGTCTTTTGAGGAGGTTACAGTGTCCACCACCTTCACAATTGTCTTGTATCTGTTCCGTCAGAAAAGGAGGGATTTAGCCCCAGATACAAGAGTGTGCAAGCTGGCTCCGAGTGAAGCAAGGGCCGAACTGACAGGCTTCAGCAGATCCACCATCCAGAGCTCGTGCACATGCATTGGGTCCTGGCCAGAGCGGCCCCTAGCAATAGCTTGTGCTTTTAAGTGGTTGGGGAGACCGTGGCACCGCTTTCCTTGCTCCCCCAGACTGCAGGCTTGTGGGTATATTCCAGAGTTATGCCTGTGCCACGTGCCTGGTATTTCCTGCCCTGGGGACTGCATGGAGCCGCTGAGGGGCACAAGTGACCTGGAAGTGTGAGGGCATCATCCTCCACATGAAGCCAACTTTGACAGATGGAGACAGGAGGTAGCTGTTAAATTCTTCCTTCCTCACCCAGAGAGATGTCTCAGAAATGAGTTCACTTCATAAGACATCAGTGCAGAGGTAGCAAACCAATTATTGTTCCAAGCTGTGGCCACCTTGGTAGTGCACTTCATATATTTGCTTTCCTTTCCTGTCCCACTCCAGTCTCTCAACAGTCCTGCTTTCTAGGATTGAATTTAGGGATAATGTCTTAGTGCCTAAGCTTTGCCTCAAACCCTGCTTTTTAAGAGACCCGGCAAGGATTGTTGATACCGTTTATGAAGTGCTTACTATATACAGGTCACTGTTGCAGGCATTTGACATTTTTTTATTGCAAAATACAACATGAAATTTGCCATTTGAACCATTTTTAGATGTACAACATCACTATTAAAAGTAACTTAAAAGTTAAGGTTAAACATATAGAGACAAGTAGAGAATTATTATGTGTATAGCTCATTGGATTTCTGTTAAGTTAAATGCCTGCTCAAAGATTTGTCTACTTGAGAGAGCTCAAGCGAGCACACAGGGTTGAGGGGAAGGGCAGAAGGAAGGGGAGAAAGAGAATCTGATGCAGTCCTCAATCTCATGACCTGAGCTGAAATCAAGGGTTGGTCGCTTAACCAACAGAGCCACCCAATCTCCCTGAGATTTTCTTTTTAGTGATGTCCTTACGATGTCTGTGTTAAGGTAATTTTGTCCTCATAAAAAACATTGCAAAATGCTCTATGTTCTTCTAGTCTCTGGAAAAGTTTTATATAAGATGGATGTTCTTTCTTTCTTAAATGTTTGGAGACATTCATCAGGAAAGCAATCCAGGCTTGAAGTGTTCTTCATGGCTGAATTTTTTTTTTTTAATTTTTATTAACATATAGTGTATTATTTGCCCCAGGGTATATGTCTGTGAATCGTCAGGCTTACACATTTCACAGCACTTAACAGCACATACCCTCCCTGATGTCCACAACATCATGGGTGAATTTTAATTAGTAACTTGATTTCTTTAATACATATGAAATTATTCATATTTAAGTTTTTCCTTCTATTCTGTTAAATTATCTCTCAAGGAATCAGTCAGTTTCATCTAAATTTTCGAATTTATTGCATAAAGTTTTTCCTAACTTCCTCTCATTAACTGTCTAAAGTCTCATGAACTTTATGAGTAAAGTAATAGTAACAGTAAAAGTAACAGTAGAAGATGTCCTCTTTTTCATTTTGGATATTGATTATTTGTGTCATCTTTTATTTTCTTGATCAACTTGACTAAAGGTTCGTTACTAGTTTTTGCAAAAAAGATGCAAATTTGATTTAATTTTCTCCCATTTCTTTTTATTTATTTGTTCATGAGAGAGAGAAGGAGGGGGGGGTAGGCAGAGGAGAGAGCCCGATGTGGGACTCGATCCCAGGACACTGGGATCATGACCTGAGCCGAAGGCAGAGGCTTTAACCCACTGAGCCACCCAGGTGCTATTTTCTCCCATCTCAGGGATGTTTGTTATTGCTGTCTCTTTACTATTTCTATTTATTTGTTTTTCTGGGATTTAATTTGCTTTGTTTTTCAGCTTCTCTAGATTCACACTTAGATAATTTTTAGTCTTTTTTTAATTCCTAATATTTACATTTAATGCTGTCTCTTTTCTTTAAAAAAAGAAGTCTAGAATCTTTTCTAGCATCTGCCCTTTTTTCTTTCCCACATACCTGTCATGCTTTTTTTTCTTTGTAGTTTTAATTTTTTTTCTGTGCTTCAGTTTTGTTTTTAAAGAATTGTAGAACACTCGAGATCGACGTTAATAAGGAGCAATTGCTTTGTTTTTATTTGATGTTTGCAGAGACTTTTTTGCCAAGATTACTAAGAATAGTACTTTCTATGACTCTGCAACTGTTTGAAGGAGGCAACAGCCATTCAAAACATACATTCTCTTTGGTTTAGGGATGAATTCAGATACATTAAACTGTAAATCATCTTATATTTAAGCCTAGGATATATGGTAGAGTAGTCATTATTGAAATGGATTCAAATTTATGGGTAAGCATCCCTTAGAGTTTTATAATTTTATGGGTAAACTTTTTATTTGTAGCAATAATAGAGAGGTGAGGGCATTACTTTTAGTGAACTGGAGCGAGGGATGCTATATTCTGCAAGGGAGGGGACAGTACCTTACAAGGGGCAATGGTTATGTGTCTGCAAAACTTTAAGTCCCACTGGATATTCGTGTAGGTGATATAAGTGGTTTTTGTTTTGTTTTAGAGAGGAGGGAGAGGAGAAAGAGGGACAGAGAGGTAGAGAGAGAGAATCTTAAGCAAGCTGTATGCCCAGATCACAGCCCTATCCAGTTTGGATCTCAGGACCCTGAGATCATGGCCTGAGCCCAAATCGAGAGTCCCACCCTTCACTGACTGAACTTCCCAGGTGCCCAGTGATAAAACTGTTAATAATGATTTTACCTTATATCCTGCCTCTCTTTTACGTATATACCCTAAAATATTTTTTGCATGGTGTAGAGAGTGAATTCTCCATGAAGAGTACACAGAAGGAATATTGTTTTGTTGGGGACTTCATGGAGAGTTAGTCACAATTTTGGAAAATCGCATCCACTACCCTACTCTGCCTATGGTATTTTTGTTTCTTACACAGCTCACCTATACTATGTCAGCAGTATAACCACTGGGTGTTAAAGAGGGTTCCACACATAGACGGAAGCACCCCATCACTTCGCTGATCTAAGTTTCACAGTGTAACAACATTGTCATACATTACTGTACCTTTATTCTTTTAAGTTGGAGCATTGCCGTGCATAGATTTAAAAATATATGTCGAAGTATAGTAGTAGGTACCAATTTTAGCCCAAGATAATGATTCCATTTCAGGACTTTTGCTATTAAAAGAGAGGTCCGGAGCCTGATAGGTTGAGAACTACATGGGTAGAATCACGGTGTTTGCTCAGATTGATTTCAACACACAGAAAAGACCCAGCACAAAGAAACCTTTTTAAGACTATAATTTACTGTTGTCTTAAAAACTTCTCACCGTTCTCTGCAGCGGTTTTCTTCCCGGCGAGGCGACGGCCTGCGGCCGGAACGGTTACGCCCCCCGTCGGAGGCGTTCCTGGGCAGTCCCGGCTGAGACTCCGCCCGGAACCTTGGTGCTGTGACGCAGGTTTCCGGCGGGCTTCTTAGAGCGCTGAACAGCTTTGGGCCGAAGGACCATGAGAGGGCCGGAGTCGGGTCCCGAACCTGCGATGGAGGGGGACGTGCTGGACACCCTGGAGGCGCTGGGGTGAGTATCCCCGCGGACGGCCTTCCCCTGAAAACGTAAACTCTCCCTCCGCTTGGCTGCTGAGGTCTCCTTCCCGTGGGCCTCTGCTGGGCTCCGGCATCTCTGTGGAGGCCTCCTTCCCAGCCGCGCTCCTGCCGGCGCCGACGGAGTTAAGAGGGAGGCGGGAGAGAAATCCGTTTGGGGGGTGGAGCAGGGCCGGAGAGCTGGGGCGCGTGGCCCCCCGCTTCCAAACTCCCGGCCTCGAAACTCCATAGCCCGGAGCCCGCGGTGTTGGCGTGGAGCAGCCGGGCTAGCACCAGCCCTTCCGAGGAGCGTGTCTCGGCCCCGCGGGTGCTATTTGTGTTGATGTAGTTGTCGCGCCTGGAGCTTGGGGGTGCTGGAACCCCGACTGCGGCTGGCGACTGTTGTCCTGCCATGTACAACCTGTAGCTTAATTAGGGCTGGCGAGCGAATCTCTTGCTTCCTTGACCGGGGCAAGTGTCCAAGTTAAGTGTGGGTCCATTCATTCAACCGTTTCATCTATTTGTTAACCACACGTTACCATGTTGTTAATATGCATTAACTAATGGATATTTATGTGCTAGGCAGAGGAAGAAGACGGTTTGCAGATTGCTGGTAGCTCACATAGTTTGTTGAGGGCTACAAAGAGTCTACCGGAATTTACAATTCAGAATGCTAAGTGGCCTGAGAACTCCTGGAATGATGTTAAATACTTCGAAGCACCGGGATCAATTTATGCAAAGTAGTCTCCCTCAGCCTCAGCCTGTTTCTAGTCTGTTGTCATCCTGAACTATCTTGTCCTGTGTGTTTATTTAGCCTCTCTGCTTCTGCCCCCCCCCCCCCCCGGCCCCCCAGCTCCGGGAAATTAGGTGCCTTTAGCTGTCTTGTTCCCAGCAACGTCCGACAGTGGGGTCTGGCAGAATAAATAGCGGTTGAATGAATGGGTAAATGAAGAGAAGTTCAAAGAGGAGAGTGCACAGAGATAGACATAGGGACAGATAGTTTAGGATCAAAAAATACACCTTACTTAAAGAGATTGAAGCCATTTGCACAATTGTTTGCCTTGCCACATGTTGGAATTTCTTGAATGGGAAAGGCTGTGCTTTTGCACTTTGCAGTTCTGTAGTGAAGCTTGAAAACACCACCCCACTCTATTTAAAAAACTGCCCTTGGCTCTTCTGTCAGTTGCTTCTTTTGGACCCCAGTATATCTACTTTGTGATGTAACAAAAGCCGCCTTGCTTTAGTAGAGAGGTCCAGGATAAATGTTTGTCAAGTGAAAAACTGAGCCAGTGATGACTTAAGGGGCATTTTTATTCTGTGAAATCTCTTGGAAATTTACACCTGACTTGGTTAAGGAGGTAAGCAAAACAAGTTAAAATACTTAATAGAAGTGTGTAGACCTCAAATAGTTTGAGATCCCAGGTCCCCTAGATAAAAATAGTATGATTCTGTAAATAGTTGATGAATAAGAGAAAGTCAGTGCTTTTTTCTCTTCATTCCTTGAATTTGTTGCTTTCTTTCTTTATTCTTTTTTAAAGATTTATTTATTTTAGAAGGGCTAGGTGGAGAGGCAGAGGGAGAAAGAGGGAGAAACTTAAGCAGACAAAACCCTGAGCACAGACCCTCATGCGGGGCTCAATCTCATGACCCCGAGATCAGGACCTTCGCCAAAACCAAGAGTCAGATGCTTAACCAACTGTGCCTCCCAAGTGCCCGGAATTTGTTTCTATTGTAGGCGTTTTGAAAAATGGGACTTTGCGGGTGCTTGGGTGGCTCATTTGGCTGGGTGACTGCTTTTGGCTTAGGTCATGATCCCGGAGACCCGGGATTGAGTCCTGCATCAGGTTCCCAGCTCTATGGGGAGTCTGCTTCTCCCTCTGACCTTCTCCCCTCTCACGTTCTCTTCTACTCTCTCTCTCTCTCTTTCAAATGAATAAAATCTTTAAAAAAAAAAAAAAAAGAAAGAAAGAAAAATAGGACTTTGCTATAATCTTGACTTTTATGAAGGAAAATTAGTTTCAGATTATAACATATGGAAAGTAAAACAGTTTATATGCTTTAGAGTTGATTTTTCCTGAATAACCGAGGATAAAATTTTGAAGTTGTTTTTTCTTACAATGATAATGAAATGTGGAAAGTAGTACTTACTTACAGTATGTGTTATATTTGAACACTTGTAAAATATCCATTTAGTTTGTGAATAATGCATTTTCTGTTGTGGCTGAAGCATTTGGGTTATTAGTGAAAGTACTTTAGTTTATAAGGTAAAATTGGAAATTAAAGGGAGGAGTTAAAAGGGAAAATGTGTGCGAAAGAAGAGTTCAATGATATACATGAAAACTGAGTGGGAATAACTTTGTTTCCTCATCTGAAAAGCGGCTGAAGCACATGATTTTAGAAATCTTTTTTTAGTTCTGACCATCTATGATTTTGTAGAGGGGATCTCAGCCCTGGTTGTGCATCAGTATCACGTATGGAGCTTGTGAAATAAAATGTTCTGGTCTGTTCTGTACCATATTGACTGGATCATGATCTTCAGGGTTACAGTATGGCACGTGTATTTTTAAAAATCTTCACAGCCTAGTTGAGAATCAGCATTATGGAAAGAAGTTCATTTCAATTATTTGTTGAGCACAACTGTATGTTGAAAACTGTCCTGAGAAGTCATTTGTGCACAAAATAGAATTGATCTCTGTCCTTGTGGAGTTTATAGTCCAGAGGAAAAACAGACGGTATCACACAAACATTAAACCATAATCTCTTTCAAGAAAAAGAGCAGGGTGACATGACATGACAAGAGGTGGACAGGAGTAAATTAGGTGAGGTTCATGGGAAAAGAGGACAACGGTGTCCTTAAAGTGAGAACAAAAGATGAAAGCTCTTGAAGTGGAAAGGAACTTGCTGTATTAGAATAACTGGAAGAAGGCCCATGTGCCTGGAGAGCGGGGAGCAGTGGCCAAGATAGTGGAAGATTTGCTTGAAGAGGGGAGGACCAAGGCAGGCAGCACTTTTTAGGCTGCATTATGGATTTTGTTCTTGGTCATAACAGCAGTGAGGCATGTTTGAAGAATTTTAAATAAAAAAGGGAGAGATCAGATGTCTAGTTTGAAAAGTTATTTCAGGAAGGTGGAGATGTCTTGGAGAATTTAGTAGTCAGGGCAAGAAGTGATGACTGCTCAGTGGAGGTGGATATGGAAAGAAGTGCACACTGTAGAACTTAGTGGTAGATTGGATATTAGAGCTGAAGGAGATGACGGTATCAAGGATTCATTTCTACAGTAAGTATTTATTGAGAACCAAAATGAAATGATACACCTTGGAATCTAAACTGGAAAGGGAAGAAAATGAAGACAACAGGGAAGTAGGAAATAGAATATGGAGTTACCATTGGAATGGAGGTAGAGATGAGATCCAAGGATAGTTGAAGGAGAGTGGTCAAAAGAGCAAGCTAAAAGAATAGGTAGTAGTTGTGGTCAGGGATTGACATGTTTGATTTAGTGATTTCAGAGGTAGAGTAGTTCCCGGTGATGGCAAGGTCTAAGGGGTACCTACTGACATGTCATGACAAAGGTCTGAAGAGAGGAATTTTGGGAATTGAGAGCTCAGGGTATTGCATAGGGTATGCATACAGGCAAATAGCAGAAATGGGAATGGAGGGGTGCCTGGGTGGCTCAGTGGGTTATTTTAGCCTCTAACTTCGGCTCAGGTCATGATCTCAGGGTCCAGGGATCGAGCCCCACATCAGGCTCTCTGTTCAGTGGGGAGCCTGCTTCCTCCTCTCTCTCTGCCTGCCTCTCTGCCTACTTGTGATCTCTTTCTCTCTGTCAAATAAATAAATAAAATCTTAAAAAAAAAAAAAATGGAGAGAAAAACTGAGCACAAGGAATTTTGGGGACTGTCCAAGCAATTAATAGGTGAAAACCACAAGAGGGAAACTGGCAAGTCTGGCCTGAGCCTAAAGAGAGAAGGAGGTATTTATAAGATGGTGGGGGACCAGTGATATAGATACTGTTTTGGGAAGCAAGGAGGGCAAAAACCCTACCATCTGTCCTTGAAGAACTTTCAGAGAATAAAATCACCAAAGCTAGACGTGGTAGGGATAATCTTTCTGATTATTACTCTAGGACAGTTGTTTATAGATGAAATGTAGTGGAAGAGTTTGGGTCAATAAGTGGAGAGCTGGATCAGAGGCAAGCCAGTAGGGTATATAAATGACAGGGGGAAGGAAAGGATCTCATTTTATATGTTGGCTGATGGAAATGGGAAAGAGAAATCAGTCACTGGTTTGTCTTTGTGGAGGTTTGCCAATAGCCCTAATGGATTGATGATTTGGATTACCCAGATCTTGAAGCAACTGTGTTTCTCATAAAGGTGGCCCTGGGGGAGTCTAGGCCTAGGGGAAGTGTCCCCAGTGTTTGGAATAAAAGTAGTGCTTTCCTAATTAAATAAAAATGACTTGAATGAACTAAGAATGTAATAATCCCTACCTTACAAGATATTGTGGCAATTAAATGAGGTAATATACATGAAGCACACAGCACTGGCCTAGTGTAAGAGCAGTTTTTGGTGTTAGTTGTCATTATAATTGTGATTATTATTAGATGTTCAATTTTGTTAAATGCTTTTTTTTTTTATTTTTACCTGATTTGGTGAGCTGAGGCATTAAGATTTGTGGGGGTTTTTCCCCTTCTAAATTTTAGAATTTAGTATTTCTACTATTTCAGTAGTATTTTGAGAACCAAAATGAAATGATACACCTTGTATTTTTTCAGTGTTTTTGGTGATTTGAAAAATATTATTGAATTTTATAATCGGCATTTCAGTTAAAAATAACATCACTAATGATGAATTAAATTTATTCAAGAGTTTATGATTATTTATTGCAGAGATGAAAGCAAGTGATGGGAAAGAAGACGTTTACTATTAAATCTCAGTAAGAGGCACTGTAAAATATGGAGGAAAGGTAACATATCGAAGAACCAGTCTTACCTGTAGGAGCAGAGACCTGGTCTAGTCCCAGCTCTCTCTTTACCTGGTTTTATCAACTGGCTACTTTATTTAACTTTCCTTATTAGCATAGACAGAAGTTTGAGTTCCTGTGGAGTGTTTGGGGTCAACTCTGGATTTAAATCCTAGTGTCATCACCTAGTTGTTACTTTCTGATCCTACAGAATTAAGATCATGCCGACTTAAAAGCATTGCTGTGTAGACTAAGTGATTTATAAATAAGTATAATGGCTATATCTATATATATTTGTGCATGCCTGTTACTGTGCCTGGCCTGCTACTTAAGGCAGGTATCTTAACCTCATTAAGCCTTAATTTCTTACCTGCAAAGTGGGGATTTGAAAATACTCACCCTTCATAGCTATGACCAGAAAATTCAGAGAAAAGGAAACGCAAATGGTCTTTAAACATACGAAAAGATTGGGGCACCTGGGTGGCTCAGTTGTTAAGCGTCTGCCTTCTGCTCAGGTCATGAGCCCGGGGTCCTGGGATCCTAGGATCCTAGCCACATCCGGCTTCCTGCCCCGCAGGGAGTCTGCTTCTCCCTGTCCCACTCCCCTTGCTTGTGTTCCCTCTCTCGCTGTGTACATCTCTGTGTCAAATAAATAAAAATATTTTTAAAAGCAGACACACAAAATAAACATATGAAAAGATGTATAGCCTTGCTCTTAAGAGAAATGTAAATTAAAACTATACTGAGATACCAGCTGGTCAAAAATGTTTGGTAACTTTGGTGAGTTATGAAGGAATGGGTACTCTTAAATCTTGATGGTACAATCCCTGTAGAGGAGTATTTAATAATATCTAGCAAAGTTACATATCCATTTACCCTTTGACCCAGCAGTCTCACCTCTAGAAATATCCCAGGTTTAACTGGCAAAAGTTGCCAAATTTTTTTTTTAAGAGCAAAACCCTGCAAATAACCCAAATATCCTTCACTAGGGGCAGAGTACTGCAGACAGTGGAGTACTGTACACCAAAAAATAATTGAGTAGTGTGCTGATTTCCAGTATAGCTGACAATATGGGTTTGAACCATGTGGATTCATTCGTACATGGACTTTTTTCCAGTAGGCTATGTATACTGTGAAACTCCTTGATTTTTTTTACCATGAGAATATATGGTATATATACATAGTATGTGTTAAATGACTGTTTATATAATCAGTAAAGCTTTCAGTCAGCTGTAAGCTATTAGTTGGTAAGTGTTTCAGGAGTCAAAAGTTATATGCAGATTGGTGACAAATGGGGATTAACACCCCTAACCCCTCTGTTCAAGTGTTTGCTGTATGTGTAAATGTGTGTGTGTGTGTGTGTGTGTGTGTGTGTGTGTAATGTTTAAAGCAAGGAATAGAACAGTGTATAGTAGGCTACTTTTATCTAAAAAAGAAGTATGTATATGTTTGTATTTAAAAACATGGAATGACAGCCCCAAACTAATAAACATATGGGGGCAGGAGAGAACAGAGTAGAGGCAACAAGATTAAGATTGCAAGCTAAATTTGTTTGAATGTACCTGGTTTTGTAAATTATACTTTGAAACAATGTAAATGTTTTACATAATTATAAAGCAAAATTAAATAAAATGAAGTCAAAACAGAGACACATTGCTGAGTTGAAAGCAAAATGAAAGAAATGTTGATCAGTATATTGAGTAGGTAGTTTCATCACATGGAAAGGAATTTTTTTTTTTAATGATTTTTCTTTATTAGCACACAAGCAGGGGGAGCAGCAGGCAGAGGGAGAAGCAGGCTTACCGCCAGGCAAGGAACGTGATGCTGGGCTTGATCCCAGGACTCTGGGATCATGACCTGAGCCAAAGGCAGATGCTTAACTGACTGAGCCACCCAGGTGTCCCTCAGCTTTAATTTTTAATTTAAAATTTGCATCTATTATTTTTTCACTAAATTTCTTTTTTCTTGTTTTTGTCACTAGTATATGGTTATTAGACTGTGTTCTAGTTGACTTGTGTTGTAATGTTTATCTTAAAATTGGTTGATAATTTTACTAAGCAATGATAAAGGGAAAAAAGCCAAATGTCAATTAAGTAGGGCAGAAATTGGCAAACTGTGTCTATAACAGACCCAGTAATAAAAATTACAGGCTTTACTGAGCATATTAACAGCTCTGTAGTTGCATTGTGAAAGCAGCCAGAGACAGTCTGTGAATGGATATATTTATTGGCTGTGTTCCACTAAAACTTTATTTACAAAAATAAACAGCAGGCCTTGATATAGAGTACTATCAGGTTTTTCCTTTTTTTTTTTTTTTTTAAACCTTTTATATCTTCCTTTCTAGGTATAAGGGACCGCTGTTAGAAGAGCAAGCCCTTATCAAGGCAGCAGAGGGTGGACTGTCTTCACCTGAATTTTCAGAGCTCTGTGTTTGGTTAGGCTCTCAGATAAAATCATTGTGCAACTTGGAAGAAAGTATCACTTCAGCTGGTATTGCCACTGTGTTTTATTTATTTTTGTATAATAGTAAAGTGGAATGATAGCTTATGATTTATAGTTTTGCCTATAATGTGTCTACAAAGAAAAATCATTAATATTATAAAGAACTACAATATGTATTAAATATCTTTAGATTAAATTTTATATTCAAAACTGGTTCTTAAATTTATATAAGATTATAAACAGTAACTGTTTACAGTCTTAACCTTAGTAGTATTCTTTAAAACATGTGGCACAAATTCCTGCATAATTAGATTATGAAAGAAAGATGAGCAGTGAGGCTTAATTAGATGATAGCATTTGTTACCTGGAACTGTATAAATACAATAGAAATAGATCATTCATTCTGCAGCTAATTAATAATTATAGCCATAGTGATGCTTTTAATATTTCAGTTACTGACATAAAATATTCCCACTTTATCTGCTTCTATGAAAAGTCTGTTGGAAAATACTCATCAGGGATTGAAAGAAATACATACCTCATGATTAGATACCTAAGTTCTTAAATTTAAGTATTACTTTATTTATGTGGAGGTTGATTACCTTTACTTGAGCTTTGGGGTCACTCGTGTAAGGATTTAATATCAAGTTGAAAATTTATAATTGAATGTAAACTTGAAATCATCTAGGGGTAGATTTTATAGATTCAGATTATATTGTAAATATTCAGTAAGTGTTTTATGATTTTTCTTCTTTAAAGGGAGAGATGATCTAGAAAGCTTCCAGCTTGAGATAAGTGGATTTTTAAAAGAAATGGCATGTCCATATTCTGTACTCATATCAGGAGATATTAAAGACCGTTTAAAAAAGAAGGATGACTGTTTGAAGCTTCTATGTAAGTTATCTTTCTTTGAACATTTGAATTCCTATGTGTGTTGTGGTTTTTGTTATTTTCAATATTTATGAAATTTCATTAGTGAAGCTTTAGAAATTTTGTATATTAAAAAGGTTTTAATCTGAAGCTGACTTAGAGATACTTATATAAATGTAGTATAAATTCTAAAGTGCTAAGATTTCAAATATTTATTATTTGGCCAATATAGAATGCCCTGTGTTTGTGATTTATAAGTTCTTTCATGTAATTCATCTCTCAGCATGCATGACTAAATGACTAAAGTTGGTTGCTTAGAGTTCTATTTCTTTTTTTTTCCCCAAATACTTTTATTTTTTCAGTGTTACAAGATTAATTATTCATGCACCACACCCAGTGCTCCATGCAATACATGCCCTCCTCAATACCCTCCACCCCCTCCCCTCCAAAACCCTCAGTTTGCTGCTCAGAGTTCACAGTCTCTCATCGTTCATCTCCCCCTCCAATTTCCCTCCATTCACCCTTCCTTTCCTTCTCTCAATGCCCTCCATGTTTTTCCTTAAGTTTCACGCGTGAGACCATAAGATAATTGACTCTCAGCTTGACTTATTTCACTCCGCATAATCTCTTCCACTCCCGTCCATGTTGATACAAAAGTTGGGTATTCGTCTTTTCTGATGGAGGCATAATATTCCATTGTATATATGTACTATATATTCTTTATCCATTTATCTTTGAAGGGCATCTTGGTTCTTTCACAGTTTGGTGATTGTAGCCATTGCTGCTATGAACATGGGGGTCCATGTGGCCCTTCTTTATACTTAGAGAAGTATAAGAATAAGTATAAGAAAGAAGCATCTACTTCTTTCGGGTAAATACCCAGTAGTGCAATTGCGGGGTCATGGGGTAGCTCTATTTTTAATTTCTTGAGGAATCTTCACACACACTGTTTTCCAAAGTGGCTGCCCCAATTTGCGTTCCCACCAAGAGTGAAAGAGGGTTCCCCTTTCTCCACATCCTCTCCAACATTTGTTGTTCACCGTCTTATTGATTTTGGCTATTCTGACTGGTGTAAGGTGGTATCTCAGTGTGGTTTTGACTTGAATCTCCCTGATGGCTAAAGATGATGAACATTTTTTCATGTGTCTGTTAGCCATTTGTATGTCTTCTTTGGAGAAGTGTCTGTTGATGTCTTCTGCCCAATTTTGATGTGATTATCGGTTTTGTGAGTGTTGAGTTTGAGGAGTTCTTTATAGATCTTAGATATCAGACCTTTGTCTGTAGTGTCATTTACGAATATCTTCTCCCATTCTGTGGGTTGGCTGTTTTGCTGACTGTTTCCTTCACTGTGCAGAAGCTTTTGATCTTAATGAAGTCCCAAAAGTTCATTTTCGCTTTTGTTTCCTTTGCCTTTGGAGACATGTCCTGAAAGAAGTTGTTGTGGTCGAAGAGGTTACTGCCTATATTCTTCTCTAGGGTTTTGATAGACTCCTGCCTCATGTTGAG
>CM053609.1:51731015-51757214 GCA_028646535.1 Procyon lotor
GGGAAAAAAATGGTGGAATTTTGATCGGGATGGCATTGAAAGTATAGATTGCTCTGGGCAGTATAGACGTTTTAACAGTGTTTATTCTTCTAATCCATGAGCATGGAATGCTTTTCCACCTTTTTGTGTCTTCAGTTTCTTTCATGAGCGTTCTGTAGTACAGATCCTTTACCTCTTTGGTTAGGTTTATTCCCAGGTATCTTATGGTTCTTGGTGCTATAATAAATGGAATTGATTCTCTAATTTCCCGTTCCATATTTTCATTGTTAGTGTATAGGAAAGCAAAAGCAACTGATTTCTGTGCATTGATTTTGTATCCTGCCACATTACTGAATTGCTGTATGAGTTCTGATAGTTGGGGGTGGAGTCTTTTGGGTTTTCCATATAAAGTATCATGTCATCTGCGAAGAGAGAGAGTTTGACTTCTTCATTGCCAGTTTGAATACCTTTTCTTTCTTTTTGTTGTCTGATTGCTGTCGCTAGGACTTCTAGTCCTGTGTTGAACAAGAGTGGTGAGAGTGGGCATCCTTGTCATGTTCCTGATCCTAGCGGGAAGGCTGTCAGCTTTTCCCCATTGAGAAATGATATTTGCTGTGGGCTTTTCATAGATAGATTTTATGAAGTTGAGGAATGTTCCTTCTGTCCCTATACTTTGAAGAGTTTTAATCAGGAACAGATGCTGAATTTTGTCAAATGTTTTTTCTGCATCAATTGAGAGGACCATGTGGTTCTTCTCTCTTCTCTTATTGATTTGTTCTATCACATTGATTGATTTGCAAATGTTGAACCACCCTTGCATCCTAGGGATAAATCCCACCTGGTCATGACGAATAATCTTTTTAATGTGTTCTTGGATCCTATTAGCTAGGATCTTGTTGAGAATCTTGGTATCCATATTCATCAGGGATATTGGTCTGAAATTCTCCTTTTTGATGGAGTCTTTGCCTGGTTTGGGGATCAGGATAATGCTGGTTTCATAGAAAGAGTCTGGAAGTTTTCCTTCTGTTTCTATTTTTTGAAACAATTTCTGGAGAATAGGTATTATTTTTTCCTTGAAGGTTTGGTAGAATTCCCCAGGGAATCCGACAGGTCCTGGACTCTTGTTTTTTGGGAGGTTTTTGATCACTGCTTCAATCTCATTACTAGATATTGGTCTATTCAGGTTGTCAATTTCTTCCTATTTCAGTCTTGGAAGATTATGGGTTTCCAGGAATGCATCCATTTCTTCTAGGTTGTTTAACTTATTGGCATATAGCTGTTGATAATAATTTTTGATGATTGTTTCTATTTCCTTTGAATTAGTTGTGATCTCTCCCTTTTCATTCATAATTTTGTTAATTAGGGTCCCCTCTCTTTTCTTTTGGATAAGTTTGGCCAATGGCTTATTCATCTTATTGATTCTTTCAAAAACCAACTTCTGGATTCATTGATGTGTTCTACTGTTTCTTTAGTTTCTAACTCGTTGATCTCTGCTCTAATCTTGATTATTGCCCTACTTGTGCATGGTTTTGGCTTAATTTGTTGTTGATTTTCCAGTTCTTTAAGGTGTGAAGAGAGCTGGTGTATTCGGGATTTTTCAATTTTTTTTGTGAGGCTTGGATGGCTCTGTATTGCCCCCTTAGGACTGCCTTTGCCGTGTCCCATAGGTTTTGGATCGATGTGTCTTCATTCTCATTGGTCTTCATGAATTGTTTAAGTTGATCTTTGATTTCCTGGTTGATCTCAGCATTCTTGAGCAGGTTGGTCTTTAGCCTCCAAGTGTTTGAATTCCTTCCAAACTTTTTCTTGTGGTTGAGTTCCAGTTTCAAAGCATTGTGGTCTGAGAAAATGCAGGGAATCATCTCAATCTTTTGGTATCGGTTGAGTCCTGTTTTGTGATCCAGTACATGGTCTATTCTGGAGAAAGTTCTATGTATGCTCGAGAAGAATGAGTATTCTGTTGTTTTAGGGTGGAATGTTCTGTGTATATCTATGAGATCCATCTGGTCCAATGTGTCATTCAAAGCTCTTGTTTCTTTATTGATTTTCTGTTTAGATGATCTGTCTGTTACTGAGAATGGTATGTTAGGATCTCCTACTTTAATGTATTCATATCAGTATGACTCTTTATTTTGATTAATAGTTGGCTTATGTAGTTGGCTGCTCCTATATTGGGGGCATAAATGTTTACAATTGTTAGATCTTCTTGGAGGACAGATCCTTTAAGAATGATGTAGTGTCCTCCTGTATCTCTGACTACAGTCTTTAGCTTAAAATCTAATTTATCTGATATGAGAATTGCTACCCCAGCTTTCTTTTGAGGCTGGTTGGCATGAAAGATGGTTTTCCATCCTTTCACTTTCAGTCTGGATGTATCTTTTGTTTCTAAATGTGTCTCTTGTAGACCGCATATGGATGGGTCCTGTCGTTTTATCCATTCTGCAACCCTGTGCTGTTTTATGGGAGCATATAGGCGGTTCACTTCGAGAGTAATTATTGAAAGATAAGTTTTTATTGACATCATGTTGCCTTTGAAGTCCTTGTTTCTATACATTGTAAATTTCTGTTCCGAGTCACTCATGGGTTCTTTCTACCTTTATAGAACCCCCTTTAATATGTCTTGTAGTGCTGGCTTGGTGGTTACATACTCTTTGGTCACTTAATTTGGTCACATAATCCTTGCCAGTCTTGGAAGCTCTTTATCTCTCCATCCATTTTGAATGTCAGCCTTGCTGGATAAAGTATTCTTGGCTGCATGTTCTTCTCGTTGAGTGCCCTGAATATATCATGGCAGCCCTTTCTGGCTTGCCAGGTTTCTGTGGACAGGTCTGACGTTGTTCTGATGGGTCTTCCTCTGTATGTAAGGAATCTCTTCCCCCTAGCTGCCTTCAGGACCTCTTGGCTAAAATTATAATCTGCAAATTTTACAGTTATGTGTCTGGGTGTCTTTCTAGACTCATTGATCTTGGCGGATGTCCTTTCTGCCTCTAGGACATGAGGCACTTGTCCCATTCCTCAGATTGGGGAAATTTTCATTCAGAATTTGGTCAGCTATATCTTTTAGTCGTCTTTCTCTACCCCCTCTGGGATTCCAATAATTTTGACATTGGGATGTTTCATGGCATCATTTATTTCCCTAAGTCTCTTCTCATGATTCTTGAGCAGTTTGCTCCAGCTCTCCTCCTGACCTTTCTTCTCAACCATTTTATCCTCTAGATCACTAATTCTATCCTCTGTCTCTGTAACTCGAGCTGTTAGATTATTTAGATTAGATTGGATCTCACTGATAGCATTTTTAACGTCTGTTATACTGGTTCTCATTTCTGCCCTTAGAGATTCTATGTTGTCATTAATGTTTTTCTCTATCCTAGCCATTGCCTGGATAATTGTTACCCTGAATTCCCTTTCTGTCATACTGTTTATGTCCATCTCCAATAGTTCTGAGGGAGAGGGTGCAGTCTCTGGGTTTTTCCTCTGTTGGGTGTTCCTCCTCCTAGTCATTTTGTTGAGAAGTGGATGAGAGGATGTATAGCTGAATATATCACCCACGATCCAGGTAGGGTGCACCCTGGAAGGTTTTGGAACAATTGGGATTCACCACCAGAAAGAAAGAATAGGGATAAAAAAAGTCAGAGAAAGAGAAAAAGAAGAAATCCCAGCCAGAATGGGCCCCAATAATAAGATTTATAAGGTATGTAAACAAATATGAGCAAACATAAAGACCGACAAAAGTAAATGCCAAGAAATAAAAGAACCTAATCAGAATGAACCCCAAGAATAAGATTTCTATAATACCAGAACAAAAGCAAAAACATAGAAAAACTGACAGAAGAATAAGATGGGAGGGTGATTATAACTCCTTGCGGGTGAGGAAGGTTATTTCAGGTCTTCCTGGGTTTATTGTTGTATTAAGCCTCTAGTTGTAATGTTAATTAGTTTATTAAAAAAAAAGAAATTAAAAAAAAACCCAAGAAATGTGAAAATGAGTGAATAAAAAAAAATAGAAAAAAAGAAAGAAAAAAACTTGTATCTATGAAATACACAGGTTTTAGGGTATTATCAGTAGCTTAATAAATTGATTTCCCCTGATGTTGGGGATTTAAAATTTTATGTGGACCCTGTGGTTATTGTCCTTTTGTTTTTGACTTGTCTTCTGGGGGAGGGGCCTGCCGCATTGTTTTCCAGTCAAGTCTTGCTTGGGTTGAGTCACTCTGCCCCCCAATCAAGGGGCTGCGCTCTGTGGAAACCGGTTTCTCAGTCTTTCACACTCTGAAGGTTTTTGGCCTTTTGTAGTTTTTTCACTTTTTTGGAGAGTCCAAGCAAGGAATCTGCCCGTACCCAGACCTCTGCATCACAGAGAAGCCTCAGTCTGCTCCCCTCTGTGTGGTCCAGAACACACATTCCCCTCTGCAAAATTCTGCTAACCCCGCAGCCTGTCACAGGTGGTGCGCACCCCCAGCCACCGTTCAGTGGCTCTGTGTTCTCTGGGCTCTAGGCCTGTGCAGGGTGTGCTCAGATTCCTGCCCGAGATTAGGCCACCTGCCCGAGTTCTCTCCAGGGCCGGCTGGGAGTGCCCAGACCCTGCCATGGGCCGCAAATGTCTTGGGGTCAGGGGTACACTTAGTCCAGAGAGTGGGGCACACAGAGAAAAGCTGCAGACTCCTGGACCACACCAGACTCTCTAAGACGCTTGCAGGAGCATGCCCCGCCCACAAAATGATGCAAGAAGCGGAAAGCTGCAGGTTACGAACCACGGACTGGCCTCCCCCCCCCCCCCAGTCTCTCTTTGAGGGAGAGTAGTGTCCTTCCTGGGAACGTGGGCTTAGGCCCGTGCCCGCGACTACCCCCTTCCACTAGTTGCTCAGAACCTTCTGCTCTTTTTAAGTGTTTTTAACCAGACTCTAAGTTAATGTTGGTCCCCAACCACCGGGCACTTTCCTTTGGGGTATTACTGTCCTTGGATTACTTCTGGTGGCTCCCTCCCCCTTTTGTTTATCCTCCGATATCGGTTCGAGTGTTCCCACTTTGCTTTACCTCTCCACTGCTGTCTTCTGCTCCCAAGACATGCAGAAGTGAAAAATGTTGCTCCTCAGGCTTATTTCATGGGTGTTCAACACGTTCTGGTAGATATCCAGCTCACTTTAGGGGAGAGGTTGCAATAGGATCTCTTATTTCTCCACCATCTTGCCCCCCTTTCAGAGTCCTATTTATTCTTAAAACTCTCTGAAACTAGGCAGCTAAGTAGATTATTACATCTTGTTTTTAGTGATAGATACTGAATGACAGTTGGTTCAAAAATATTTACTGATCACTGATGATTTTACTAGAAACTGCTCTAGACATTAGGGTTATATCTAATTTTTAAAAAATTGTGTTCTCTGGACTTTGGAATTCTAGTGAGTGGCCTGTTTTTTTCAGCAGTGAGTTTGGAGTATTAATTACCATACATCCAGACAATTACCATAAATAATAAATCTATTTGTATTGGGGTCCTTTAATTTTTTTTAATTTCAGTTAAATTTTGTATTTTGAAAGTTCTACGGACAATGGCCATTTGAAAGAAATTTTTCTAGCATCCTTGTTATTGAAGATTACTATTTTAGGTTGTACCATTTATAAAGCAATCCATATGATAAATTCCTCATAGGCTCTAGTGTTAGTAGTGTTTGTTTCATTGGTGCAGAAATCATAATTGTTGAGTGGTGCTCATAGTGTTGACATTTGAATTACCTTGTGTGTGTTGGGATAAAAATTATGTGCCCTCTGCTCCTATCTCTTACACTGTTTCCCATCTTCCATTTATGCGTCACTGCTTTAATGAACTATTGTTAATAATGGTAGGTCACAGTAACCCTTAGATATATTGGGACAGAAAGGAAGCTAAGAAGCAGTGGCCTAGAGGATATTATATGCTGTGTCATTCAATGAGAACTGTGTACTCCATTGTGTTTCACTTTTTGCATTATCTGCTAAAAATCTGAGCAATAATAGCAATACAGATTTATGGTACAAGTAAAAGTAAAGAGATATGAGAAATTGGTGTAGCTTTTTCACATTATGAAGATGAATGCCTGGAAGGTGGGGCAAAACACAGAATTAGTGTTAAATGGGCACAGTATTTGTTGGGGAAGATAAAAATGCTCTGTAGTTGGATGGTGGTCATGGTTGCACAACAGTGCGAAAATATTTAATGCCGCTGTATGCTTACAGATCAGTAAATTTTGTATGTTAAAAAATTATATAATCATCATAGAAATCTTAAAAAGTAGAAAGAATTGGGGCGCCTGGGTGGCTCAGTCGTTAAGCGTCTGCCTTCGGCCCAGGTCAGATCCCAGCATCCTGGGATCGAGCCCCGCATCGGGCTCTCTGCGCGGCGGGGGGCCTGCTTCTCCCGCTGCCATTCCCTCTGCTTGTGTTCCCTCTCTCGCTGTGTTTCTCGCTGTCAAATAAATAAAATCTTTAAAAAAAAAAAAAAAAAAAAAAGTAGAAAGAATTGTAAAGAAAAAATCATTGATAATCTCATTCCCCAGAGAGAATCGTTAACTTCTTGGCATATTTTCTTTTCCAGCTATTTTTCCTTTATATACATACTTTTTAATAAGATTGGAGTCTATCATAGATACTTTCTATCATAGATACCTTCTCTTTATTCTTTTCATTTAATGTGTTGTGAGCATTTTCCCATCACTTAAAAATTTTTTGAAAAAATAATTTAAATTGGCTCCATAACATTTTATGCTATTGACATAACATTTTTACATAATGGGTGTTTAGATTATTTTGTTTTTAATTTGTTCATATATTTAAATTCATTCATATTTGTTACTTTTACTTAGACATATTGCCATATTTTGCTTCAGAGATATTATACCAGTCTTAACCACCATCTCTTACATCTTGAGTTTGACTGTTTTTAAAACATACCAATTAATAAGCCTCTTCATATTTTTCTTGGATGTGTTTGCAACACGTAAAGGTAAAAAGGTCCTTACTATGTGAAGAGCTTTTATAAATCAAGAAAAAGATAAAAACTCAGGAAAAATGTGTAAGTTACAAAAGAAATGAACTGGCACTCTGCAGAAAAAAGTTTTTAAAAAATTGCTCCTAAACATGAAAAGATGGACAGTATTTCTCAGGGTTAAAGAGTTATGAAATTAAAATGACGGGATACCAGTTTTCACTTAACAATCAGCTAAATACCAAAAACAAAACAAAACAAAATCATTGTATTGGCCAGGAAAAAGCATTCTCATATACAATAGGCATGATAATGTGGGAGAATAACTGTACAAACTTTTAAAAGGGCAAATTCTCGGTATCACTCTTAAAACTCACCTGCCCCCTTTTTTTTCCCACCTACCTTTTGACTTGGAAATTCCATGAGTAGGAATACATACCTATTTCCCTAAGTGTACAAAGATATATAAAAAGGGTGTTTATTATGGCATTATTCATAGTAGTTAAATAGAAATGGTATATCCTTGCAGCAATACCATTATACAGCCATTAGAATGAAAATAGGTCAAATGTGCTGATATGGAATAATTTCTGATGTATTGGTAAATTAGAAAATACACAGAACATGTGCAGCATATTCTTGTTTGTATAAAAGAAAAGGGTGTAGATGGTAGATGTGCTTTATCAGATGCATATGCCTAAGAAGATACCCAAGAAAATAATATTGATTGCCTCTAGGGAGGGGGAATCTGAAGATCTGCGGTGGGAAGAAGACTTTTTACTATATCGTTTGCCGTCTGGATGGATTAGCACTTTAAATGTTAGACTGAACTCCTGTTTATAGTATTAACATAAAACACATTTCCCAGACAGACCAGCTTAGGTTCTGTCCAAAATAGAAATTTTTAAAGAACTGGTGATCTGTCTAAATGAAGCTATAAAATCAGAAGGACCTTGGCATAGTCCTCATAAGCTCAGTTTGATACATACTGGTCTTAACTTTTTGTGGGCTCTTTTGACTGTCACGTGTAAACTTTGTGGAAATGTCTTTAAGTCAGTGGCTTTTGATCCTGCCTGCCAATGAGAATCTCCTTGGGTCTTACACCATAGAGATGCTTAACTCCTGCTTCAGATCTGCTGGTTCCCAATCTTTGAGGGTGGGACCCTGGCACCCGCACAGGCATATCTCACGACCACTGCAGTGAAATCGGTATCACAGTGAAGCAGGGCAAATGAATTTTTTGGTTTTCTGATGCATATAAAAGTTATATTTATAATACGCTATAGTTTACTAAGTGTGCAATAATAGCATTATGTCTAAAAAATGTACATAGCTTAATTTAAAAATGCCTTATTGCTAAAAAATACTAGCTGTCATTGAGCTTTTGGTAGGTTGTAATCTTTTGCTGGTAGAGGGTTCTACCTCTGTGCTAATGGCTGCTGGCTGATCAGGGTGGTTGCTGAGGGGTGGGTGGCTGTGACAGTTGCTTAAAATAAGGCATCAGTGAAGTTTGCCCAATCATTCGACTCTTTTATAAATGATTTTCCTGTAGCATGTGATGCTATTTGATGGCATTTTACACATAGTAGCACTTCTTTCAAAACTGCAGTTTATTTTCACAAACCCTATTGCTGCTTTATCAACTAAGTTTATGGAACATTATACATCCTTTGTTGTGATTTCAACAATCTTCACACTGGTTCCACCTCAAGAAAGCATTTTCTTAGCCATAAGAAGCAACTCCTCGTCTGTTAAGTTTAGTCTTGAGACTGTAGCAATTCAGTCACATCTTCAGCTCTACTTCTAGTTCTCTTGCTATTCCCACCATATCTGTGGTTAACTTCCTCCACTGAAGTCTTACACCCCTCAAAGGCATCCCTGAGGGTTGGAGTCAGCTTCTTCCAAACTCCTGTTAGTATTTTGATCTCTACCCATGAATCAGGATGTTCTTAATGACATCTAGAATGGTGAATTCTCTCCAGAAAGTTTTCAATTGACTTTGCCCACATCCACTGGAGGAGTCATTATCTATGGCAGCGATAGCCTTAGGGATTATATTTCTCAAATAGTAAGACTTGAAAGTCGAAATTACTCCTTGATCCACGGGCTGCAGAATGGATATTGTGTTACCAGGCATGAAAAAAAAATTAATCTCACTCTACATTTCCGTGAGAGCCCCTGGGTGCATTGTCAACGAGCAGTCCTATTTTGAAAGAAATCTTTTTTTTTTTAGTAGTGGGTCTTAGCAGTGGGTTTAAAATAGTCAGTAAATCGTGCTGTAAACAGTTGTGCTGTCACCCAGGCTTCGTTTTTCCATGAATAGAGCACATGCAGAGTAGATGTAGCGTAGCAAAGTATTTAAGTGCCTCGGGATTTTTTACAATGGTGAAAGAGCATTGGCTTCAACTTAAAGTCCCCACCTGCGTTAGCCCCTAACAAGATGTCAGCCTGCCCTTTGAAGCTTTGAGGGTAGGCATTGGTTTGTCTCTGTGGGAAGTCCTAGATGGTGTCATCTTCCAATAGTAGGCTGTTTCATCTGCATTGAAAATCTGTTGTTTGGTATAGCCTCCTTTGTTGCTTATCTTAGCTGGCTCTTCTGGATAACTTGCTGCAACTTCTATAGCACACTTACTGCTTCACCTTGTACTTCCCTGCTGTGGAGACAGCTTCTTAAACCTTATGAACCAACCTCTGCTAGCTTCAGACTTTTTCTTCTGCAGGTTCCTCACCTTTGTCAGCCTTCATAGAATTGAAGAGAGTTAGGGCCTTGCTCTGGATTAGGTTGGTTTAAGAAATGTTGTGGCTGGGTTAGTCTTTTGTTCAGACCGCTTAGACTTTCTTCTTATCAGCAGAAAGGCCGTTTCACTTTCTTATTTGTGTGTTCCCTGGAATAGCGCTTTTAATCCCCTTCAAGAATTACCAAAATACAGAAACAGGAAGTGAGCAAATGTTGGGAAAAAGGCACTGATAGACTTGCTTGCCACAGGCTTGCCACAGACCTTCCAATATGTAAGAAATGGAATTGTCTGTGAAGTGTAGTTAAGTGAAGTACAACAAAATCAGGTATGTCTGTACTTGTAAACAGTTTCCTCAGATAGTCCTCAGCTGGAGTTGAAATTGCTATGTTGTGGAGTGTGTTTGTAGTGTGTGTCTAACTTTAAACAAAAACAAAATCCAGTATTTTAACTACTATAGTGAAAGTTAATTTAAAACAAAACTGTAACTTGTAAGAGTTTTGAGTAATTTTCTTGTATATGGCTATTGAGAGGAGTAAATGAAATGATGGTTAAGGGACTTGTGAACAGCCTGGGCTGGTCTATCCTGAAGGCCAGTGGTTATCCAGATTTCTCTGTCAGCTTATAGATCATTTAAAGCTGTACATTCTCCCCTGAGTTGAGTACTCTGTGCATATGAGAGAGCATATTTTCAGTTTTACACATTCTACATTCTTACTGGTGGGTCTCTCTTACTAGACTTTAAATTCTGCAGTAGGCATGATCTCTTTTTTTTAAAAAAGTTTTCTCTCTTTATTATTTGTTTTTGTGATAAGAACACTTAACATTATGATCTCCTTAGCAAATATTTTTTAAAAATTTTATTTATTTTCAGAGAGAGAAAGCGAGTGCAGGAAGAGGGACAGAAGGAGAGGGGGAGGGGAAGAAGCAGACTCCCCGCTGAGTGGGGTGCCTGACTCAGGACTTGACCTTAGGACATCACTGACATCACTGACCAGAATGTATCAAACTTTGCTTATGAGTACTATGCCAAGGTTCCTCTGATTTTAAAACCATATTAAAACAGATCACTGGTTTTGTAAAAATTTATATTTGGTAACTTCTAGTTTTCCCTCTCCTCCAGCCCCTGGCAACCACCATTCCTCTCTACGCTTTATGAGTTGGACTATGTTAGGTTCCTGATAAAAGCGATATCACATAGTATTTGTCCTTCTATGTTGGGCTTATTTCACTTTGCATAGTGTCCTCCAGGTTCATCCATGTGGTCACAAGTGGCTGGATTCCCTTTTTTTTTTTTTTTTTTAAGGCTGAACAATATTCCATTCATCTATTGAAGGGGACTTAGGTTGCTTCCCTTTCTGGGCTATTGTGAACGGTACTGCAGAGGACGTGGCAGTGTAAATCTCTTTGAGATCTTGATTTCAATTCTTTTGGATATATATCTAGAAGTGGGATTTTTAAGTACTTCTTGTATATTTTAACATTATGTTTTTCCCTTTTTTTATTACAGTATTTTTAAGTACAGAGCTTCAGGCTTTACAGATATTGCAGAGCAAGAAACGTAAAAATTCTCAGTTAGATAAAAACAGTGAAATTCATCAGGAAGTTCAAGCTATCTGTGATACTCTTGGTGTACCCAAGTCAGCCACTTCTGACATTCCGCTTATGCTAAACCAAGTGGAATCAAAGGTATTGTATTTGTTTTATTTTTCCTTTCCCAAAAATGGAATTAAATGCTAATATGTAAATGTATTAAAAACGAAAATATTTCCTTTAAGATAACATTCTATTTCTGGAGAAGTGTATCTGTCTGTTTTGGATTTTGAAATACTATGCATGTGATTTAATTTGCCTATAGCTAATATTCAGGAATCAGATCTTAGTGAGTGAGGGCCCTTAAGCCTTTCGAGAGTTTTCTGTGCTAGAAATTACTTTGCAAGTTAAAGGATCCCCTTCCTAAATAAAGTTGTACCGTAGTATAATGGAAGAAGTAGGTAATCCTCCAAAGTCAAAGGCAAACTACATTTAAAAAAATATTGATGGAGAATTGTAATGTGGCTGTCTTTGGCAGTGAGCAAGCACGGTTTCTGGTAGATAGGAGTTTACTAAGTGTCACATAGAGAATGAATGAATGCGTACCCTGATACACTTAAAAACCACAAACTGTATACCTTAAACTTTTTGAAGATTTTTCTTCAGTTGTTAAACTACCTGTCCTTCTACCTTGTTGAGCCACATATTAGAGAGAATGCTACTTTTGCACACCAAATTCCAGCCTAGTTTCAGGAGTCCTTTAGAGGAATAATACAGGATTTATTTTAAAGGAAAAGAACATTTGCACTCTCAAGAATAGGTACTAAAACTCTATTTTTAGACACCCTATGTTATACTACATTCTTGAATAAAATACTTTTGCTTTGATAATTTATGAACTGAAAAATAGATTTGTCTTCATTGAACATAAGGGAATTTTGGTATCATTAAAACGAAAACAAAATTTTAAAAAACATTTTTTTTCTTTTTTGTGAAACCTGCAGACCAAAGAATAACACTGTGAATCGCTCAAAAACATTGTTCTGGAATTAACCAGTTACTCTTCAATGTTTATTTTCTCCTTTCGTCTGGATTAAGAATGATCTGGAATTGGCTAAAATGTCTAGGTTAATTTCAGATTGAGACAGATTTCTAGGCTCTTTCTAATCTTCCCGTACCTCTACATGTTGATCCCAAAAAGGCTTTTCCCTTTTATGGGTCTCAGTTAGTATTAAAGATATCCCTAAACCTCTTGTTTCCCTACTTGAGGTAGGCTATAATACCTGTGTTCAAATGCTGGCAGGTTAATTATAAGGTAGTTGTTACTTGGCCATTGTGGCCAAATATTTACCTAAGAAGGTTTTTTTCTCCATTTAGTTCCTATCAAAAGCAAAAATTTCCTTATTGTACATGGAATGTATCCAGAATACACTTTGTCACCCTTGGGGAAGAAAATTATTATTTTTCTAAATTGAAGCTGTTCAGATGTGAATCTAATGTAATGATAGTAATAAAAATGACAGACCTACAGCATTTACTGTTCTAAATGTTTATATATAATAACTCACTTAGTTCTCACATTATAGATAGAGATAGTTACTGTTATTCTCTACAATGGCCATATGAGGAAAGATTTAATAAATGGGACAGGCATGTTTCTGAGTAGTAGTGGTAGACCTGAGATTTGAACACAGGCAGCCTCCAGAGTCTGCTCTTAAGTCCCTCTCTGTTTGGGTTTAATTCTCAAACTTACTAACACTGTTGTCCAATGTTGAAATCCCGGGAATGGAGCTGAACATGATTATGTGTAAGAAACTAAATATGCATTCAGAATCCTACTTGAGTGAGGAGTTACAAATCATACTTTTAGTAATATATGAAATGACCAAAGTTGGAGGTATGTACAGTATTTGGGAAATCTACAGAAACTGACTGTCCTAAAATAATTCTTAACGATAGGTAAGAATTGGATCGTTGTACAGGCATATTTGCTGTGAGGCTAATAAAGCTTAAGCTTTGGGGCTCATTTGTACAATTTCTTTCTAAGCTAATTTTTAAAAAATAGCTCTCTGAAGATACAGTTTACATAATCAAATTCACTCATTTAAAGTAGGTCAATTTTAATTATTTTTAGGTTATGTTTAGTGTATTTAGAAGTACAACCATCATCCAGTAGAGTTTTAGAACACTTCCATCACCCTCCAAAAAACCCTTATGCCCATTTACAGTCACTTGCCATCACCACCACATTTCTAAGCTAATTTTGTGTTCAAAATTTTTCTTTTTCTTAAAGAGTACCCCTAACATTAAATAAGCTTCATATTCCTCAAAATCTCTTGATTATTTTCCCTAGTTACCTTATAACTAAGAAAGTGTAGATACACCATTTGGTTTTGAAATTGTTTCTTTAAATAATGAAAGTTACTTCAGATAGGAAGGTGAGCCCAACTTAGGCTATCATTTTTCAGGCATTTTCTTCAGGATAAATTACTATTATTGGAATGGGTGATATTGCTAAAGTAAAAACAAATGTCTAGGGGTGTCTGGGTGGCTCAGTCGTTAAGCGTCTGCCTTCGGCCCAGGTCAGATCCCAGGGGCCTGGGATCGAGCCTCGCATCCGGCTCTCTGCTCTGCAGGAAGTCTGCTTCTCCCGCTACCATTCCCTCTGCTTGTGTTCCCTCTCTCGCTGTGTTTCTCTCTGTCAAATAAATAAAATCTTTAACAAAAAAACAAACAAAAAAACCAAATGTCTAATATTTTGTTCACTAAAATAAAAGTGTTTCTTTGCAAAAGTAACGAAATGTGTATGTGGTGACTAATTTAGAGGGCTTGCTCTCCTAGGTTGTCTTACTGAACCATGAAACCAGAATGCTTAAAATTGTACTGTGTACAGGAGTGTGCAGAAGAGTGTGCCATTTCAAGAAGAAAATGCCAAAAGTATTTCAAATAAGACCATACAGATTCTTATAGTATAACCTTTTAGCAGCTACTTCTGTAGTTATCTGTGTATATTATTTCTTATTCTGGAAGAGAAGCTGTGCTGTAGTTTGAATTAATATAATTAATGGTTCTTTGAAAAAGATACTGTGCATTGTGGTGATATTCTTTCTTGGTAGGTGAAGGGAAATTTCAGTTATTTCACTCTAACATTTCATTTATTTTTTGGCATTCAAAACAACATTTTAAGAAAGAATAAGATTGTTTTAAATTGGGGATATACATTTTCACAATCTTCTATATTTACTTTTAGGTGAAAGATATTCTCTCAAAAGTCCAGAAGAATCATGTGGGGAAACCACTGCTGAAAATTGACCTAAATCTGGAACAGGCGGTAAATTTCCTGTCTTATTGGAGTAGTGAATGTGGCTTAATTTTATTAGTGGACACTTAATTTTACAGTGGGTAGCATGTGTTTATTCTTTTGGAGAATTGATATCCTAGAGTAAGAGATTCTAACATTTCTTCAATCATATTATTAATTAGTTTTAACAATACCTGGCCGAGAGTATGTATAGCACCCAATATGTTAGCATAGTTGTGATTCGAAAAGGATAGTAGCTCAGGGTCAACCAGGTAGAAATTTGGGATATTTTCTTTCCTTATTGGTCCAGACCACTTAGCAAGTAGATACTTAACATGCTTGATTAAAGGTGAGGTAAACTCTCCCAATGTAAGAGTTTAATTCATGTGTTTACTGTCTTCTGAATATCATAAATGTTGTATCAGATACTCTTTATTACTTAAAAAAAATGTTACTATAAAGTCTCATGGGAACAGAAAGTGGTCACCAAGTACTTTATCATTTGAATCAGTAGGAAGTATTGACTACAATTTTTCAAATTTCTTTTCTGGGCTATGCCAGAAAGAGTGTAAAGTTTATGATTTTTGTTTCTGAATTCTTTAGGAACAACTGGAAAGAATCAATGATGCTCTTTCTTGTGAATATGAGTGCCGCCGGCGGATGCTAATGAAACGGTTAGATGTGACTGTGCAGTCCTTTGGTTGGTCTGATAGAGCAAAGGTAAGACTGTTTTCCCATTTGTGTCCTGTAGGTGGTACTCTGTGACAGCTCTTCAGGCTGTCTTGTTTCTTACTGTATAACTGTGCCACATTTGCACTTACCATTCTGTCTGAAGCACATGCCCCGGCCAACTACTGGTCTTAGATAATGATCATAGTCTTTTGTAAATTCCTGTCTGCAGATACCTTAATTTCTCTCCAAATCTTTCAGACTTATTTTAAATTCCTAGATGATGTGATTTATACAATGATATGCATAAAGAAAAGGACATCAGGGGCGCCTGGGTGGTGGCTCAGTCGTTGGGCGTCTGCCTTCGGCTCAGGTCGTGATCCTGGGGTCCTGGGATCGAGCCCCGCATCGGGCTCCCTGCTCGGCGGGAGGCCTGCTTCTCCCGCTACCATTCCCTCTACTTGTGTTCCCTCTCTCGCTGTGTTTCTCTGTCAAATGGATAGAATCTTTAGAAAAAAAAAAAAAAAAAAAAGAAAAGGACATCATATGAGACAGATAGAATGAGCAACTGGTCAAGAAAGCAGAATATTGGAATAAGTACAGGTAGTACTCATACCAGAACAAGTCTTAAAAGTGTCCTAAGGCTGTGAAGTATGTTTTAGTTGAAGAGGACATTGGAGAGCAGATAATGAATATCTTCACATACTCCTGAAGAGCTGGCTCCCATCCCTCCCATTTTATGCCTTTAATCTGTACCCAGGCTTCATCTGGGCATCCTGCTCCACTTTGCATCATAGTCTAGAAACTCTCTGAACAGTTAGCTGGGACATTTATAGGGCTCACCACATTTGCTTCCCCTGTTTCAGGGATTACTGTTTTGTGCTTCTTGATGTCTAGTGTCTGAAAATCATTGGTTTGTGTGCGTTATCCACTTTGCTGGTTGTGTCAGGTAGTAGGGTAAGTCTGATGCCTCTTATCACATCATCATTTTTTGTATTGACTTGGCAGTTCTTCTGCCCCACGTTGTATCAGCTGGTGTCACTTATATAGCTTCATTAAGCTGGTGCTTGAACTAGGCTGGAATATTCAAGATGATTTTCTCATACCTCTGGGCTCTGCTGATTGCTAGGGTTCTTCTGTTGTCTTCTTGGTTCTTACGTGGGTCTCTTTCTCCATGTGGTGTCTTGTATTGGTGTCCTATGGCTGCTGTAACAAATTAGCATACACTTAGTGGCTTAAATAATAAACATTAATTCTCTTATAGTTCTGGAGATCAGAGTCCTAAAATGAAGGCAATAGCAAGGTTAACTTCAACAAGATTAAGTTAGTATTTCTCCCAGATGCTTCAGGGGAGGATCTGTTTCCTTTGTATTACCTAGCTTCCAAATGCCACCTGTGTACCTTGACTCTTGACTTCTTCCTCTTGTCTTCAAAACCAGTAATGTAAGATTTTCCATTCTCTCTCTCTCTGCTTATTTTGTCACATCACCTTTTGTTTCTCTAAGTATTCTTATGATTATACTGGGCCCACCTGGATAATACAGAATAATTTCTCCATCTGAAAATCCTTGAGTCAATGACATTTTCATTCACAGGTTCAGGGATCAGGATACGGACATCTTTGGGTGTCATCTTTCTTACACTGGATTTTGTTTTTTCTTGCATTGTATTTCTCTATTATATGCTGCTGCTGCTTTTTTCTTTCTGAATATATAAAACTTTTTAAAAACTTCTAATAAGTTCTCCATTTTCTGTATACTTTCCCTCCCAAATGATAGTATTTTCCTATTGCAATCATGTGGTTTTTTGCATGGCTATCCTTGGCTACTCCACTATTTCCTGGATCCTGTGGCCATCTTTTTCATTCCTTATTCTCTCATTTACCTATCATAAGTCCATGAATAACTTCTTAACAAAAGGTGCATAGGAGGTACTTTTTCTGAATCCTTGCATTCTGAAAATGTTTATTCTAATGTCACATTTGGTTGATAGTGTGAGTAAATATAAAAATCCAAGTTGAAATTATTTTCCCCTAGGAGTACTGAAGGCATTGCTTCATTGTTTTCTAGCATTTGGTTCTGCTGATGAGAAACCTGATGTCATCCTATGTCCTTTCAGATGACTTTTTATTTTTCTTTGGAAGCTTTTGGGCTCTTTTCTCTAGCCGTGGAGTTTTGAAATGTCATAGTAAGTGTTGGTAATAGGTCTTTTTCCATATTGTGTTAAACACAGAGTGGACCCTTGAATCAGGAGACTCTTAACCTTTATATTTTTCTTCATTAATTTCTAACCTTTTGTTTTCTCTTCCTGAAAATCTTCTTAGTCAGGTTTTGGACATCCTGGGTAGATCAGATCTGCCTAAGTTGCTTTATTTTTTCTTTATTTTTTCATCTCTTTTCCTTTTTTTTTTTTTTTTTTTTTAATATTTTAACAATCTTTTTCATTTATTAATTGAATCAGTAAATAGAAAGCCAGTAAAGGAACAGAAAACATGAGTATCACTATGAAACAATTTGATATAATTAATTATATAAAAGAGAAAAGCAAACAACAGAATATACATATTATCAAAGTACGCATAAGCAACTATGAATAGTCTCCAATAAATCTTTTTTTTTTTTTTAAGATTTTATTTATTTGTCAGAGAGAGAGAGAGAGCGCACAAGCAGGCAGAGTGGCAGGCAGAAGGAGAAGCAGGCTCCCTGCTGAGCAAGGAGCCCAATGTGGGACTTGATCCGGGGACCGTGGGATCATGACCTGAGCCGAAGGCAGCTGCTTAACCAGCTGAGCCACCCAGGCATCCCCATCTCTTTTCCTTTTTTGATACACTTTCTTAGAAATGTCTTCAATTTTATTTTGTTCTTAGCATTGAATTTTTGTTTCTGCCATCATTGTTTAATTTCCAGGGAGTCTTTTTGGTTTTTGAGTTTTCCTTTTTTCATATTTTTTTCTTGTTTTATGGATGTATTATCTTCTTAAAGCTGAAAATTTTATTTATTTATAGTTTTTTTTTTTTTTTTGACAGAGACACAGTGAGAGAGGGAATACAAGCAGGGGGAGTGGGAGAGGGAGAAGCAGGCTTCCCGCTGAGCAAGGAGCCCCATGTGGAGCTCGATCCCAGGACCCTGGGATCATGACTTGAGCCAAAGGCAGACACTTAATGACTGAGCCACCCATGAACCCCAAGATGAAAAATTAAAAAAACATTTTTTCTCAAATTATCTGTTTCCTCCAGGGTAATTTTTTGTTGATTTTTCCTTAGTTTCTTTTCTATGCTACTTTTCTTCAAATGCAGAATAGTTCTTGGTTGTTCCTCTTTAAGAGCCAGACACTCAAAAACTCTTTGCTTTTTAGATTTCATATATAAGTGAAATCATAGGGTATTTCTCTTTGAGTTACTTAATTCAGTTAGCATTATAGCCTCTGGATCCATCCAGGTTGTTAAAAAGGGTAAGACTTTCTTTTTTATAGCTGAATAATATTCCATTATTTGTGTGTGTGTGTGTGTGTGTGTGTATACAAACAACCTTCCCACATATTTTGTATCCATTCATCTGTCAGAGTCCCCTGAAATGTTAGGTTGCTTCCATATCTTGACTATTGTAAATAATGCTACAGTGAACATAGGAGTGCGTATATCTTTTCAAATTAGTGTTTTTGTTTTCTTTGGGTAAGTACCCAGAAGTGGTATTGCTGGATCATATAGTAATCCTATTTTTAATTTTTTAAGGATCCTGCATACTGTTTTGCACAGTGCTGGCACCATTTATGCATGAGGGTTCCCTTTTCTCCATATCCTTGCCAATACTTGTTTCTTGTGTTTTTAATGATAGCCATTCTGACAGGTGTGAGGTGATAGATATCTCATTGTTTTGATTTGTATTTCCCTGATGATGAGTGATGTTGAGCATATTTTCATGTGTCTGTTAGCTGTATGTCTTTGGAAAAATGTCTTTCAGGTCCTCTGCCCATTTTTTCATCTAATTTTTTTGATACTGATTTATAGGAGTTCTTATATCTTTATATCTAACATCTTTTGGATGTTAAACCTGTATCAGTGACATCATTTGCAAATAACTTCTCACATTCAGTAGGCTGCTGTTTAGTTTTATTGGTTTTCCTTGCTGTGCATAAGTTTTCTTGTTTGTTACTATCTCATTGGTTTTTTTGTTTTGTTTTGTTTTGTTTTTTGCTTTTACTGTCCTTGCCTGAGGAGACAGATAAAAAAATAAAAATAGTGCTAAAACTGACCCCAAATAGCTTACTATTTTCTTTTAAGGAATTTTATAGGTTCAGTTCTTATTTCAAGTCTTTAATTCCTTTTGAGTTTATTTTTATGTATGGTGTAGTAAGGTAGTCCAGGTACATTCTTGTGTCTTGTGCATGTAGTTATCCAGCTTTCCTAGCACCATTTATTGAAGAGACCATCTTTTCTCCATTGTATATTCTTGCATCCTTTGTTGTATGTTAATTGACCATGTAAGCATGGGTTTATTTTTGGGCTCTCTAATGTGTTAAGGTGATCTATTTGTCTGGTTTTTGGGCTAGTACCATACTGTTGTGATTTCTATAGCTTGTGTATGGTTTATAATCAGAGAGTGTGAAATGTCCAGCTTTGTTCTTTCTCACAGTTGCTTTTGCAACTTATGTCTTTGGAAAAATGTCTTTCAGGTCCTCTGCCCATTTTTTCATCTAATTTTTTTGATACTGATTTATAGGAGTTCTTATATCTTTTTAACATACAAATAATGTTTTTTGTATATAACTATACAAACAAATTTGTATTTTTATACAAATATATATATATATCCTTACTGAAAAATATATAATATATATATAAAAAAAAATATATATCTGATCTACCCAGGATGTCCAAAACCTAAGATTTTCAGAAAGAGAAAACAGAGAAAACAAAAGGTTAGAAATTAATGAAGAAAAATATAAAGGTTAAGAATCTCCTGATTCAAGGGTCCACTTTGTGTTTAACACAATATGGAAAAAGACCTATACCAACACTTACTATGACATTTCAGAACTCCACGGCTAGAGAAAAGAGCCCAAAAGCTTCCAATACAAATACACACACACACACACACACACACACACACACACACACACACACACACAAAACATATTTGTAAAGTATACAAATTTTGTTAGAAAATTGTATACAACAAATAATGTTGCATGTTTAGCATACAACAAAGGATGCAAGAATATACAATGGAGAAAGGATGGTCTCTTCAATAAATGGTGCTAGGAAAGCTGGATAACTACATGCACAAGACACAAGAATGTACCTGGACTACCTTACTACACCATACATAAAAACAAACTCAAAATGAATTAAAGACTTGAAATAAGAACTGAACCTATAAAATTCCTTAAAAGAAAATAGTAAGCTATTTGGGGTCAGTTTTAGCACTATTTTTATTTTTTTATCTGTCTCCTCAGGCAAGGACAGTAAAAGCAAAAAACAAAACAAAACAAAACAAAAAAACCAATGAGATAGTAACAAACAAGAAAACTTATGCACAGCAAGGAAAACCAATAAAACTAAACAGCAGCCTACTGAATGTGAGAAGTTATTTGCAAATGATGTCACTGATACAGGTTTAACATCCAAAAGATGTTAGATATAAAGATATAAGAACTCCTATAAATCAGTATCAAAAAAATTAGATGAAAAAATGGGCAGAGGACCTGAAAGACATTTTTCCAAAGACATACAGCCAACAGAAAAGATGTATCTTTTCTGGTTGTGTATGAATTTTAGTATTATTTTAGTAGTAGTATTCTGGTTCTGTGAAAAATGCCATTTGTGTTTTATAGAGATTGCATTGATTTTCTACTATGAGTAGTATGGACATTTTAACAATTAATTCTTCTAATCCTTGAGTATGCTATATCTTTCCATTTATTTGTGTTTTCTTCAGTTTCTTTCATCCGTGTCTTATAATTTTCATTGTACAGGTCTTTCCTTGGTAAATTTATTCCTAGGTTTTGTTTTTATGCAGTTGTAAATGGAATTATTTTTTTAATGACTCTTTCAGATAGTTATAAGTATATAGAAACACAACAGATTTCTGTATATTTTGTATCCTGCAACTTTACTGAATTCATTTATTGGTTTTAATAGGTTTTTTTGGTGGAGTCCTTAGTGTTTTCTATATGTAATATCATATCTACACATAATGACAGTTTTGCTTCTTTCTTTCAGTTTGGATGCCTTTTTATTTCCCTTGCCTAATACCTGTGGCTAGCACTTCTAGTACTATGTTGAGTAACAGTAACAAGAATTAAGCATCCTTCTTTTTGTTCCTGATCTTAGAGGAAAAACTTTTAGCTTTTCACTGTTGAGTATGATGTTTACAATGGGTTTGTCATATATAGCTTTTATTATGCTGAGGTACATTACCCACTTTGTTGAGAGTTTTTATCATTAATAAATGCTGAATTTTGTTAGATACTTTTTCTGCATCTGCTGAGATAATCATACGATTTTTATCCTTCTTTTGCTAATGTGGTATATCACGTTTGATTTGCAGATGTTAAACCATCTTACATCTGTAGAATAAATCCCACTTGATTATGTTTTTTTTTTTTTTTTTTTTTAAGATTTTATTTATTTGACAGAGAGAAACACAGCGAGAGAGGGAACACAAGCAGAGGGAGTGGTATTGGGAGAAGCAGGCTCCCTGGTGAGCGGGGAGCCTGATGTGGGGCTCGATCCCAGAACCCTGGGATCATGACCCGGGCCGAAGGCAGACGCTTAACAACTGAGCCACCCAGGTGCCCCTTGATTATGTATTTTTAATGTATTGTTGAATTCTTTTCACTAGTCATTTGTTGAGAAGTCTTGCATCTATGTTTATCAGGGATATTGGCTTCTGATTTATTTTTGTTAGTGTCCTTGTCTGGTTTCAGGGTAATGGTGGCCTTGAAAAATGAGTATGGAAGCATTTCATCCTCTTCAATTTTATGGAATAGTTTGAGAAGGATATTAATTCTTCTTAATTAATTAATTCTTAATTCTTTGAGTGCTTGGTAGAACTTAGTTGTGAAACTCTAGTTCTGGACTTTTTTTGTTGGGAGTTTTTGTAACTGATTCAATTTCATTGCTAATTATCAGTATATTAATATTTTCTATTTCTTGGTTCAGTCTTGGAAGAGTGTATGTTTCTAGGAATTTAAGTTTCTTTAAGTCCAATTTATTGGCATGTAATTGTTCAATAATAGTCTCTTATGATACTTTGTATTTTGGTACTATTGATTATAACTTATCTTTCATTTCTAATTCTCTTTGGGCTCTTTCTTTTTTTCCAGATGAGTCTGGCTAAAGGTCAGTTTTGTTTATCTTCAAAGAATCAGTTCATTGTTTCATTGGTCTTGTCTTTTTTTTTTAAGTCTGTAGTACATTTATTTCTGTTCTAATCTATATTTCTTTCCTTCCTTCTAGCTTTGGGCTTTGTTGTTCTTCTTTTTCTAGTTCCTTTAGGTGTAGAATATTTGTGGTTTCTCTTGGTTTTTGAGGTAAGCCGGTATAGCCATGGACTTCTCTCTTAGAATAGCTTTTTTGTATCCCATAAATATTGGAGTGTTGTGTTTTCATTTTCATCATTGCAGTATTTTTTAATTTTCTCTTTGATTTCTTCATTGACCCTTTGGTGGTTTAATACAGGTTGCTTGGTTTCCACATGTTTATTTTTTCCAGTTTTCTTCTTGTAATTGATTTTTAGTTTGGTGCTCTTATTATTATTTTTTTTTAATCTTTATTTACATTTATTATGTGCAGAATTTACTCCCGGGCCATAAGTTTTTGTTTCTTCAGTTTCTTCTGGGATATCTTTTTCTTCTGTGCAACCTCCTCTTCTGGTTTAGGAACAATCTGCTCTTTTTCAGTAAGGATCATCTCGATGTGGCAGGGAGAGCTCATGTATGGGTTAATCCTACCATGAGCCCTATAAGTTCTACGCCACATCTTGGGGGCTTTGTTCACTTGGATGTGTTCAATGACCAGAGAATCGACATCTAAACCCTTAAGTTCAGCATTACTCTCTGCATTTTTAAGCATGTGCAGTAAAAATTCAGCACTCTTCTTGGGCCACCGACCCTGTGTCCAGCCCCACTGTTTGGCCTGGGCACACCTACCAACTCTGCCATTGTAGCGACGGAGTGGCACACACTGCTTTTGCAAAGTGACATCTTTCAGATACTTGGTAGCTTTTTGGATATGCATACCCTTGATGGCTTGGGCAGTTTCACGTGTGTACTTAAAGTGAACACGAAGATTTGAACCTCTTGATTTGCATGATTTCGTAGGGTTTTCTGGGTCAAGCGAATAGCGAACCATTTTCAGAGGTCACCTCCGGCCGCTTAGGGGAAGAGAGTTTGGTGCTCTTATTGCTGGAAGAGATGGATGGTATGATTTCAGTCTTCTTGAATTTATTGGTACTTGTTTTGTGGCCTAACACCTGTTCTGTCCTGGGCAATGTTCCGCATACCTTTGGAAAGAATGTATTCTGCTGATATTGTATGGAATGTTCTATGTATATTTTTTAAGTCCATTTGGTCTAATGTGTTTTTTAAGGCCAATGTTTCTTTTTCTTTTCTTTCTTTCTTTTTTTTTTTTTTTTTTTAAAGATTTTATTTATTTATTTGGGAGAGAGCAAGTAAAAGAGCACGAGAGGGGAGAAGGTCAGAGGGAGACTCAGACTCCCCATAGAGCTAGGAGCCTGATGTGGGTCTTGATCCTGGACTCCGGGATCATGACCTAAGCCGAAAGCAGTTGCTTAACCAACTAAGCCACCCAGGCACCCAAGGCCAGTGTTTCTTTGTTGATTTTTCTGTTTAGATGATCTGTCCATAGTTGTAAGTGGGGTGTTAAAGTCTCCCACTATTACTGTATTGCTCTCAATTTCTCCTTTTATGTCTGTTAATTTGCCTTGTATATCAAGATGCTCTTAGGTTGGGTACATAAATATTTACAAATGTTATATCCTATTGTTGGATATCTCCCTTTTTCATTATGTAATACCCCTGTTTATCTTTTGTTATGGTCTTTGTTTTTGTTTTTTTTTGGATTATTTATTTGAGAGAGAGAGAGAGAGGCAGAGGGAGAAGCAGGCTCCTTGCTGAGCAAGGAGACTGATGGGGCTCAATCCCAGGACCTCGAGATCATGCCCTAAGCTGAAGGCAGATTCTTAACCAGCTGAGCCTGGTTATCTTCTCATCTTGGTCTTTTTTCATCATGTTTTAGGTCAAGAAGATTGTCTTTTTGTTCTTTATTCCTTAGTCTGGATGATTTCTTAAAATTCTTAGGCTATTTTAGGTCAGTTTTGTCCTTTCAGCTGATCCTTTTCAACTAATTATATGAATACATGCAATTATGCATTGAGTTTTCTTGTCAAAGTTAATATATCGTTGTCATTTCACCCCATTTCATGTCTGAGATTGTTGAATGACTCTTAAAATATTCTACAGTGTTTAGACTCTTTGTAGAATATTTTATCTTATAAATTACTCTGTTGATATTGAGGTTTTCTTTAAATTTGTCTGACTCTTTAATGATCTCAGCAGTTAAATTTTTGTTCATGTCGATGATATAGTCCTAAAATGGAATTTATTGGTGAAACTGTGTATAAATTTATAAACAGTGTGTATAAGCAGTGTGTATAGATTTTAATGTTTTGATGCATACTCTAGAATTGCCCTTTGGAAAGATTATATACGTTTATTAGTCTGGTTAATCTGATTTCTTCATCATTTTGCTTATATTGAGATAAGACTGAGTATAATTTTATAGTTGTTTTTTTTTTTTTTTAATATTTTATTTGTTTATTTGACAGAGAGATCACAAGTAGGCAGAGAGGCAGGCAGAGAGAAAGGGGGAAGCAGGCTTCCTGCTGAGCAGAGAGCCTGATGTGAGGCTCGATCCCAGGACCCTGAGATGATGACCCGAGCCGAAGGCAGAGGCTTTAACCTGAGCCACCCAGGCGCCCTATAGTTTACTTTTTTCACTGTATTGTGATCATTGTCCCATACTTCTAAAGGTTTTATTTTAATATTCTTCTTAAAATTTTTAATTTTTTGACAATAAAATTCACCATCTTAAAGTGTACAGTTAGGTGGTGCTTAGTAAATTCACTGGTATTTTTGTAACCATTACTACTGTCTAGTTTTAAAATATTTCCATCACCCTAAAAAGAAACATGTACCCATTAGCATCATTCCCAATACTCCCTATCTTCCTTCCCTGACAACTACCAGTGTGATCTGCTTCTTTCTTTCTGGATTGCCTGTTCTGACAGTTCATATAAGTGGAATCATACAGTATGTGGCTTTTTATGTCTGGTGGCTTAGTATAATGCTTTCAAGTTTCATCCATTGTTATCCATTGTTAATGTAGCAGTACTTCATTTCCGTATCCTTTTTATGACTGCATTTTATCATATAATGATGCCATTTCTTATTTTAGATTTTCTCTACTACTAGGAATATTAATGTATGTAATTTTTATTTGTAAATTGCAAGCCATATTCTTACGGTGGATTCCTAACTGGAAATTTACTGTGTCAAAGGTTATGACTCTTAATGGCTTTGATTCCCATGGCCAAATTGTTTTCTGAGAAGTTTTTATGAATTTAAACTCATACCAATAGGGTAAATAAAATTTTATCCTCACTTTAGCTTCTTTAATATTTAGAATATTAAATAGTTTGATTGCTAACTTGATGGTTAAAAAAGACTAAATTGTTTTAAGTTGTATATTTTCATTATTGGTAAAGTTCAGCTTTTTTCATAAGATGATTAGTCATTTGAGTTTCCTCTTGTTTCAAAATTTCTTTTTTGCGTCTTGTCTTTTTATCCCCTTAGGATCTTCCCGTTTTCCTTTTATTGAGCTTTTATATATTAAGGAAGTTAGCTGGTTGCTTTATTTGTTTAAAATATTTTTACCATTTTTTTGTTTTGTGGGTTTTTTTTTTTTTTTTTTTTTTTTTTTTTTTTTTTTTTTTTTTTTTTTT
>CM053609.1:51757714-51798813 GCA_028646535.1 Procyon lotor
AGGACATCCAAATGGCCAACAGACACGTGAAAAAGTGCTCAACATCGCTCGGCATCAGAAATACAAATCAAAACCACTGTGAGATACCACCTCACACCAGTCAGAATGGCTAAAATTAGCAAGTCAGGAAATGACATGTTGGCAAGGATGTGGAGAAAGGGGAACCCTCCTACACTGTTGGTGGGAATGCAAGCTGGTACAGCCACCCTGGAAAACAGTATGGAGGTTCCTCAAAAAGTTGAAAATAGAGCTACCCTACGACCCAGCAATCGCACTACTGGATATTTACCCTAAAGATACAAACGTCGTGATCCAAAGGGGCACATGCACCCGAATTTTTTTTAATATTTTAAAAAAATTTGTCAGAGAAAGAGAGTGAGCACAACCAGGGGGACTGGCAGGCAGAGGGAGAAGCAGGCTCCCTACTAAGCCAGGAGGCCGATGTGGGACTCAATCCCAGGACTGTGGAATCATGACCTGATCCAAAGGCAGATGCTTAACTGACTGAGCCACCTAGGCTTCCCTTTCCCAGCTTGTTTAAAAGTAATCCACACTGGGGGGAATTTGTCATGCATCACATTGATATTTTCAGTATTAATTTGTGCTGCATGTCTGATGCTTTAATGTCCTTGAATATTTCGGTTCTGTTTCTTTATTAGAACAGTTTAAGTTCAGTATCACTTGAATCCTTTATGTAAATTGTAACTTCCAAAATATTAGAAACTGAAAGACAATGTTTCTTCACACAGGTGCTGATGGGAAGAGTGCCTGACAGAGGAGGACGGCCAAATGAAATCGAACCACCACCCCCTGAAATGCCCCCTTGGCAAAAGAGACAAGAAGGCGGTGGAAGGGGTGGTTGGGGTGGTGGGGGTGGTCGAGGAGGTGGTGGGGGTGGTAGAGGAGGTTGGGGAGGTGGGGGAGGTTGGGGAGGTGGTGGTGGAGGAGGAGGAGGAGGAGGAGGAGGAGGGTGGGGAGGAAGCGGGGGAGGGGGTGGTAGAGGAGGAAGTTTCCAGGGCAGAGGAGATTATGGGGGGAGGGGAGATTATGGTGGAAGAGGAGGGGGCTATGGTGGAAGAGGTGGCTATGGTGGAAGAGGTTATGGAGATCCGTATGGAGGAGGTGGTGGTGGATATAGAAGATACTAAAAACTACCAAAATAAGGTAGTAGTGCTTCTTGGCAGAGACATTAGCTGTAGTGTTCTAAATAACATACCTGAATGTCATCTTTGAAGTAAATACCATGTGAGATACCCTGCCACTCTTGAATTGGGTTAATCTGTAAGAGCATTGTTTTATACTACCATTTGATCTCTTAGAGTGATGATTTTTCCATATTCTGTGTACCCTTCCTTGAGCATGTCTTTTTAAACAAAAAATGAGCAAAAATTATTTTTAAAAATGTTAAGTATTTATTACCATCAGACTTGGAAAATGGAAAGTATTTTATTGTCATGATTGAATTTAGATTGTTACCTGTATTTTACTCAGGTTTGAGACATAAATTACCTGACTTGTAATGGAAAGGAATAGAGACTGTTGCCTCATCTGTATTCCTGGGGTCGTGTTTTGTATTTGATAATTATACTTTATGAAATAGGGAAAAGGACTGATCTAATAGTTGTGTTCGATAGATAGTCGTCATGACTTGTTTTTTTTATAGGCAGCAATTCCTCTGACCAGGGTTTCTGTTAAGGCTCCATTAACTGAATCTCAAGCCTACTTTTTGCTATGTATATTTGATTTATTTTATAGGTGGATTTGAAATCTGTGATTTTGTTAAAGCAAAGTTAAAGACTTGAGGTCAGAATTTAAAGGGATGAGGACAAGGAATAATTTTACGTGGTGATGTAAAAAAAATATTCATCATATAAATCAGTCTTTTCATCATTTGTGTCATCACCTTAGGTGTTTGAATATTAAAAGGCAGCCTGAGGTGTGCTGCTCAGGATTAGGGCAGTAATTGCCAGTCTCAGTGCATCAGAGGTGGGATCTGGGCATTCCTTGGAAATTCTGAGTTATAGCTCGATTTGGGAAACAGAGTTAGGGAATGGTCACATGTGATTTGGTGGTTGGAACAGATAAAGGTTTGGAGATCAAGAGTTGTGAATTTGAATCATGGCACTAGCCCAGGGGTGCTGTGGGCTGAAATAAGCATAGTTCTCAAGGACTGATTTGTCCTCAATTGTCAGATGAGGAATGTGACACTCTTCTCAGATTGTTTCACAAAGACGTAAGTGCACATACCATTTATTGAGGGCTTGTTGTGAATGGTTTAAGAAGTGGGCCAAGTAATGCATTTTTCTCTTAGTGTAGAGAGTAGATAAGATAGTCACACACACTTTTTCATTCCCACTGTAAAATGTGTACCCCAGTGTGGGCTCTTGGACAACTTTTGGTGATCTAGCAAACTCAACAGATAGAAAGCTGATTACCAGTGGACACATGGTATTTGATATTTGGTAGTTTCATTATTGTTGTTTTGTTTTGCTTTACAGTAAACCCTGTAGTGAAATCTGAAATAATGTTGAAACTTTAAAAGTAAATATTGTGTATACTGCAGTCTTTGCCATGTATTTTTCAAGCTAACTCTTTAAAGAAATTTGTTCAGGATAGGAAAACATAAACTTTAGGTTATTTGTAAAATAGATTTTAAAAATGTGTTTATATTTAATGAAGATACTTAATTTCATTTGTGATAGTTGGGGGAAAAAAAGGCTTTCCATAATTAAGAAAACATTCTTTTCAATAGCTATGAACTCTGAAAAATAAATTTTTAAAAATATGTAATCAAAGACTACTGGAGTATAGTTGCTGATATAGAAGGGTTTACAACTACTTTCAACTTTCATCACTAAAAATTTGTGGCAAACGAGGGCGGAAATATTAATTTATCCATTTCTGTAAGATTTCCTTGTACCTTCATAGGAGTGCTGTTGAATTCTCACTGTAAATCTTACCCAATTTTATCACTTACTCCTGGAATCATATAGGAACTGGAACCACTCCTATTTACATAGTTCTATAAACTTCACTCAAATAAGAAGCAGGGTGATATAGACCCTAATATCTTACTCTTCCCCGGAAGGTAGGATTTTTATATTCTTTTTTAAGTACAAATTTGTTTTGTAGTAGAGTGTGCTGAGCAGTATCTAGACTAGCAATAGGCAATTTGGGGCTTTGATGTCAACAGCCATAATGTGAAAAATTTTATAAATTGAGTGCAGTACAAATGCAGAGTATGATAAATGGTACTTTACTGTTTCCTATAATCTAAACCTTTTTATGGGTTTCCTCTTCATTCCTTTTTGCCCGGATCTCAGTTTCATTCCCCCATTACCTCATTTATCCCCTCCCCCCCCCTTTTTTTTTTTCCTCCCTGCCTTAGTCTAGCCTTTGGTATCCTAACAGCACCTACAGACATGACTTAGAGATTCTGGATTAAAGTAACCTCTTATCTGGACCTTATAAAGAATATGTGTCCCCATCCATTTTACACATAGCTCTCAGTAGAAGAAGGGATCAGGTGTTTTCTTTGAACCTATGGCGTTGTGTTCTGCAGATCAGGGGAAATTTGGTTCAATAAAGAGAAAAGAACACTTAATTACCTGTATTTATGTAAGGTATTATGACCAAAAAAAGACCTGTGACCAGGGAATGTTCTGAGCAATGAGATTAAACCTTATAAGGAGCACAGGATAAATTAATTTGGGCTGGAATCTGGGGATGGAAGAAAGGAGGCAGTTTAATCTCTCCTTCAGTGTCAGGTTGTCAATGTGACTTATTTTGTATGAAGTCTTAAGAATTGCCTAAATGATAAATATGCCCACATCCAAATGTACCAGAATGCATTCCATCATGGAATTTGAATGATTGGAATTTACCCCCTCCCCACCTCCATTGGTCTGGTTAAACAAAAGTTGGTTGGGCATTAAGAGGAAGTCTGAGCTATCTCTTAATCACTCTAAGTGGTCAGGAACACAAATGCATTGCTCTGGGTGGTCTACATTGGACTGAACTATATTTCAGTGAACCAGTTTCACGCACAACTTCAGAGTTTTCTTTACTTGCTAGTTTTCTTAGAACTGCTGAATTAAAGACAAAATACATTTGTCTCCATTCTTAAAAGTATTTATAGACTTAATATTTGGGGACTGCTATAATTCCGTATGCAATAAAATAGGAAAAGGTTGAATATTTCTGTACTGTTACTTCATGTTATAAAAAGATTTAGAATAACTTAAATGAATAATTAGTTGCTTTGCTTTTCCTTCCAGAAAAACCCAGTTTGGTTAATAGAATAGGGAAGTGGTGTCAGCTTGGATTTTAGTAAAAATTCCGGAGAAGCTTCTACATATTCACGAACTAGAAGAAACACCAGACAGCTATGTGGTAGGGATCCTAATGTCTTTTATCATATAAATATCACACAAAGAAAACTTACATTATGTATCAAAAAAAAAACCTTTACAATCTGTACACTTGTTTTCTCATTGCATTTCTTTTACATTATATACTCAGACAGAAATTCACAAATAGTAAAAAGGCAAGTCAGTTACCAAAGAAAATGAGAAGTGATGTTGCTATTGACAAAACAAAATTTATCTTTGTTTTGACGGATAAATATGTGCTCAAACTTATTTCAAGTCAAGTCAGTATAAGACATAAAAATTTGTATCCTAGGCTTGACAAACCAAAGAATTTTTCCAGGTTATTTCTGTAGATACTACTAATCCCATGTTGTTCAGTGCAAACATTAACTTACATGCTATTCATCTTTGGCCCTTGCTGGACTGTAAAAACTTGTGATAAAACTGCTGCTTCCTATCCATTTCAGTGGTAGGTTCTGGAATGCTTGAGACCCTCTAGCCATATTTGACTAATTAAGGGAGCTCTGACCTTTGGAATTCTAGGATTACAGATTATGTACACAGGAATTAGCCTGGGGTATTTTGAATGGAGGGTAATGTGAATGAAAAAATTTGTGTCACATGACTATTTTATAAAGGAATTGAGTTGTACCACCTTTGGTCTGTATCAGAGGGAAAGAATAATAATGAACATGAATTTTAAAGATTACCATAAATTCACAGTTGCTACTTATATGGACAAAGTGCTTCTTATATACCAAGTGATGGTCCCAGGTACCCTGCTATGGGGATTTCTGAGTTTGGATTTAGGAAAGGGTAATTTGTGTGTAAAGTAATTCTTTAAAACACCAATTGAAAGCTACTGACTAGTTTTGTCACTAAAGCTCAGTACAAGGAAGTATGCGCATGGGAAACTGGTCTTTCATCAAAGAAACTTCTCAAATGATCTGACTCCTCCAAGGAAGTTACACTGTATATGTACTTTGTATTCTGAATAAGATATGGTGTTATTGGCTTTAGGTTTCAAACTTTTAGTTGTTGAGATTATGTTCTTGGCAGTTGGTCAACTTGTGTATGAATTTCAAGTCTGCTTGGTACCAAGTTTTCCAAGTATGGAAGGTAAGTTCCCCTTAAAAAGAAAATGATTATATGAACTTTTTAGAGAAATCAAGAGTCTGATAAATTTTAGAGATTGAGAGTTTATAAACAGTTGCCTAGACAACTAATTTAGCCCATTTATCATTAACCTTCATTAATAGAAAACTTATAGGACTCTTAATTGTAATTTTGCTAAACAATACATTTTACATTGTGAGCAATTTATCCTGTAACAAACTAACTTTATATTTGTGGATTTGTGTAAATGGCAAAGTTGTTTAATTCACTTCTACATTTTATGAAGGAAGAAACAAAATTCCAAGTCACATACATGCTTGATATTGTATACATATAATATATACACATGTACACACTCTCAGGTCTTATTGTAGCCTCTGATCCAGTTAGCTTATTTCTAAATAATATTAATAGTGAAGACAGTATAGCACAAAATCAGGTCAAAATAGTTACTTCAAAGAAAGATGGCATGTGAAAAGTTAAACAGACTCTTTAAAAAGCCATAAATTCCTAATTCTATCCAATGTAGATATAGGAGGACAAATACCATGTTGGCAGTAAAAATAGCTACCTGGCCAATCATGTTATTAGGTGGTATTAGCTATGTTTCCGGGTTTTTAATTTGCCTACTTAGGACTGTGAGACTAAATTAAAACTGAGATATCCTCATGTGAGTATGAGCCTAGTGAGGAAGGAGTGGGAGAAGGCTAGATACATAATTGATTATATAGATCTATAATTGATTAGATATCTGAGGTAGTGAAGTGGGAACCAGATTCAAAAGGATGCTGGAATATAGAGGAAGTGAATTTATTTTGGGAATGTGAGTATCTTCCCATTGTAAGCAAGCTTTGGATGGAACAAAATCCCTCAGTTTATAGAAAACCCACAGAAGGAAGCAAATTGATTTTCCAGGAATTTTAGTTCTGAGGAAGAAGTAGTCGCTACACAGGCCACACAGGAGAAGCAACCTCGTCAGAAATCTGTGGTCATATATTTATCAAGCTGTTGGTATTAGTCCCAGGGGGGGAAAATAGGGTGTGAATGGCAAAAATTCTACATTCTTCAGCTTTTCTTACCATTTGATTCAACTGACTGAAGACAGTTCCACTCATTTGGAATCTCTGAAGTGGAAAAAAAAAAAATTTCTATTTTAAAGTACCCTTTTTATATAACTGGCCGATCTAAAGTTCCCCAGGTGTTTGTGTTATTCATTTTACTTGAGATCTCTGATACACTCCTCTACATATTGTGATCCTTCAGTTTCCAGGCTAAGAACAGTCACCGTGCTCCATTTGAGCTAAGACATGATTTCTGCTTGCAAGTTGGAGGGTTTCTATTTTCTTCTGTGCATATTTCAGTTGGATCTTTAGAGCATCATTATCTGCTTTCAGGGTATTTATTTCCTAAAGGGAAAGGAGAATGAGGTATGTTAATAAAGCAGCAATGAATAGCAAATCAGTTACACTATTGGAAGTAGTACACTTGATTGGCATTTTCTATTCACTGTGACTGAGAATTAAAAACGATTTTCAAGACGTTTATTGTGCTCTGAATAGAAAATAACAAGTTAAATATCAAGTGAGCATGTGCAAACAGTAATTAGTTTTTGTTATCAAAGATGGCTAGCAGGCAGAATAAACCATTCCCAGATAAGAGGGGGATATAAAACCTTCAGATGCTGTACAGTGGGAGACCTAAACTTGGCAGAAATGGAGTCTCTGGTCAGCTCTGAGGTATGAAAACAGTGACTCAGAATACTGTCATATGAAATACTATATAGTTCATTTAGTCTTCAGTTTTTTTTCCCCTCCAAATCACTGAAAACAGATGGAGTCCCTTGATAAAGAATTTTATCCTACCCCCTAAACTGGGATTTAATTATCTAATTTTCTGAGACAGTTGACTTCCAACTGCTACTGTGTTTTTTTTAAATTGAATTATATCTGACCTATGACAGTATAAATTTAAGATGTACAACATGTTATTTTGATATGCTGTAATACTACCATTGTGAAGACACATTTCATTGTTATAATATCCTTTTTAATAATTGGAATAATTTAAGTTCTGGATTCAGCAGGTTTGAGGGTACAGTATTGTCATCTATGTTCATTGTACCATGCATTGTATCTTTCAGGCTTATTTACCACTTGTTGTAAGTTGGTACTGTTAAACAATGTCTATATTGCCTGTCCTTCCCCTAGTAACCATCATTTTATTTTTTAAAGATTTATTTGAAAGAAAGAGAATGAGCAAGAGAGGACAAAGCGGGGGGGGGGGGGGGGGGGGGGGGGGGGGGGGAAGCAGAGAGCGAGGGAGAAGCAGCCTCTCCGCCGAGCAGGGAGCCCGATGCAGGACTCCATCCCAAGATCCGGGGCTCATGACTTGAGCCGAAGGCAGATGCTTAATCAGCTGAGCCTCCCAGGTGCCCCGTAACCACTGTTTTAACCTGCTTTTGTCAGTTTGGCTTTTAAAAATTCCATATATAAGTGATATACAGTACCTGGCTTGCTCTGCCTTGTCTCACTTAGCATAATGTGTTTGAGGTCCATCCATGTTGTTGCAAATTCCCTTCTCATGGCTGAATGATACTCCATTGTGTATATGTGTGTATATGCCCATTTTCATTGTCCATCCATTGATGAAGTATGGACACTTGGGTGGTTTCTATATTTTGGCTATTGTAAATAATGCTGCAGTGAACATGGGAGTGTATCTGTCTTTTTGAGTTGTATTTTTATGTCCTTCAGATAAATACCCAGAAGTGAAACTGCTGGATAATATGATAGTTCTGCTTTTAATATTCGAGGTGTATCCTGTAATGGCTGCACCAGTTTACATTCTCACCAACAGGGCCCGAGGGTTCCCTTTTCAGCACATCCTAGCAAGCACTTGCTCTCTTGTTTTTTTGATGCTAACAATTCTAACAGGTGTGAGTTGATAACTCATTGTGCTTTGATTTGCATTTCCTTGACGATTAGCAACATCGAGCATCTTTTTATGTATCTATTGGCCATTTGTATGCTTTAGAAAAATGTTTCTTTACTCTTCTGCTCATTTTAAAGTAAGATTTTGTTGTTATTGAGTTGTATGAATCCTTTATATAGTTTGGTTATAATCCTTTATCCAGTTTATGGTTTGCAGAAATTTTCTTCCATTCTGTATACTGCTTTTTCATCGTGTTAATTCTTTTGCTCTGCAAAAACTGTTAAGTTTGGTGTAGTCTCTATTTGTTGAAGAGACTATTCGTTCCCCCTTGGGTGCTCTTGGTGCCCTTGTATTAGCTCACCATATAAGCAAGTTGTGATTCTGGGCTCTTTATTCTTCCATTGGTCTACATGTTAGTTTTTTGTGCCAGTACCATAGTGATTATGTTACCATAGCTTTGAGTATATTTTGGAAACAGGAAGTATGGAATCTTTAGCTTTGTTCTTTTGTGGTTCCATACAGATTTTAGGATTGTTTATTTCTGTAAAAGAATGCAATTGGTATTTTAATAGAGATTGCATTAAATCTGTAGATGGCTTTGGGTAGTATGGGCATTTTAACAGTTCTTCGGGTCATAAACATGGGATCTCTTTCCTTTTGTTTCACTTCGTGGTCAAATATATTTCGAAGTATTTCATTGCTTTTGGTGCTATTGTGAATAAGACAGTTCTTTTTCTTTTTCAGATATTTCATCCTTAGTGTGTAGAAATGCAGCTGATTTCTGTATGTTGATTTGGTAACCTGCAACTATACCTAAATTTTTGATTGGTTCAAACAGTGTTTTGGTTGTTTTGGCAATTTTATATATACAGACTCATATCATCTACAGATAGTTTTACTTCTTTCCTGATTTGGATGCTATTTGTCTTTCTCAATCACTCTAGCTAACGTCTCTAGTAATGTGTTGAATAAGATTGATGAGAGTAAGCCTCCTTGTGTCTTGTTTCTGTACTTGAGAAAAAGTTAACTTTTTTCCCACTGAGATTAGCAGCTCTGGGTTTATTGTTTTGGGCCTGTATTATGTGGAGGTATGTTCCTTCTATATCCAATCTGTTGTTTTTGTTTATTTTGAAAGGGTGTTATATTTCGTCAGATGCCTTTTCTGCTTCTGTTGAGATGATCATGGGATTTGTCTTTCTTTTTACTAATATGATATATTAAGTTTATTGATTTGTATATGTTGATTTATGCTTGCATCTAAGAATAAAATCACACTTGGTCATGGTGTATAATCCTTTTATTCTTGAATTTTGAGTTTGATAATTTGTTGAGAATGTTTGCATTCGTATTCATCAGCACTACTGGGCTTTCATTTTCTTGTGGTGTCCTAATCTGGTTCTGGGATCAGGGTAATGTTCTTTAATTACAGTGTAAGTTTGGAAGTGTTTGAGAAGGATTGGTGTTAATTCTTCGTTGAATGTTTGGTAGATTTCACCAGTGAAGCCCAATGTTGGGTGCATGTGAATTAGAAACATTATATCTTGTTGATGTACCGAGCCTTTTATCATTATATAATGACCTTGTCTCTTGTTAACATTTTTGGCTTGAAGTCTGTTGGGTTTGATACAAGTATGGCTATTTTCTTTGGACTTCTATTTGCATGGCTTCTATCCCTTTACTTTGAGCCAGTATGTATCTTTAGAGCTGAAATTAATTTCCTGCAGGCAGCATAGAAATGGGTCTTATTTTTTATCCATCTAGCAACTCTGTGCCTTTTGACTGGTGAAACCAATCCATTAATTTTTTTAGCGTGAATTTTTGTTATATAAGGACATACTACTGCCATCTTATTAATCTTCTGGCTGTTTTGTATTTCCATTTTCTTTTTCCCTCTGTTTCTTTTTACTCTTGTACAGTGCGATTTTTCCATTGTGATTTGAGCCTTAAAAATTGTTTTACCTCAAATAATTAACACATTGTATTATTAATTTTAGAGGTAAAGTGTAGTGATTCAGTAGTCGCATACAAGGCCCAGTGGTCCTTACGTCCACTGCCCTCCTCAAGCCCCATCACTCACTCCCCTCCAGCGACTATCAGTTTGTTCCTATAGTTAAGAGTATAATGGTTTGCTTCCCTCTTCGTTTTGTTTTTCCTTCCATTTCCCTATGTACCTGTGTTTTGTTTCTTAAATTCTACATGAGTGAAATCATAAGGGATTTGTCTTTCTCTGACTGATTTTGCTTAGCATAATACCCTCTAGTTCTATCCATGTTGTTGCAAATGACAAGATTTCATTCTTTTTGTTTTGTGATTACCATGTGGCTTACATGTAAAACATCTCACAATTAAAATAGTCCTTTTTATTTTGAAACTTTATAGGTGACCAAAGATAAAGTGCTATCCACTTTTATTCCTTCCCTTTTTTATATTTATCTTTTTATGCTGTGAATTCACTAAGAAATTATAGTAGCTGTAGTTATCTTTAATGCTCCTTTCCTTAGGCCTTTCTCCTACAATTAAGAGTTTGAACACATCATTCTAAGATAGAGTTATCTGATTTTGCTTATTTCTTATCATTGCTGGAGTATTATGTACTTTCATGTCACTATTCAGTTTAGCATGCTTTCATATCAGCTTGAAGAACTGAGTTTCCATCTGAGAAAGCCCTTATTTCACATTCATATATGAAAGGTGACTACTGGATGAAGTACTGTGGGCTGGCAGTTTTAATACTTTGTCATTTCACTCTCTCATGGCCTATAGAGTTTCTGCTGAGAGCTAATGGGGTTCCTTCATAGGTTTCTCTTTTTTCCCCAGTTTTTAAGGTCCTTTCTTACTGACTTTTGACAATTGCATTATAATCAGGTTGAGCCTCTGCCTTCAGCTCAGGTCATGATCCCAAGGGTCTCTGGGGTTGAGCCCTCCTTTGGGCTCCCTGCTCCTTAGGGAATCTGCTTCTCCCGCTGCCCTTCTGCACCATTTTGTGCTCTTTCTCAATCTCTCTCAAATAAAATCTTTTTAAAAAGTAACAATAATTGGGTTATCTGTTAGCTTCTTGGACTTGTAGTCTCCAATTTTGTCTCCAGGTTTGGGAAGTTCTCAGGTATTATTTCTCTAAATATGCTTGCTGCTCCTTTTTCCTTCTATATTCTTCCCACCATAACTGATAGCTCTTATAGGCTTTCTTCACTTTTTTAAAAACCGTTTTCCCGCCTCTTTGCAATCATTTCTAAGTTGCTTACTATTTCCTAATCTTTCTAGTGCATTCTTCATCTCATTGAATTCTTCAGCTCTAGAATTTGGTTCTTTAAAAATATCAGTCTCTTTGACAAAGAACTCCTTCTGTTCATTTAACTTTATTCCTTAGTTCATTGAATTACTTCAGGTTTTCTTATGGCTTATTGAATCTCTTCCCAACAGCTATTTTGAATTCTTTATCAGTTTGATCCCAATATTCTGTGCCTTTGAGTTCAGTTGCTAGAATTCTTTTCTCTTTGTGATACCGTGAGTCACATGAAATGTGACTCTGCCATCGTATTTGAAGTAGCATGCGCCTTTCTAAGTTGTTTACTTTGACTGTTAAAGTCCTTGTGGTTTTCATAAGGTAGGTGCCCACATATTATAGCTAAGTTTTGGGTTTTTTACCTAAGCTGGCTCTGGTGCTGCACTTGGGAGTGTGCATTAGAAAAGAGTACTGGTGGCAGAGGTGGAGGGCTGCCCATGGCAAGCAGGGGGGGGACCCTTGAGTGGGGGGCAGAAGGATGTGTTCCTTCAGTACCTTTTGCTATTCTTATCTGCTTCTTTCCCTTCCTCTCCCCAGTCCCAGAGGTCCCTCCTCAGAAATCCAGGTGCTGTTGGAGAGAAATGGGTCCCTCTAGCTGAAGCCTGTGCAGTCAGGGGGTCAGTCACTCACTTTGCTTTCCCTGTCCTCTGTGAGGGAGGAAGCCCAGTGCATTGCAGTGTCATCCTGAGGAGGGAGACTGACTCCTAAGATTGTCCTCATCCTCTGCCCCACACTCTCCTCAGTTGGCTCCGCTCTCATGGTGCCCCAGCTGGTGGGACCTCTACAACTTCTGTATCCTTCTTGCATGTATGACCTGGTTTGCATTCTCCAGTGTTGCTCTTGCCTGATCAGTAAGATGGGGTGGAGCAGGCTCGCCACCTACTTTCTGGAGCACGGGCAGGTACAGATCCCCCGGGTATTCCGTGAGGTCACTTTTTGTTTGGTTATGAATAACCAATTTGTTGTAAATAAAAAGAGAGTACAACAGTACAGCTTCTGCTGCCATGATGATGTCTCCAGTCTTTTATGAATCCAGTGTTCTTACATTACACCGTATTGATTACTGCCTCCCTGCAACGGTAGGCAGTTTCTGGGTAATCTGGATACAGTGAATTGTTTCTCAGTGGAAATTATCTGAATTGCTATGTGCCGGGTAAATGTGTCCCATGATAGTAGAAAAATTATTCACGATCTGAAGCAAACCATAGAGAGCATGGAATCCTGGCTTTGTATTTTCCAGAGAACTGTGTCCCCAAGATGAGTTCTTGTAAGTTGCCTTTGGTAGTTTCTATCCCTAAAGAGAAAGGGCTTTGTGTAACCCACATTTTGTCACCTTCTGATTAACTTGATTTTTAAAGCAGGTCTTAAAAAAAAAAAAAAAACAAAACACTCTGAGCCAGAGAATACCTTTCATCCAGAAAATCTGTTCTTTTTTCATATGTTCCTCCTAATATGTTCTTTGTTCCAGGCACCAAATCAAGAATTTTACATGTATTATCTAACTTGTTTCTTCAGATATTTCTGTATTTGTTTCTAGGAGTCCAGGAGGTACAACACTGAGAATAAGGCAGGGAATTCTGAGGCCCTTTAACGCAATTTCTCTATGTAAAATGTTGAATTATGTAAGGAATTGTAGCTAGGTGGTTGGTGGTTTTGTGTTTGTACTGCTAGGCCTCCAAAAATACATTGCCAACCTTGATGTTTTAGAAAAACCTCTGATGATGTTGGATCTGAGCTTCTCTGTCTCTAAAAGGACTCAAAGTTACTTGTCATTGGTGGGAAACCATTTGAGCCAGCCCTCACCAAGAGCCCTGTACTCTAAAAAGAAGTACACCAGTAATTTGTCCTACAGAATTGAGTATTTGGACAACTGCCTGTTGTGCCCTTTTCTCTAACCTTGGAACCATATTCCCAAACTCCTGTTCTTTGTTTCTTGGTAAACTTTATCTTTTCTAATGCCTTTAGGGGGCACCTTATAATTAGGTCACTGCAGGCTGAACAGAAGAAAAAGCTCCTGCTACAGTTGTTACCAGTTTATATAACTGTGATTATGCAACTGTGCATCTGCCAGATACTGTCTAATGTATATAGAAGATCAGCACGTTCTCTGATGTGTTTGAATTTCATTCAGAAAAAAGGGTGTGGTGTCAGCACCATAAAGCTGATCAGTAGAAACTACTTTATTTCTCAAAGCGCCTATTATGAACAGACTTTGGGTCCTGGCACCAACACTTTGAAAGGGCAATAGGGAGCCCAGTATATCTTGTCCTACTCACGTAATGAGACACCTGGCCTCCACTGGTTTGAAAGCAAGCCAGAATCCTTAATTTCGTTTTTTTCGCCTTATCTTGCTACTAATCAACCTGGTTGGAGTTTTTAGCTTTCATCTTCTTCCCTGGTTTCGCCCCACTTCTCTCAGTCTGAAAGAAAAGGAAAGGAAAGGAAGGTACCTGTTCCAGCTCTTGGTAGGTTGGAAGTCTGAGATGACGGAGATCCTCCTTTGACTTTATGAGGGATTCTTTGTTCTCCCACTTGACAAAGGCCCGCTTTCGGATCAAGACGGGGCTGGGGCATGGAGATGTGGGACTGGGAAGCACATACAGAGTATCCTGGGCTGTCTTCCTGGGGGAGGACAGCATAAAGGAACTGGAAGGGCCCTCGGTGCCAAGCCAAGGCACTGATTCCGTCTGGGTGGCCTTGTGGGCGACAGTCCTCTTCAGCCGAACAGAAATCTTCTGTGAGGACACTCCCATGAGCATGATGGTCCGATCTTTACTTTCCTCATTGTGTTCCACAGCCTCCCCATTCGGGAATGTGAAAGGTCCTTCCTCGGGCGCTGTAGAAAGATACACAACATAGTAGTTTCAAATGAGACCCTTATTGTTATAGGAGGTCCGTGTGTCCAAAGTGGGCACCCTTTTCAGGGGGTGAAGGGCCTGAAGTCCAGGGGCTTTGCTGGCAAAGCCACAGCCACTGGTGCCGGGCTGCATCTACCCAGAGTAAAGGACATTTTTCTGTTCGCACAAAGGTTACCTAGAAGAGTTCAGTTTCTGCATATGAGTTGAAGTGAGGCCCTGCCTCAGTGCTGTAAAGACCAATGGTCAGTGCAGATTTCCTGTGGACACTGGGATGGGGTAGCTGTCAGCATTCAGATTTTGGGCCTCTTGCACGTGGCCTCCAGGAGCAGGTATGAATTTTCCTTGGGACCTGTTTGTACAGTGGGAATGGCTTAACTGTGAGAGTTCAAGTTCTGGCTTTGTGGAAATGTATTACCCTTAGTGTGATACTAATTGGAAAAGGAGAGAGGAATCATTCTGGTTTTCTTCTTTCAACCAACATCCTAGCCCAGGACCCAGCCTGAATATTGACCCTTAGGAGTCATTTCTTGAAAAGTAAAGAGTGGCTATATTTGAGACGACTGGTAGGCTGTAAGGTAGACTACAGATCATCTAAATTTCTTGTTTTACAATGATTCAACAGTAACTCGGGACTGTTTGAAATTCAACATATATTAATAGATTTTAGATTCTGTTTAGTCTTTTTCATTTAATGAGGATGAAAAAGTTACCTTCCAGGATTTGGGGGAAATGAAATGATTGAAGTGTTTTTTAAGAAACATGCATTTTTAATTACTAAACTTGGTAGCCAAGACATTGGATTGGTATAGTCAAAATGGCTTCTGGACAACAAAAAAAGTTCAACTAGCATTTATAATTTGAACCAACAGTTCTAATATTAGGAACCTTAAACTTAATTTTTCCCCTGGGGAACATAAAGCTCAAAATTGTAATTATACTGCTATTCAAGTATCAGAATATTGAAATTAATCTCTTTACCCTGAAATAACAACACTGTAACTTTTGGAGTATTCGGATTTTTTTGTATTTTCCATTTTACAACCCGACCTTCATGCTGCTCTCTGCCACATTAGTATTTTATGTGACAGAACTGTAGTCCCCAAAAGTGATATGTAATTCTGGAAATGTGTCTGCAGTGGTTTTCCTTAAGAGGGGGAAGGACAAAGGTAATCTTTGCTCCCTGAAAACTTTATGCTTCCCACTTCATTTTCTAAGAGAAATACTCTCCGTGCCTACTTACCATGGAGCAGGTCTTTAGCTCCCAATGAGCAAAGGCTGGATGTTGGCCCTCCAGCCGTGCTGTTCTCTGTGGGAGCTGCTGGGTACTTGGCTCGCTTCTTGCACTCAAAAACAACCAGGTCTTTGCATTGTTTGTGGCAGTTCATCCCGCAGTCTGTGGACAAGATACCCTGGTCAGGAAGTCTTTCACTTTCCTCTCCAGTCTCCACCCATTTGTGCAGTGCTGTCTTGTCACACGTGCCTGTCCTAGTCTGGAGTTGGACACCTGTTCCTAATGAACCTAGTGGTCTTGAGTCTCAGAATCAGAAGTAGCATCCGGAGTCTTGGAGAGAAGTGGTGTCTTAGTTATCTTGCATACACTGCCTGCTTTACCAGAGATCCCCTAGTCTCTTACGTCCTGCTCTAACATCTTACTCTTTCTTCCTTGCCATAAAAGTCTCCTTTCCTTTGCTCCTGAATTTCTCTAGTTATAAGGAAGGACGGTTAAGTCCAGAGGAGTCTACTGATAAGACAAAAGCTGACAAGGGCCTTTGGTTAATACAAAGTGCCTTTCTTTGGAGACCCACCATCCCTATTTCCAGAACAGCCCCCAGAGAGAGAGGACCTTGCAAGGGGGAGCTTCATAACTGGTCACTCAGGCGTTCCTCTTCTCTGTGGTGGCAGTCCTCAGTGGGTGCTCTAGGGAAACCAGTTTGGGAATGAGGCTGGGAGCTGTGCTGAGAAGTTGTGGATTCAATGGACAACTCCTCTGGGTAAAAAATGCTTTACTAGGAAAGCCTCTGAGACCAGGGAAAACAACACAGGCGACAAAACTGAGCCTTACCTTTACATCGGTATCCTTGTTTGATCACTCCCCAGAGCTATGAGACAGACAAGAGATGGTTAGAGTGGATCAGTCATCTGTCCAGTATGAGGCTAGACAGTGGCATCCATTCTTTATTTTTCCTCATTGTGTTCTCTTCCTCAGGTGGGAAGGAAACCTCCTTTATCTTCCTCATCTTAACTCTCCTGACCTTAAATTACAAATAGGAAGAGTTTGTGCTGATCAAAGTCAAGTATTTTCAAGAACTCACTAGCATGAACTTAGGCGGCCTTCCTGAGGCCTGAAGTAAATCAATCAGAGAACAAACCGCTTTCTCAGGACTCCAAACTAAAGAACCAGCACACGGAGTCCTGGGGTCATGGAATGGGGGAGCTGGGGTGGGAGGCCAGAGAGGAGCAGAGCCACAGGACTTCTTAAAAGCAGTTCCTTGTGAAGGGGAATGGGCAGGGATGTCGCATACTTCTCTCTCAATGGCAACAGCAGATGACTGTAATTACTTAAGAAATGTTGAACTGTGAATATATTTTTTATCATGTGTCCCAGGCCTCATGGACCAAAGGAAGAAATCAGTCTGGGAGAAATGGTAAAGAGGAGTTCAAGTAAAAACCATGCATCTGAGAATGAGCTTATGCTAGGTGTTTGCCTAGGCTCTAAGCTGGGATGGTTGATAAGGTTGGTGAGGTCTCCACCTGGCTTAATCATTTAAATTGTCTCGTACCCCTCCCCCAGTTCAGCCTCAAGCATTCAAAGAACAACTTACAAATCCAGCACAGTTGTCACAGAAAGTAGGTTTCAGGTAGGTGGTCTCTTGAAAGTTGTGAGGAAAGCCCAGGCCCAGTTTGGAGTAGATGGAGCTGGCTCTCATGAAGTAGGCCGTGATCTCGTCTCTGCTGATGAGGCCTTCCCTGCCAGCAAGGGACACACAAGGTGTGAGTGGGGCCCGGGGTAACGAGAGTGGCTTCTAGCCTTAGAAACTCACCTTTGTTTTTACCCTTCTGTGGTAGGCACAGTACGTGGTACTGGGGACTACCTCCATGATCCCTGCTCTTCAGTAGGGATGCGCGGATAGCACGTCATCAGGACGTGAGAGGGCAGCAGTCATTTCTACAGAGGTGTTCCTTGGCTAAAGGAGGTTTTCCTAGCCAATGTAAAGACTCAAAAAGGAAATGGAAACTGTAAAGGAGAGAAGTGCCTTATATTGCTCTTTCTGACTTTAGACAGTACCTCACACCTAACTGGGCCCCACCAACCATCCTTTGATCTCATACGGAGAACCAACGTAGAGCTTATGTAATCTTCCGAAAAGTAAACAGGCAAAGTATTAAATAATCGTTTCTCATAATCTGCAGGACCGAGCAAGAGGGAACACTAAAGGTTTTCTTAATTTCTTCAGGGCAGATTTATGAAATCTTGAGTTCTGAGGCATTTAAAGCACTTGAATTTTTCACAGTCTGTACCAAACCCACACAGCCATTCATCTGATGCTTGCTCCTTAGCACCAAGAGCCTCCTATTCCTGTCCACAGACGCTCACCTATCTTTGTCCATCACACAGAAGGAAAAGGGAAAACTGGCAGCAATCTTTTCAAACTCTTCCTGAGAAATGTATCCATCCTGGTCATGATCATAGTTCTTGAAGACGGACTGTGGGGGGAGAAAAGATTCTTCGGTGAGTACCAAAGCGAAACCGATCATTTCTCTCTTGGGCTGGAATGTCTGATAAAAGCCCCAGCCCGAATGAGAGAACGAGGAGACTTGTGCTCCCGACGCTGCCGCAGAGCGGCTCGTCTGCGGGGGCCGGGGGCTCCTTGCACAGGGGCTGGTCTCCCTCTGCTCTGCCCTCTTTCCAGTGCTTCTGCCAACAGCCCTGCTGGACGTGCTCCTTCCCCTTAATCCTCCACTGCTCAGGGTTCTGTCACTTGCTGGCTCTCACTTTTCTATTACTACTCTGGATTGGTCCGCAAGGATGAATGTAGAACCACAAAAGTATATACTCCTTCCTCGACAGGGACAGTGAAGAGAATCAAGAGAGTCCAGATTTTCTGTATTAGATTCTCCTTATTATCCTTACTTAAACCTTTTCTAACACCTGTCTCACAAATCAAATGCCAGCCTGACCTAACTCGGTCTTTAGGAGACCGTACACCTCCCCCACACGAGGCCTGAGTGTGTTTGCAAAATGTGACTTGGGAACTGGCCTGCAGGCACAGTATGAGAGGCGGCTCCCCACACTCAATAGGAATGGGTTTCAAGTTTCCCACCTTTGTTTCTGCCATTGTGGGTGTGCCTCCCCCTCCCCAGCCCCCCATAAAGCTAAGTCAGGCTGTGCCTTGCTTTTGTTTGCTGAAACATAGCTGTACTTACATCCACCATCCTCTGGACGTGTTTGCTTATGGTCTTTGGGTCCGGTTTGGGAGATACTCCAGAGGCCCAGTCCACAACTACTGGTGGTTTTGACGGTGTTAGTGGCTGAAATGAAATATTCCAAGAAATGCCCATGACTGGAATGCAGTACAAGGTACAGCTCCTTCCTTTCCCGCTACCTCATGGCCGCCCTGCGGACGACTGTCAGCTCTGTGCAGGGGCAAGGAGCTGCGAGCCCACCGGGAATTGAAATCTCCCAACTGTCATCGTGGCCAATGCAGGTCTCGTGCTTCACAGTAACAAAGCGCTCCTCACATACATTCATCTGTAGGTAACTCAAAATTCTCCATTCCCTCTGCATTAAACCTTCTGTCAGAGCGAGCAGCAAAAGTACAGTGGCTCCTTTAAATTTCCTCTCTGTTTGCTACTTACTCAAGGCGTAGAACGAGGAGGAAAATAGCCGAAACAAAGGCAGGAAGACAGAAAGAAAGGTCTGAGGCCTGGACAAGCTGCGATGGAATCCATTCCTAATTTGAGGCTTGGCCCCTATGAAAATCTCTTCCAAAACATGGGAGACTCTACCCTTTCCATGAAGTGCCCTCTAATGCCCTGAAAATAGAACCTGCCCAATATTTTCAGGGAACGGCTTTTCTCTCACTAGAATTTGATCTTTCTGTGTAGAGACGATGAAACCTAAACACCTGAACAGAGACACTGGATTACTTATGCCTTATGCATAGGTACCTCCCCCCTTGACTACCCCGTGGTTGGGAGCTGGGGTAGTGGATACCAGGCCTTCAGAAGGAAGGCTGCAATTTTCACCTGCCTGTAGGAGAGGTGGGCCAGACAACCTGTGAGAGTCCTAACAGGCAGCGCGAGGACTGCGGCTTTGAGGACTCCTCGGCACGAGAGGTCAAAAGCCCCAGCAGACTGCTGTTTCTGACCCAGATGAATACAGGATGACTGGTGTTTTCTAACTGGGATGCATATGCTTAACAAATCCGAGAAGAGAGAGGACTAATGGCGGGGATACTTTACAATGGGAAGAGGCCACTCCTGCCAATGACACTCCCTTCTCTATTTGGTAAATCAGCGGCTGCTCACTGGGATGTGCTTAGGGCACATACTCGTTTACGTTCATATATCTGTCTCATCTCTTCAGGCAGACTGTAGGCTCTTTACGGTTAGCAACTACTGATGCACATGTTGAAGCTCTGCTCCTAACACAAGGCTGGGCACATAGTGGAAACATAATACTAAACTGAATAAAAGTTTGTTCCTTAAGGTGATGACCTCGATGAGCAGCTTGTAAAGTATGTGTTACATACAATAATCTTAGCATAAAACATGCACAACTCACTGGGGCTTTGTGGTTCCTTGGTTCCCGAGCGTAGGAAAGCTCATAGATTTCATCTTCGGTATAGTAGAGATCTAAGGACAACTGCAGGTCAAAGCAGAACACAGTTATTTGCTAGGACGCTGATGTTTCTTTACTCTTCTAGGCCGTTCTAGTAGTTTGTTTTTACAGTTCACAAAGTTTGGAGGATGTAACACTCCTGTAATAGGGCAAGCATTAGTTCTTTCTGGTTAAAGTGTTTTTAATTGTAGAGACATGTCAGGACGTCGTCTTTTAAAATATGATTTAATATCTAAGCCTTTAGAGCTTAGGCAAAAGGCCCTGTCTGGTCAGATGGTCCACATCCCACTTGTTCTCTACAATAGAACCCAGTTTAAATGATAACGCATTATTAAGTGTTATTAAGAGTTAATCAGTTCCATATATCTTAACACCATAAAATCTAGAAGGGAGAGATCTTAGAAATAATCTTGTACTTAACCTAGAGCCTGAGGATGGCTTCAAGGGGTCTAGAACTCATGTATATTTTTCTGGGAAGAATGTTCACAGTTTTCATCACATGATTTTGTGATTCAAAAAGGTTAAGATCAGTGTATCTTCACAGGTGATGTCTATGGCTGAGACCTGCCATGGTCACCTGGCCAATTGCCAAAAGGGATAGGCTGTGAACCACGGGGCTCGATCAGAATTATCATGTGAGGGCAGAAGAGGCTGTAATAATTATGCCGTTCTGCGAAAGAGCTGATTGAGAACTGTTTTAGAACTGAAAGAAATTACAGGTTATCCCAGAGACTGACAAGGGAACAGATTTAGAGTTATATGCCCCGAGTCACACAGCTGGTGAACTACAGAATTGTGGGTCTGGAAGGGAATTCATCTGGACCCAGAGTGCAAATCCTGGTCTGCTGTACCCCAGGTGTTGGCCTATTCTTGCCTTTTCACCCCCTCACTGGCTTACTCTTTTTTAAATGAGAATACGCTGTCTCCGTCTCTTACGAAGCTTTATATGCTGATTTGCTATCCGCTCCTCCCAGAGAGTTTACGACTGCTTTTGTAGAGGGGTGGGAAACAGTTCTAGAAGTCCTAAGGGCATACTGTTTATAAGCACGGCCTCTGGAGTCCCATCACTGGGTCTGAATCCAGGTTCTGCTGCTTAATCATGTGTGGTACCCTGACCAATTAAGCCTTTGTGCCTCAGTATCCCTCTCCATAAAATGGTGATCATCATAGTATCTGAGTTTTTTTTTATAAGGATTAACTAAGCTAGTATCTGTTAGGCTGCAGGGAGTAGTGGGTGGCACACAGCTGGGCCTTAGTAACTGCCTCCTATGGGAACCTTACCGTCAGCAGGTGCACCAAGTCCTTGTTGGCCTCCAAGGGTGGGGCCACCTCTTGCAGCTGGACCAGTTCATTGATATGATTATAAAGGGCCAACAGCTTGTGGACGTTGACCTTCCCATCTTCCAGATAGTCGGGCATGGCTTCGTACAGGGAGATGAGGTCCTTGAGGTGAACCCCCAGAATGGGTATCTTGAATTGGGTGCACTCCCCATAGGCTCGCCGGTAGTTGTCATAGTTTCTACAGGAGGACAGTAGCTCGGTCATCTCACCCAGAACCTACAAAGTAGAAGAGACCCAGTCACAGGTACCCACGAGGCAGCGTGTATTGTCTGCGATACTCTCAGCCCTTGCCATGATTTCACCCCATCCTGAATCGGGCAGGAGCTGATTCACCTAAAAGGTAGACTGTGACCCTAATTAAAACTCCGGTTTATTGCAAATGTTAGAGTGTACCCACAAACACAAGGTATGCTTTACTTGATTATACTACATAACTGAAAAATTTTAAGTGCAGTCTTATCACTTATACTAGTTTTTTAAAAATAAAAACTCAAAAGGTACAAGAAGATTGAATCCACAATAAATGTGCCTCTGACCCTCAGCCATGCCGTTCCCCTCCCTGGCATCTGCACCCTTCCAGAGACACAGGTGCAGTGTGCTGTTGGAAGTGCTGACACGGGGAGAAGCTGGGGGGCTTCAGCGGGCTCTCGCATGTTCAGACTCCATGCTGCGCGCTCTGGGCCTTGGCTCAGCGATTCTCAGATGGGCCGAAGTGCAGGGAGCACACGACACTCCATTCACAGACTGAAACGCTGCACCAGAGACTGGTTCCCAGCAGAAGGCATGCAGGAGGACCGGGCAGAAGGCCTACGGCGCTCCTCCTGAGAGGGGCACGGCTGCTCACCAGCACGAAAAGGGAGCGGCCAGCTCTGGGTTCTTGACAAACACGCCTGCTTCAAGTGGGCTAGCAGTCTGCAGAACCCCAGTGTCCGTGCATGACCAGCTTCCTCAGATGCAAAGACTGTCTACCAATCATGTTACAGCACAAAATAACTATTTTAAATGCTGCTGGAAATTCTTGTGGCCTAACAAGTACCATTTCTCCCCAGCGAAGGACTTGAGGCTTGGAGTTAGCTCCCCTCAATTACTGTGAGTGGGCAAGAGCCTCCTTCCCACTCACCTCTCAGCAAACAGTGCCCGTGAGCATGAAGTATGGAGGGGGCTTACACAACGAGAGACTAGTAGCAAAAATGGGATAGTTCTGCTCCCCTTGGGAAATCAACTACTGGAGGAAATGGGTTCTTGCTTTACTTCTGGCCTAACGGGCTGTGCAGACCGCCCCGAGGGTCATGCAGCTCCGGACACAGAAGCACTGCTGTGGGGGCTCCAAGCTGAGGAGCAAGTGCACTCTGCCCAGTGAGCTAACATGGGGGCTTGTTCATCTCCAGCACTGTCTCCCTCTGTCGCTTCTGAGACATGGACAGTATTTTTGATCGTTCCACTAAGTTTCCCCAGAACTAGCAGGAACGATGAACCCGAGACGTCCCCAAAGCAGGCCGGACAATGGTACGGACATGTCTCCTGGAGCTCGGGAGGACAGATGGGGGATCTGCGGGGTTGGGGTTAGTAAGGGAGGGCTGGCAGGTCCTCAGCTGAGACAGAAATGCTCAAAGAGCAGTTGTTAGCCAATCCATACCATACATAACTGCATTTCTATCTTCAGTGCACCTTAGTGGTTTGTATTCATAATAACAGCCCTATGTTATAAAGGACTAAAGTCTGTTCTGAAAAATCTAAAGAATGTAGGAAAGTGCGTAAGGCGTTCAAGAAGAATATTCCTCAATAAAACACTATTACAAAATGGTAATTTTTCCCTGCTCACTGGGGGGAAAACTCACTTTCAACTCTCTGGGAAAAGGCAACTATCTGGAATGTCATTCTCCAAGAGATCTGGATAGGTAGGTTTCTCACGTGTCACTCACTATGTATTTGACATACAAACTGAACGACGGTCAAATGAACCACCCTTTCTTTTAGGAAAGCATTTTGGAACAAGTTGCTGGATCAAGGGGGTCGGTATTAAAGACCACGACACTGAATATTCACGGGCGTACAAGGAGAGAGGCGCACATTATTTCAACTGACCCACAGGGACGTGTGCAGTGACACTGGGCAAACTGAATTACCGTCACTCAGACCTGGGATATTCCCATCCTATGGATTTTTGGGGGGTTTGCCTCTCCGGTATTTTGCCTAATTAGCTGACAAAGGGTGATACGGTTTGGAAATGCTCTCTGGGTTGCATCTCAATAAACGTTGATGCTGGTCCTGGGAAGGCTGCCAAGGGGCCCTGGTGACACTGACCTTATTGATTTCATGCGGGACGTGGGAACTTGTCTCCTTGAGCCTGGAGATTGAGCTGTGACAGAGCCCACCTATCACAGCCATCAGTGTATTAAAGTTCTGTAGCTGGTGGAGCTTCTGTGACAGAAAAGAGATGAGAGTAGTTCATACACGTGTCAGTCACCTGCCTCTCCCTCCGCTCTGCACCGTGAGTCTTCCCAATACTGGTCAAAGCCTAGCAGTCAGGTGTTGGGGTTTTCTGTTTTTCCCCTGTAGGCTTGTCCTCAGACCGTACCCACAAGGTGTCACATCTCCCTCGGCTGCGCCTGGTCCGCGGGCCGTCCTCTCCATCAGTGGTTTCTAAGAACCACCCACAGTACTTGCTTACTGCACAGATTTCTGGCTCCAAGGGCGGCTATTCTGATTCCTGAGAGCTGGGGCTGAACTCGGGGTAAATCTGCAGTCAATATCAGAGCAGCTGGACCATGTACAACTTTGAGAAACACTGGACTTGACCCTCTAGAACTAAATATTTTACATCCTTCATCTCAAATAACCAGACTTTTATTTTTAAGGACAGAGATTTTATCTCCCTCTCTCACGTCGTGCCAGTGCCTATGCAAGATAGGCACTGGGACAGAGGAGCTAGAATCTCTTCAATTATGTGTTCTTACTACCTGTTTTCCTCTCATCAGATGCTTAAACTCTGCCTTCACACATTAAATGCAGCCATTCAATACGGGCTCAAAGACCTAAGACAGCTGAGGTGGTCCAGCCCCATTAAAACCTGAGAGACTGCCCTTTCCTTTGCCACGAGGGCCAGATTTGGGGAAACAATGTAGGCTGGGTAGCCTGAATATGTGAAAAGATCTAAACAGACCTTGGGGTGCCTGGCTGGCTCAGTCAGGGGAGCATGTGACTTGATCTTGGGGTCGTGAGTTTGAGCCCCACGTTGGGTGTAGAGATTACTTTAGATAAATAAGTAAAAAAAAAAAATTTTTTTAAAGACCTAAACAGATGTAAAAGTGTATCCTGACCCCTGAGATAATCAGCATGGTCCTCACCATATTGCTCTTATGTGGGAAACAGAAAAGTCACCATATCTAAATCTGGGACAGTTTACATCACACAAAGTCCACTGTGGTTCGGGAGAGGAAAGCAGCTCGAACAGACTGGCTGGAGGGAAGAGGGGATACTTTGCCTCATAGGGGTCAAATTCTGAATCCAGTCACTGACCTGAGCCACCTGGATGAACTTGATGAAGACTTCTGCCCGGAGCTGCGGGGTGGGGCGGCTGAGAACCATCAGTTGTACCCACTGGGAGATGCCATTACACAGGGCGATGGACCGCTCCATGGTGGGGTTCTCCTTCACACAGCTATTCACAAGGTAATTCTGATAATCGGAAAACTAGAGAAAAAGAAACCCATCAGGACTGGCCCTCTGGTCATCCGGGAGATCTGAGAGGCACAACACTTCCGCTCCGTGGATGGTTCAGTTGATGCTATGGGGCAGAGGAACTCATGGCCCTCCTCTTCCAAGTCTTCCACTTGGCTGATGAGAATGGTGGGAAGGAAATCTGTCTGATTCTACCCAAAGCATGGTTTCTTTACATCAAAAGTCATCAGGCCCAAGTGGATGTGTCCACACACTAGTTAATCCAAATACTGTATTCTGAGTAGATAATGATACTGTCCCTTCTAAAGAGTACAATATAGAAATCTCAGTATAGACAGTCCCTGACTAGAATGGTTTAAGGTTTTTTTTCTTTTTTTTTTAGGATTTTTTAAACTGTACAATGTTGCAAAAGCCATATGCATGCATTCGTAAGAAACCATACTTTGAATTTTGAATCTGGATCTTCTCCCAGACCAGCCATATGCAGTGTGAAACTCGTGATGCTGTGCTGGGCAGCGAGCTGTAGCTCCCAGGCAGCCGTGTGATCACGAGGATAAACAACCGATGTGCTTACAACCATCCTGTACTCCTACAAACTTTTTCACTTAAAATAAAGTATTAGCAAATCACGAGATACTCAACATTTTATTACAGATTGGCTTTGCAACAGATGATTTCGCCCGACTGCAGGCTACTCTAAGTGTTCTGAGTGCACTGAGGGTAGACTAGGCTGAGCCGTGTATGATGCCGTAGGTCAGAGGTGTTAAATGAATTTTCAACTTGTGGTATGTTCAACTTACTATGGCCCAATAAGCCCGTCTTATGTTGAGTAAGATCTCTACCAGTTCGAGCTCTGCTGCTGAAGTTAAAGGGAGAAACAGATAATCCTCTCTCAAACATCTCCTCTCCCTCTCTCTGCCCCACCCCCTGTACCCACAACTGTTTTTCTTAACTTAAAAGTGGGATCATAAACTCTGCCCCATCTAGCTCACGGAACTGTTAAGGAACCCAACAATGTCTGAAAGCACTTGAACTTTTCAGAGTGCTGCACACCTAAGGTGGTCCTGACGGGATAATCATTACCCTCACGGACAACAAACCTGTCGGGATTCCCTTTGACTCAGCAGCTGGAGCAGAGGCGACGTGGTTAGCTATTGTGTAGTGACCAGAGTTTTGCAACTGGACGACGGCACTGACTAGGGCTGACCACGATCAGTCCCTCTGAAAGGGGAGCTGCCCGGGCAGGTCACTGGCTAAGCAAAGACTGCAGCCATCTCGTCCCTCTCCCTGAGGACCCTCCGTTCAAGTGGTAGAACCGAGAGGGAGGAGCCGTCTGCTCAGCTCCAACAGGCCTAGGGAAGCTTTTGGTGGGTTTCCCAGCTCTTTGGAGCTCTCTGCTTCTCAACTCCCCTTTGAAATCAGAGGTGACACGGGTGAGCCAGCGACTGCTGCTGGGTGGAAAAATATGAGCAAAAACGACTCCAGAGGGACACACAAGCAATCTCACTGGTGCTGAAAGTTCCCATGACTTACTCCAGTGAATACATGGATATACTCCTCCCCCCGTAAATAACACTTTGAAGCTGCTTATTTTTTAGAATTAGTACTATAATAAGTACTATAATTGGCAGAAAATATCAAATGCCACTCTGTTCATAGCAGAGAGAAATTTCCCTCCAACTACACTGAAGGAACATATTTGGGGAAACTGCTTAGAACTGTGTAGGAAAATGAAAAAATCACCCACCCACCCACCCAAATCCTCTTCTAGGAGGAGAGGATGGCACCCAAAAGAAATGAAAGCTCAAACACATGTTTTCATTCGCAAAGGGAGCACGGCCTCCAACTGGGGGGGGGGGCACTAGTGCGGGGTCCTGGTGCTCAGGGCTCCTCACTCCGGCTCCTGCAGGGCTGAGCCTCCCGGAGGCTGCTGGAGCCGCCCTGCCCACTACACGCGGCTCTTTTCAGTGTCCTTCCCTGTGACGGGGGCAGCACTGCCAAATGGAAACTCCCCAGGTGGGGCTTCCTAACCGGGGCCTGCGGTTTCGTCTGAGGGGTGCCAGTGGGGACCCTGGGGCTGGTGGGGATTCATGCTTGGAGGCTTGTTTCCACATGGGAGCTGGAGGTGGGGGGCTCAGGGCCAAACGGCCCAACTGCTATGTGAAAACAGGACGATGTCAACATCACAGGAGAAAAGATGAAGTAAACTCTGAAACCTGGTTTGTCCTCCTCCTCCCAGACACAAGCAGGCTCCACAGATTGGAGCTGAGTGACCAGGAGGCATGTGACTCCAGCCCCAGCTCTGACTGGGATGAGCTGAGTGACTCTGTTCAGGCCACTTTCTGAGCAGCGCCCATCCCCTCATCTGGGGAACCCAGGTCATTCCAAGAAACACATCCAGCAACTAGCTACGCTCTATTTTCAGAGCAAAGCCGAAGCCTGTACTCAGCCTGTACACCTCACCTGTAGGTGAGATGCTCTGGGAGGGGTAGGGACTGAGTCGGCTAAGGGTGTCACTTCTCAGGCAAGCCCACTGGCCAGCGGAGGTCTGCTGATTGGACATGGTGACAAATTCTCTTGGGTATCACATAGTTTCAAGGAGCAAGGTTTGGGGCAGCCTTGTTTAGATCTAGAATCGCGGGTGACTGCTGGGCCCGGTCAGCACTACTTCAAGAACCTAGGTATATTCTGAGCTAGGATTTCCCTGAGCCATTCAAAGCCCATTCCAGAATAAAACTCTAAAAAGTCATATCCCTATTTTTGTTTTTAAGGAAAATTAAAAAAAAATTCTGGAAGCTTAATGGTTATGAGGGGTAAGGTATGAGGGTGTGTGTACTGTGTGTACACGTGTGTGTGTCTGTGTGCTGGGTGTCCCGTGTGCCCACAGCACTGTCACCTGAGTGGCATGGAGGATGGGAGGACAGTACAGCCGGGCTACAAAAAAATTTCTAGTGCGCTCACTTTCTAGACTACACTAAGTCTGATGGGAAAGTCGACCAGCCCTGAGGGGGCCTCCAGGGTGAGGAGGTAGACGGGCCACTGAATTTCTCTCATTTTCTGAAGTAACCCAGGCAAGTTCTTCTCCAGCTCCTTAAGTACATACGGATATCCTCCGGAAAGACTTGAACTCCAGGTAGGTGAGGTGCTCCGACAGCTCCTCTGGTTCCAGATGGTCAAAGAGCAGGGAGACTTTACGTTTCTTGCTGGTGTTTGATTTTATCCTTTGGGTCAGTTTCCTGGACCAGTCACGGGCATTGCTTTTGTGGGTAAACATGAAAGGGAGAAGATGGGGAAAAGTAAATCAAAATTATTTTTTATTCCAAGTAAATTCATTCACATTTCCCACAAGGATATTCAAAGCACCATTAATTAGCTAGCTTTCCTCGGCCAAAACAAAGCATTAAATGGTCTCCCCCAGTCACCTTTCCACCCCCCCCATGGCACCAAGTAGGAAAGCCTTGCTGGTTTTCAATGAACCTTCTGTAGATGTTATGGGACCTGGGTAAAATGTTTTTACTTTGAGGCCGTGGGAAGGACAGTCTCAGACATGGGTCACAGTTTCCTGGCCTTTGGTCTGTGCTCTCCTTTGTCTAGCTCCTGGCATCTCTACTCTCTCCATGCCTTCTGTGGGTTCCTTCATCTGAGGAGGGTGATGGGGACCCTATCTCAAGGTGGTAGGGCAGCTTTCATGCCAGGAGAGCACAGAGAACCACAGAGAGGAGAAGCCATGCTGCGGGGAATCGTGTAGGAACATGTCGTCACTCTGGGCAGACTTGGGGCATTTTCCTCAGATATTCCCAGCCACGGAAATGACCAAGGAAGGTTAGCTAACCCTCGAGTGCCCGCCACCCCCACATTTTCTTAGAATGGATCCATGTGTTTCCTAGTTTCAATTTCCTTCACTAAGGAAGCAAAAAGCAGCAGCCATTTTGAGAGGTAGCAGGGTCCGGAGCTGTTTTCCAAACTGGTATTGATGAGAACCTTGTCCCTTGACAAAGAGTTCTGTGGTCAAGTGAGTTTGGGAAAGGCTACAAATTCTGTAGCCCTGTTGGCCAGTGAACGTGTCATAGAGTGAGATGCCAAAGGGAAGCTTAACTCGTTATTTCTCAAGTTTATCTGGTCGGGCATTATCCCCCTGACTACTTGCTCAAGAATATACTGTGGAAAATCTTGGTAAACGTCAGTCAGCTAGGGACACCCCGGGACAAGGAGATCAGGGTCTGAGAACTGCCCCGTGCCCCAGGTTCTACATCTTTAAAATGAGAACACTATTACTTTGAAATGTTCTTTTATCTTTCAAGTTGTAAATTCTAAGCAGAGAAGTACAGAGAATCCAAACTGGCAACCGCAGAGCGGTATCCAGGACGACGCAGTGTGATTCTGCAGTATTTCTGCGGGGCTGTGGCTCAGTGCGGGAGGGCTGTTCAAGTCCAGCTTTTGCTCTGCCACTAACTGCATGACCCCAGATGAACTTGCCGAGCCTCCGGTTCCCAGGATTTTGCATGACATGATCTCTAGAATATGCTTCAGTCCTAGAATTCTATATCCTTGGGATTTCTAGCATTCCAAAATAAAGTGGCCATACTGCAAAAAACTTGAGCACACAGTATACGTGTGTGTGACTGTCTTCTTACAAAATTAGGGAAAGTCCTCATTTTTCCAGAGCAGACCAATGCCATAGATAAGAAATCTAAGGAATAATCTGACCTATTCCCGTGAGCCTTCCCACCTCTGCAACTCTAAGTGTCTCTTGAAGACATTCCTGTCGGTTAGCAACCCTCTGCTCAATCCAATTCTCAGCAGTCCCCTCCCGGAGGCTGTGGCTGCCGAGGAAGCTTCTAGTGGTGGTACTTTCAGTTTCTCGTGATCTGGATGCATTTTAGTCACTGTCTCACTACCTGATTTCTTCTTTACTGGGACTTTTTTTCCCCTGCTCTTTGATATTAGTCACTCACAGCTTTATCATGGTGGGGAGGGCTTCTCTGCTTTTCTGTTAAACGTCAGTCTTTTCCCTTTGGGGACACAACCTGAGCCTGGCTGAGGGGTTTCTGGCAGTGGCAAAGAGTAGCCGTCACGGCAGGGGGGTCAGACGCCTGGCTGAGTGGCCCAGGAGGCACCTAAGGTGGTTTGGAAAAATCAGTCAAAACCTTGACACTCACATTTGAGTTGTGTCAATCAGGCGGCAGTGTAACTCTTCACCACTAGCCTTCACCAGTTCCTGAAACTCTTCCATAGTGTTTGTCAAGCTGGCATCCATTTTAAACATGATCCAGAATTCTGTTATCCAGTACCTACAAAGTGGGAGTTAAAAACAACAACAACAATCCAAAACTGAAGCCAAGGACTCGTGCCTTTTGGTGGGTTCTTCCCACGAAGAGGAATCAGAAAAAGACAGAGGCTGCTTTGTCCTTCTATGTGCCTGGGAATATAGAATATATATTCTATATACAGAATATAAGGGGGGGTGATGGTGTGGGGGATGGAAGAAAACCACCTGCTGAGAGTCCTCTGCTCCCCCACACACCATATGCTTTTACAGGATAGGCAGAGCTCAACAGAAAAAGCGATGGCAAAGATTTACGCACAGTCATGTGTATCAGAGGTAATTACAAGGAGTACAGTTACAGACAAACCAAATGTCCAAAGATGGGGTAGTCAATCTGTAAATTACACTTGAAAAATAACGCCCACAAAAAAGTTTTTAATGACTAAAGAAGATTCCTAGAATATAAAATTAAGTGAAAAATACAGGATACAAAAATGTATTTTGATCTCAACTATGTTAAAAAAAAAAAAAAACTGCTTAGAAAACCGACAAAGGAAATATTCCAAAACAGTGAGTGAGATATGCATAACTATTACTACAGTTATACTCTTTACTGTATTTTCAAAATGCTCCAATAGGAGCTATATTACTTTAATAATTAGAAATAAAAACGAAATGGCAAAGAGGTCCTGCATTATCTCTGTACCTCTCCCTATGCCAATTGATACCAAAATGCTTTAAGACTGAAGAAAATGCTGCTATCAGATATTAAGCTCAGGTACATTAGCCAAAACTGTGCTCCAATAAGGAATCTCCAGCAGCCCGCACTGCCCTTTCCAGTCTGTCCAGAGGTGTTCTATAGACAGTACGGGAAAGGCAGAGAGCATGAGGAAAGAACTAGAATCCCTTGCTTCAGGCTTTCATTTCACCCTACTCCACAAATCCCAAATGCACATAGAAACGTTACCTTACAAAATAGCAGATCTTCAGACAAAGCCCTGGGGAATTCTTCGCCAAGGCATCCTTATAGGTAGGGCTGTAGTTAAGGGAAGTAAAAGCCTTTGTCATAGCAACCAAACAACTTCTCATCATTGGAAGTATTTGCTAAAACACCCCCCCTCCCAAAATGTTCTTATTTTTCTGGCCATAGGATAAAACCAACTTGATGTGTGTATTACCACCTGGAAGGGTGATGACGGTGACTTTCTGTGGAGCCCACAGTCCCTTATGGAAAGAGGTCCCAACATCTCCTTTGCAGAAGGGGCCGCAGGGAGCCAGCGGTGTGGGAAGGTCCTGGCATAAGCAGCCTGTATGAACTGAAGACGGGGCGCACATGACCTCCTGCCAATGCCTGAGAGATCAGGAGTCCCACAGAAACAACTTAAACAGAGGAGCCCCTGCTTCTCAAAGTGTTTTGAGGAATGGATAAATAATTTGGGCAGGAAATTTCAAAAAGGGGAATGAATAAATATTCAGATATACTGTCATGATAATTAAGAGCAGTAATGTGAAAAATGATAATCTGCCTGGAGAAGATCAGCAGATAGACCTTGGAAGTCGTGATGGCAAGTGAGACAAAGCTATGTGAATAATCGAAAATGCAACCCGAGGTCACATTCAAGGGTCCGTGGCACTTGGAATATTTCATGAGAACGGTGCCATCCTAAGACCATGAAAGCGCAGTAAGATCGTATTACGCTGAACTCTTTAGAGATCTGTGGAGAGCCCATTTCATTTATTTTACAAGCCAAAGATTTGCAAAATCCAATCCAGTGGTTCCCTGGGTGGGTCTAGCATCTCTGGTCACCAGACTGTGGAATTAGGCTATGTGCACCATGTGCCCCGCGAGGCTGTACCCGTTCTCCCTTCTAAACACTGCCATCGTAACTGCGGTCTGGGGTTCAGGAAATTCCTGCAGGGCCCCTGCCAGGGGTCCAGGGAGCGAGCTAGCAGAGAGCTCAAGTAACTGGGTGGGAGTGGTCTTCCTTCAGGGAAGGAATGAGAGTCTCGAAACTTCCCTTTGGAATATATAATTAAGTGCTTTAGACTTGTGGTTTTAAATTGAAATTAAATTGAAATTGAAATTAAATTGAAATTCTGGAACTTCTAAAAAGATGTTATCTGCTTATAACTTTAATAGTTATAAAAAACTATTTAGAATTCAGGAAGGCATCTGAAGTATTTAAAAATCATCCAAAATGTAAAATTCATAACTGTAGTTTACAACCATCGGAAGTATTTAGTTAATTAGTTAATTAGCATTATTCAAATTAACCATTTTTTGAGGCCCCTTAAAAACGCTTGGTGAAACACACTAGACGTATGGAAAGAATTATATTTGCAAACTAAACTTGAAGCCCTGAAGAGGAGCTAGAGCTGTGAAATTTGTACTTTTAATAAAATCACTTTATTTTAAAAACTAAATTTTAATAGATTTACTGCCTATAATATCTGTCCTCAAAAGCATCAAAACAAAACAAAAACCCCCACAAAAACTCACATGCACAGCAACACAGAAAATAAAAATAAAAGTTAAGTCCAGGCAACTGGCAAACTTGATGATATAAAAGGCCCTGTCTGAGGCCTGCCTTTCCTTGGGCATAAATAGGTTAAGAGTGAAAACGAGCACTTGACACATCTTTAGGCCATATCGCTGAGGAAGTGCCTGGCTTCAATGCAAAGAGCTCCAAGCACAAGGCATATTCTAAATAAATATGGCCCAGATTCTGTGTTTTTATTATCTGATGCACTTGCTGAAATTTTTATTCTTCCTTTTTTAATGAGGAAGGGACGGAAAACACAGTTCTCTTTTAAAACAGCTAAGTAGATCTATAAATCAACACGGTGCCTTTTACCGCGGAGCTTTTATCTGGTGGCTCCCTGCCAATGTCCATCCCTATGGTGCTCGGTGCTCACTCAGGCTGCTGTGGCGGCTGAGTCAATGGGTCAGCGTGCATGAGAGCGCTCTGTGCACAGGGCCAGGCAGGACACCTGCTGGCTGGGAGAGCAGAGCCCTGCCCCCCCAGTCCCCCCTCCCCATCAGAGCTGTCCCCCCATCAGAGCGTCTAAGCCATAAGCCACAGCAAAGGCAGCCCTGGAGTGAGGCTGGGCCCCCACTTGTCACGTGGGGCGCTGAAGCGAACGCCCAGCACATGCAGGCCGGTACCAGAGGCTGCGGCATCTGCCTCGCAGGGGTTCATGTCACTGCTGGAAGCTTCAGGCTCCAAGAATCTTCCTTCTCTTCACAGCCAGTATTCTGAGCGCATGGTTCTGACTGTACTTTTCAGGTATTTGAGCCATTCAAAGCGCGTTTTAAAATCTTTTTAGCGATGAAAAACCAGGAAGCATCAGGAACCCACGAGCTTACTTAACTAATAATTCTATGACTTCCAGGTCAGAAAACAGAGACCCTAAGCATAAAGAAAAAATTGTTCTGCTGTCAGTGTTTAACCTGGGTTTCAGTGACAGGCAGTCTTACCTCACACCCCCTTCTTAGAATCTTGTCCCCTGCGCCAGGACAAAGCCTGAATTTCTCACCTGAAAGTCCCAATATAGAAAGGGTATCCAATGTTTTGCACCCACAGTCAGGCAACATTCATTAGGCACTATCATGAGATGGCCCCTAAGTTAAGTTCTAGAGAAACAAAGATAAGTAAGCCCCGGTTCCTGATGCGGGGACGGACACACCGACTAGTGGGGAAAACAGGTAAATAGGTAAGTTATAGGGTGTGCGTTTTTAAATCTATGTTAAAAATATAGTTATGTTTTTCTCTTAAGGTAGCTTGTAATTAATTTTTTAGTACCTTTGTAACTTTCTATGTTACAAACACAAATCAAACACAAATGAAACTACACAAATCAAATTACAATAGCTAAACACAAAGTTGCTGCCGTGTCCTTGAAATAGTCATCTCTCGAGACCAGAGCGCGGAAGCACCACATTGCAAAACTTACAGACCAAAGTCTGGGTAGATCAATGTCTTTAGCTAACAGAATAAAAATAAAAATACTTGACACTTTCTGCAACCGTAGATAAAAAGCTTTTCAGGGGCGCCTGGGTGGCTCAGTCGTTAAACGTCTGCCTTTGGCTCAGGTCATGATCCCAGAGTCCTGGGATCAAGCCCTGCATTGGGCTCCCTGCTCGGCAGGAGGCCTGCTTCTCCCACTACCATTCCCTCTGCTTGAGTTCCCTCTCTTGCTGTGTTTATCTCTGTCAAATAAATAAAATCTGGTTTAAAAAAAAAAAAAAAAAGCTTTTCAAAGATTACATCCAGACCAGAGATGGGAGAGACTCTCACTTAAGCAATACAAAGCTAAAGGCACAGGAATTAGATTTTCAAAGCCCTGTCTAAGCTCACTAGATGGGTTTTTAAAAGGGAGAGGTGTGTGGAAGGCTGAAATGTCAGGAAAGACTTCACAGAGGGGTCTCCAAAGAGTCTGCTAGGCAATGAGGGAGGAAGAGGCGGGCCAGGCACAGGAACTGTAAGAGGACCCATTCCATCTGGTGCATGAACGAGTTCAATGTGGGGGAGAGCTGCGGGGTGAGGGGAGGAGAAAGGACACGGGGGTCAGACCGTGGGCGCCCTGTCCTGGCAGCTGAGCAGTTGGGCATCCACCTGCTGTCTGCAGAGGATCTGAAGCAATGGCCTTTGTGACCTGCTTCTCAGGAAAGTGACTTCGCAAGTGGCTAATGACCTGGGTTGGGGCAGGTGGGTGGCACACGGGTGGGAACAGCAGTCTGGAACAAGGAGGGGCCTGGGAGAGAAGACAGAGCCCTCACTAAGGCCGCGGCAGAGGGACGGAGAGAAGAAAGCAGCTAAGAGTCATTTCTGGGGTAGAAGCCCTGGGATTGAGTAATGAACTCCGTGGGAGGTGAAAGGCGGGGAGGAGTCAAGAGCTCCTCTGAGGTTTCTGGTTTGGCTAAGTGGATGGGCAAGGACACCACAAACTGAAACTGAAAACGAAAATGTAGGTGTCAAAGCAGAATTGATGGGTAGTAATTGGGGATGAAAGTGGTGAGAAAATGAATTAAGTTTTGAGCTTATTAGGATGGAAGTGTCTGCAGCACAAACTAGTCCAAATATTTTTTACAAAACGGTCTGGGTTAAAGAAATACAGACTTGAGACAGACTGAGGGTCGGGGGATGGGGTAACCAGGTGATGGAGATTAAAGAGGACACGTGATCTGATGAGCACTGGGTGTGACACACAACTGATGAATCGCTGAACACGGTATCAGAAACTAATGATGTACTATACATTGGCTAATTGAACAGAATTTAAAAAAAAACCAAACACAAGAAATCCAGGCTCGAAAGTCCACAGCACAGAGAGAAAGACGTGGAAATCCCAGTGGGAAATCACCCAGGGAAGGAGGTAGAGTGAGAAGGACACCGAGACGCTGCCCCCCTGTTTCAGAGGTGCTCGGAGAAGGGGCTAGATGGGAACCAGACTGAGGACCGGCTGCCCAAGAGAGGGAGGCTCTGGAGAGGCGGAGGGCTTGTCCACAAAGCCCAGAGTAAACAGGGACAGAAAAGAGCCAAGGGCCTGAGCCACCAGAAGGCCAGTGGTGACATCAGAGGAAAGTCTGAGTGCCGGGGCCGGGGCCCCAGCTGAGTGCAGGAGTGAGTGGGAGTCAAGAGATGGGAGATAGTGGTTGCAGACTATTTTAGGAGGTTTGTGCATTACATTTCTAACCCTAACAGCGGAGGGAGGGCAGGGTGGAGAATTTTTAGGCTGGGGAGACCTGAATGAGTTTTAGGCTGAAGGGCAGGTGTCACTGAAGGGGCAGAGGCCAAAGTGGAGGAGAAGGGACAGGGGTGAGGCGTCAGACCCTGCGGGCTGTGGGGGGCAGCGGGGAGTGGGCAGAGGGGTCTGCACACTGTGGGGGCAGCCAGGGGCACAATTCAGTCCTTAGAGCAACAAGTTTCTCACTTGTTTTAACCACTGACACTGTTTAGAACTGCTGGTACATGGAGTTAACAAAAGGCAACCGACTCTGAGTCAGCTTTATGATGGTTTAAAAGTTCTCTGCAGACCAGACACCCACTTATTACCTGCAGCCCTGATTATACAGACCACTGCCAGCGCTCTGCCCTTGGAATCCTTTGATAGGAGAAGTGAAGATTTATAAGTAGGTTTAGAGAAGAGACTCAGTCTCTTCCAGTGACTTTTATTTTTTTGTGAGCCAGGAGGTGAACAGGAAAGGGCCAGGGGAGGGGTAGAGGATGGGAAGAGCCACCAGCCGTGACTCAATGCCAAGGACATGGGCTGCAGGTGCTCCACGGTCTCCTCCCACCTGCAGTCCTTTCTCCTGGGGCCACGGCTTACAGTGTCCCGGCGACAGGGAGAGGGCAGGCTCCTTCTCCATCCCACTCAATGCACACCCCAAAGGATGGCTAACATCCAGCAGGCTTTGCCTGGCCCACAGCCAGTGCCTCTGCCTGAAGCATAAAAGCACCAGCGGCTGCTTCAGATGCTGTGGGGTCACAGAGCCTTCTTCAGAGCCCGGGGAGAGGGGGGGATGGGACAGGCCAGCCAGCTCGTCACTGCAGTCACGACTGCACCCTTGTCAACCTTCACAGGACGAACAGGAATCCTGACTAACCTACGGGAAAGGGATTTTTACTCACCAAACATACTGAAGACCAGTGATTTCTTGGATGGCTCGCCCGAGCCATCTGCACTGACAGTGGTGCCCTGCCCAACAACCTCAGTGACACATACATGTGCGCGCCTATGTACTCACAGACACACGTCGACACCCACACACAACCCTCAGACCTCCGAGGGGACATTTGAACCCATTTACCACTCTGAGTGATTCTAAACCAATCAAAACACGAAAGCAGGTTTCAAATTCCCAGATACTTCTGAATGCATCCCACTCAGGAATCGGCCGTCACTGTGCTAAAGGATATAGGGTGATAACTTTTTGAAGCAGTTCGGCAGAGGAAATGATAATTCGATGCATGGTCAGCATGACGTGCAACAGCTGGTTACTGCGACACAGGTTCCCATCTGCATCTGAAAACACAAAAAGCAGCATCTGAGCGAGGGTCCCCGAGAGAAAGGAGTCCCCTGCTGACCACCTGCGTTACCCGAAGGTGGCCAGAGTGGGGATGCTTCCCACAGTGCTCTTCTCCCCCTGTCTTGAGCACCACGCACCCCCCTCCCGTTCTTTGCTTCTTACCCTCCTGCTGCATTCTCCCCTTCCCAAAATAACCACTGCCTGAAAGATGGTAGAATCTTGGGACAGGAATAAACCTTGCACCATACATTCGAGTCTCTGTTGAAAGCAGAAACACATTCAAGTTTTATGGGGCCCAAAGTGCATGTAAGGGGAGGAGGTCCTTTATAGGGTCAGAGTGAAAAATACAGTCTCAAGAGATTACAGTTAGGGGGGCCTGGGTGGCTCAGTGGGTTGAGGCCTCGGCCTTCAGCTCAGCTCATGATCCCAGGGTCCTGGGATCGAGCCCCACATCAGGCTCTCTGCTCAGCGGGGAGCCTGCTTCCCCCTCTCTCTCTGCCTGCCTCTCTGCCTACTTGTGGTCTCTCTTTCTGTCAAATAAATAAATAAAATCTTAAAAAAAAAAAGAGAGATTACAGTTAAATGCCTGACATTTGAAAAATTTACAAGAACAGGTGACCACAGGAATACATTTCTAGGGCCCTCCCATAGCCTTGAAAGGGATTATCGCCAGTGAGGGAAATCTAAGCTTTCCTAGTTTTACGGGCAAAATGTCTCCAGATGAAAATAAAGGAGGAAGACCAGAGGCAAACATGACATTTGGAGATGATGGCTGGGCCACAAGTATCCACGACAGTTCACGTCAAAGACTATGCTTAGCAAAGTTTTCCAAATCCAAAGCAGGTACCAAATAGTCAGATGCGTTCTATTCGTGGGCATCGGGTACATAGATTCCCTTCGGAGTGGTTTCCAAACTCTTTTCAACACTTTGGCATGAAGTGTCAAGGGGCTGTGTCGCATGGATTGCTTAACCCTTGGCAGCCAGCTTCCGGGCAGGTCCAGTCGTGGGGAAGCATCAGCGAGGGACGGGAGCGGGTGGGCATCAGGGTGCTTCTCTCTTGTGCCCTCTCTGCTTTGGAGCCACTTCCCTGACAGCAGCTCTAGGTGTCTTCAATGGATGGCCTGTCCTTCACGACCTCAGCTCTTACCGAAATCTACCCCTGCCGATCTTCACTGACACCAGGCCCAAGGGGGGGGGGGGTGCGGGGAGCGGCAATGACATCTGGTTGTTGACAGTCTGGGGACAGCGTCTCTTGACTCCACCCTTATCTCTGTAAGTAGTTCCTTCCCTCCAGGGCTCCCATTTAAGCAAGCACTGTGAATTCGATTCTCTGATGGGAACTTGGATGATTCCGGGCAAAGTATCACAGGAGAGAACGGACATGACTTGCCCTAGCACTTCAAAGCTCTTTCAAACACATTATGCAAGAGAGGTTGTCATTTTCACTCTGTCCGAGGGCACCGAATGATAAATGAAGGGCACCGTGCACTCGGAAGTCCTGGCTCACCCTGGACAATGACCTAAAGTCATGGTTCATTGAGAAACTACACGTCAGTGGGCCAGATCCCTCCCCTTCCCCTCACCGAATCCATTGATTTCTGTGTGGGCTGTTCTCCCCGCTGGCCCCCCCGTTTCCCTGGGAGGCTTTTCTGAGGTTGCGGCTTCCACTGGACACATGGTCTCCTTTCTCAAGGATGCCGATCCTGCCTCTGTCCACATTCTCTGCATCATCTGCTTCCCTCTTTCTCCCGTTTTCATCACCCATGGTATGAAACACAGTGTAACAAAGCCTTAGGCTCTCACCAGCTCTAGGACTTCTCCATTTCTCCTTCCCCCTTTTTAGCAGAGCCTCGTTGTCATCAGTTTCCCATCTCTCATTCCATTTTCAACCATTCCATTTTAACTTCTATCTCTGCTATCCCAGTGAATTGTTTATTTTCAAGGTCACCAACCAGCTCCACATTGCCAAATCTAATAGTTTGTTTCACTGCCTTCATCTGATTTCATGATTCAGGTTGCATTCATCCCAACCCAAGTTGACAATCCTTTTTCCTGGAACACTTTCTTCTCTTGGCTCCTATAACATCACACTGTCTCAGCTTCCCTCTCACACTCTTCTTCTGTCTCCTCTTCCTCTGCTGAGCATTTAAATGTCACCATGCTCTGTGGCTTAGTCCTCCCACTTCTTTTTTAAAGCAATTTTAAAAATTTGAAACTTCTTAGATTTTAAACAAAAAATTTTAACTTTTTCTTCTGGGGTGAACTCATCTAGTCCTTTGGCGAAAACGCCATCTGTGTGCTGATGACCGCCCAACTTACATCTTTAGCCTGAGTGCCAAATTAACATGTCCGACATCCTCTTTGGCAAAACAACAGAGTTCTAATTTCAAACTTAACTCATCTCATCAAAGCTTCTGACCTCTCCCCCGACCAGTCCAGCCCTCCTCCGTTCTTCCTCATCTCAGGAAATGGCACCATCAGCCATCCTCAGTTACCCCAACAGAAAACCCAGAAGTCACCCTTATTTTCTCACTTGCCCTCACATCCAGTCCATCAGCGGGTCTTGATTCTACTTCCAAAATGAACTTCGAGCCAGTCCATTTCTCTCCATCCTTGCCTTCGCACAGACTAGCTGTGACCAGCACTGGAGGCACGAACCCAAATGACCCCCTGCTTCCCCTCTTGTCCATCCTCCACACCGAAGCCAGGAGGCAGCCTGTAAGTCTGGTCGTGTGCTTCCTACCCTTTAATGGGTTCCATTCCACTTGTAATAAGGCACAAAATTCCTGCTGAGGCCAGCAGAACTCCACATGTGCCGGTGCCTTCTACCATCTCGCACTTCATCTCGTACCACGTCACTCCTCTCCATGCCTCTACTTATACACCTCAGAGCCTCCAAGTACTCCTAACTCACAGACTTGCATTTGATATTTCCTGCAATGTGGCCTTTCCTCCCTTGGCCTATTCATGTCATCCTGGTCTCGGTTCCAACGTCACATCCCCAGAGAGGTCTCCCTCAAACCACTGAAGGAGCCATTACCCTGCCTGAGATTCTAATCGTAGCAATTATCGTGCTCAGAAATGATCTTTTTCATTTTTATTTTCTGAGTCTCCCCTAGAATACAAGCTTTGTGAGACCTCAGCCCTGTCTGTTTCTCCCACAACCTTACTTCCAGGGCCTAGAACAGTGAGCACACAATGTCAGGTATTCATTAAACCTTTGTTTAGTAAATGAGCAAACTGTATCAGATAGGACACCCCTTTTCTTTATACCTTCACATATGGAGTTTGCTTTTATCATTACCGATTTCATTGATGATATACATAATATTGATATCTGTTTTCTTCTTGGCTGAAGTTTACCAAAACAACCCTCAAGG
>CM053609.1:51799313-51849572 GCA_028646535.1 Procyon lotor
TTTTTTTTTTTTAAAGATTTTATTTATTTGACAGCGAGAAACACAGCGAGAGAGGGGACACAAGCAGAGGGAATGGCAGCGGGAGAAGCAGGCTTCCCGCGGAGCAGGGAGCCCGATGCGGGGCTCGATCCCAGGACGCTGGGATCTGACCTGGGCCGAAGGCAGACGCTTAACGACTGAGCCACCCAGGCGCCCCTGACATTTACTTTTGTAACAACGTAATGTCCTTTAATCAACACTGAGCACCTACTGTTTTTACCCTGTTTTTAGGGCTTTAGAGAGGGTCGGCTGACTCCTATCCCATGGGGCCTTAATTTGTAACTAACAAGAAACAGATTTATGAAACTGTCAGTGAGTAAACACCATCACACAGGCTTCACGTGTGATCTAGCCAGAACAGGACAATATACAGTAAAACAGACTTCTAAAGTCCTTACTTGTCAAAGATCATTTTAAGTCACTATTGCAGAATGCTCCCATTTATTATAAATTCATCCTATATGTACGTGCCCCACCTCAGATCAAGTAAAGTTGATGTGTTTAAAATTTTAGATTCATACTAGATCTAAAACAGGGCTCTGTTTACAAAATCAATATTCGTTTTAAAGGATTTATTACAGCTCCTTTGAAATTGTGATTGCAAAAGAAAAAAAAAAAAGAAATTGTGAGCTCCTGGGACCATTTGAAAGCAAGTTTTGATTAAGAGCCCAGTCCCCAGAGCAAAACAGCTGGGTTAGATTGGGAGCTCGGCTGGTTTCTTGCCGTGTGGCTTTAAGCAAGCAATTTCTGGTCCATCTCTGTACTTCAGTGTGTTCATTTGTAAAAAGGAAATAATAAAAGTGTGTCCCTGTAGGGGAGTTTCAAAGATTAAGTGAGTTCGGGTAAGTGAAAGTTCTTGGCATCGTGCCTCACACGTGTCTGCCGCACGAAGTGGGGCACAGGGCTGTCAGGACCAGGGGCGTGGGAAGCATCTGAACCAGGTAGCAAAGTTGACACTAGATAGAAATTTATTTTCTCTGGAATAACAACATAGATGTTTATATCTCTTCCTTAAAAACAAGTTGAAGTTATTCCTTTGAGAGATGCAAGAAATCCCAAGTGCTACTAATTACATATTTTTCCCCTTTTATCTGTCTTTTTTTTTTTTTAAGATTCTACTTATTTGAGATAGAGCAAAAGTGAGAGAGAAAGAGCACAAGCAGGGGGAGCAGCAGGCAGAGGGAAAAGCAGGCTCTTCGCTGAGCGGGGAGCCCGACACAGGGCTCGATCCTAGGACTCTGAGATCGAAGGCAGACGCTCAACCTACTGGGCCACCCAGGCGCCCCACCCCTTTTAGCTCAATCTTAAAGCAAATGTACTTCCTCTTTGACATCAAATTGATGACAGGACCATGCCCTCCACTTCAGAGTCAATCCTAACAGCTGTAAAGGGAAAGAAATTTACAGGGAAACCATAGAAATCACATTTCTAATTAGATGCTGATCTTCTTTCCATCAGAAATGACAGACAATCTTCCCATCAGAAAGACAGATAGGTGGTTGGTAGATGATAAAATGTTCCTCAAATCATTGATGCTGGATCATAAGTAAATAATTTCTGTACTTAGAGAAGTCATGCTCTCTGATCTTCCACATGTTAGTAGTAAACATTTGTTTGGGAAAAAAATAACCATAATAATACTTTTCATTGAAATGAGGCCAACTTAAAACTAAATGTAAAGATAAATTTAGCAAAAACTCACAGCAAATGAAATACTGGTGGTTTAAAGAATATTCTTAGGTTTTGATTTTGTCTGGGCCTAGTAGAGTTCAAAATTTCTGGTCCGATTAAGGCTAAGTGGTTTCTCAGAACAGTGAGTAGAGTTTAAAATATAGTAATTTCATATATTTTCTGGATATTGGTTCAAACCCAATTTATTCTGGATTTTTATTTCAGTTCCTAATGCTTTTAACTCTGTGTGTGTGTGTGTGTGTGTGTGTGTGTGTGTGTGTGTGTGTGTGTGTGTGTCTTACCGCAGCCAAGTTGTCCTTGAAAATTGGGTAGGGGCCAAGTGTTCTATCTTTATAAAATTTCATATTTAGGTATAATATAAATATAGGAAAACACGCAGACTATAAACACACAGCTCAATGAAATTTCACAAAGGGAACACTACTGTGTAATTAGCACCTAGATCAAGAAACAGAACTTGCCCACAACTAAGAAACCCATTTCCTGCCTCCTTCAGGTCATTATGCACTTTCCAAGAGTAACCTCTATCCTGATACTTAACTACATGGGTTAGCATATCTGTTGGTTACTGCCATATAACAAGCAATCACACAAATTCCTTGGCATACAAAATCAAGACTTTATGGTTCACTCGCTTGAACCGTAGAGGCAATTCTGCTCATCGTGGCTGGGCTCTCCCCCATATGTCAGGGTGGAGGAGGCTAGCCAAGGCACAGCCATGGTGATGGCAGAGGACAGAAGAATGGACAGAAATATGCAAACTTCCTATTTATCCCAGAGGAGATCTGACGGAGCCAGGATGAGCATGGAGCTAATACAGTCAGTTGTGCAAGGGCAGGGCCAGCTCCCGCCTTTACTGAAAACTGATCACTTATTTGCTATGATTTTTTTGCATTAATTCTGATTTCAAAAATTTTGTTAAAATCTTATTTTCCTAGACTACCAAGGGTTTTGGCAACCCCCTAAATTTTGTGCCAGGATAAATACCTTACTTGTGTCATCTAGGGGGCTTATAATGCAGTGAATTACCATTGGTTTGGGCCATTTTTGTATTTTATTAATGGGGATGGTACAGTGTGTATTCCTTTGAGTCTGGCTTCTTTCTGTAACATTATGTTTGTGATGTGCATCCATACTGTCATGTATAGTTGTGTATCATTCATTCTCATTGCTATATAGACTCCCATTGCACAAAGACATCACAATTTTGATAGGCATTTGAATGGTCACAGTTTACAGCTATTATGAATCGTGCTGCCTTGAACAGGGAAGTATTAATTTCTGTTAAATATGTGTGCGTTTTGGTTGGGCACATACCAGAGAGCGAAACTGCTGGGTCAGAGGGTGTGTTATATGTTAACTTTTAGTAGATACTAACAATTTTCCAGCAATTAATTCCTTTAGCTTTATTTTTTAAAGTTTTTATTTATTTATTTGAGAGACAGAGAAAGAGAGCAAGGAAGAGAGGAAGAAGCAGGCTCCCCATGAGCAGGGAGCCCGATGTGGGACTCGATCCCAGGACTCTGGGATCATGAACTGAGCCAAAAGCAGGTGTTTAACTGACTGAGCCACCCAGACGCCCCTCCTTTAGCTTTATTAAAAGCCTTGATATCTGGTACTATGAGTCTTCTACATTTTTTTCTTCTTTTTCAAGATTGTCTTGGCTATCCTTGGCCCTTTGTATTTCTAAATGAATCATAGAAGTATCTTGTCAGTTTCTACAAAAGAAAAAAAAAACCTGATAAAATTTTCATTGGATGCCCTTGGCATCTCCAGACTTACCTGGAAGAAACTGCCATCTTTACAACATGCCCCCGTATCTTCTTAAATTTCTCTCGCTGTCTCATACCTTTGTGTGTCTACTTTGAATAAAATAGGTAGTCAGTAAGTACTAAAATAAGTGGTCACGGGGCACCTGGGTGGCTCAGTCGTTAAGCGTCTGCCTTCAGCTCAGGTCATGATCCTAGAGTCCTGGGATCAAGCCCCGCATCAGGCTCCCTGCTCTGCGGGAAGCCTGCTTCTCCTGCTACCATTCCCTCTGCTTGTGTTCCCTCTCTCGCTGTGTTTTTCTCTGTTAAATAAAATAAAATAAAATAAAATAAAATAAAATAAAATAAAATAAAATAAAATAAAATAAAATAATAAAATAAATAAAATAAGTGGTCACTAAATACATTGCAGGTATAAAGCTTCAGACTGAATTATATTTGTCAGACACAATACTAGTTTGCTGACACCTGACCTTGTCCTTTTCTTGCACCCTTCTGAGTCTTAAATGTGCTCTTCATTGTCAGGTGGGATTCCCTTGCTACCCTCTATCCCTACTGCCTAACCAAATCTAATCTTCTGTGGTGACTCAACTCAAATTTCACTGCTGTACAACATTAGGAAATCTTCCTGTGGTCTCCACCGTATTCTCCTTTAACCGAAGTTAAGTTCCCACAGTGTATTGTGATGAGCTACTCCATTAAACTCTTGGATGCTAACCACAACCCACCCATATGTGTTGGATAATGAAAGCAGCCGTTCCATTTTTTGTTCATTTGTTTGGTTTCGGTGGCTTGTTGGTTGATTTGCTTGTTTTGTCTGTGTGGGACTTCATTTGGATTTAAGTATTGACAAAGAAAAAATGTAGCGTCCTATTTGGCACTCTGGCATGTGTCAGTCCAACTTTAGCTTCGCTGTTCGTTCTGAATTGGAAATATTCTTACACACTCAGTCTCCTTTCAATAAGGTTTTGAAGCACATACATGGTTTGATCTGATTCATGTCACAGCTTCTAAGTTAGGTGAAAAGAAAACCATGGCTGAATTGTTTTTAGGTGCCATTTACAAGAGAGCTCCTGAAAAGGCGGTCACACCTCCAATGGCCACTAGATGGCAGGTTCACTCTCAGTACGAGCAGCTTGACAGTGGCAGGTGCTGTCATTTAAGAAGTCTGGAGTAGACAGGATGAACCCTGAGGTGAGGCTAAGTAGGCCTCTCAGAGGCAAAATGAAGGTTCGAAATTAGCCCTGAAGAAAATGGAGTTATGGAGAATACACGATGTGGAAAACGGAAAGGAATTCTAGCAGATACTATTTCACTGAAAGGTTAGCAAAAAGCTGAATTAACCATATCCAACAAATCAGTAAAAAAGATATGTGGGACCAGAGACAGATGATGTTGGAGGACAATAGACTCTCCTGTTGGCCCCCTACAACTGAAGCCCAGCCCCTTGGGGCAGGGGTGGGGTACAAAGAATGAGCGGGTATTGCTGGTAGAACAAAGCCCCTGGTAACATTCCTGAATTCTCCCGGGAGGAAGGAGGTTTCCAGGGTTCAGGGAACATTCGATGGGGCTCTGCCCAAATGTTTTTGGTTGAAACTGCCATCAGCCACAGGGTTATAGGAGTGCTGGGCCAAAGTTTTGCTCTGCCTTTGAGAGGTGGGGACAGAGAACATGTATTAATCACCTTTTCCATACAAGGAACCTTATGGATTTTATTTCACTTAATTTTTACAACAACTTTATGATTAAATAGCCTTATCTACATTTTATAGATAAGATACCTGAGGTTCAAAGTGAGTATGTATCTTCTCTAAAGCCACAAAGAGGTTGGGGTTGAAACCCAGTACTCTGACTTTTGCCATGACTGCGGCTGATTTAAGGACTCCCTCCTCCCTCTCCTGGGAATAAAGAGAGCAACTCCCTCCTTGGCTGGCTGTGGGAAGAGAGGGATCATGCTCGTGGGGAGCCTTAGTACGGTGTCCGGGCGCAGTCCACACTCGCTATACAGTGTTTCCAAGGCTCAGGGTCCCTCCCCACCAAATGCCCTCCTTGCTGGATCCTGAGAAAAGACAGCAGCCTGGGGATGGGACTCCCTGTTTTGCCCATGTTGATCTCTCCTACGAGTGACCACTCCACCAGCCAAAGGAGAATTTCTCAGAAGTCCACGTGGCAAGGACCAAGCCAGGGAACAGGGGCTGAAAGCACTAACCACCTTCTATCAAGACTGGATCTTCTGATGCCGCAAATTCCTTCTGGCCGAGAATAAGGCCACTGAGGCCCGGAGGAAGCAAGAGCCGGGGTAGAGGAACCTGTGTGACCAAGAAGGTCACTGACACCTTGGATGGGCCCAAGGAGATGGCAGCCAAGGGCCCAGCTATCCTGCTGATGACTTGATTCTTAAAACATGACATCCGCTCTTAAGCCTGCAGTGGGGTTTTAATTTTTGCACACAGAGAACCTGAAGAGTCAAAGGAACTCTTCTTTATTCTCTTTGCCACCAAGCCCCAAGGACTGCCCAGAACGAAGACACTTGAGGGTAGGCCACACTGGAGCTTCAGAGAACGCTGTACCTGCTGTGAGTTAATGACCACTGGGGGTACAGTCCCAGGGAACAGGACTGGCTTCTTCGTTTGTCCCCCTGCTCGCTGTGAGCTGTCAGAGACTAAGGAGAAGAGGGAGGGGAAAGTTAAGAAGAGCTCATAAGAAAGCGCAGGTAGCTTCTACCCCACCATCCCCATCACCAGCACTGATGTCAACCCTCAGGCCCTGTCCCATGTGGAGTGGTGGGGAGGAAGAGAATAGGCAGGACTCCCCACCAAGGATCTGAGGAGAGGGGACACTGTATGCCGTCACTCAGATGACGTTCCCTAAGTAGCAGCCCCCACAGACGCCTCTGCCACTGGGTCCAGGGGAGAAAGGAGGTGGGGAGGGGGCAAAGCACAGTCAGGTGGGAGGGGCTTCCCCGGTGTCACGTGTGGTCATGGAGGAGGTCTCCCATTTCCTTGGACCTGGTGTAGTCAGCCGGAACCCAACACAACTTGCCAGCCCCAGGAGGATGCTTGCCAGCCCCTTGGAGGAGAGAAGAGGGGTGTGGCGGGTGGAGGTGGACCACCTGCCTGGGCTGAGGGGCCTCCCCGAGCAGCAGAGAGAACAGGAAGCAGTAGAGGGCCCTGTGTGCCTCACGAAGAGGGCAGCCTTTAGCGACATCCGGCCCAGAGGCCACATGGGTGGGAATGCCAGTAGCAGAGAGCAGCGAAGAAGTAAACCCAGATGTACAAGGAAGTGTAGGGCACCAGAAGGAAGGATGCCCTCCCTGCCACCAGGACATGGCCAACCAGGAAAAAGGACTTTACCACCACCAGCAGCCACCACAGAAATGAGGTGTGTTGGAGGCATGAAAATTACATTCAGTTGTAAAATACATTCCACTCTGTAGCCATGCATATTAGTGTTCTGTAGCTGCCATAACAAATTCGTGTACCTTACCCCAAATATATTATGTCTCCATCTCCATGCTGTGGGGTCAGGAGTCTCCCTAGACTAACACCAAGGCATCATCAGGGCTCTGTTCCTTTGTGGAAACTCTCAGGGGGAATCCATTTCTTTGCTCACTCCGCTGTTGGCAGTTCCGTGAGGTTGTAGGACCGAGGTCCCTATTTCCTTGCTGGCTGTTAATTGGACCTGCCCTTAGCTCTTAAGGGCTCTCTCTTGGTCTTTGTGTGTAGCCCCTCACATCTCAAAACCAGCAGCAGAGCGTGGAATCCTTCTCACACTCCTAGCTCTCTGACTCTTCTTGGGTACTCACGTTTATCTCTCCGACTGCGCCTGGGGAAGGCTGTCTGCTTTTAAGGACACGTGATTAGAATGGACCTGCCCGGATACCCCAGGATAACCTCTTCGTTTCAAGGTCCATAATGTTAATCCTACACCCCAAATCTCTTTTGCCATGTGAAGTCACATATTCATAGGTTCTGGGAATTAGGACATGAACATCTGGGAGGGGGGGGAAATTATTCTGTTGACCACACCATTATCTATTCAACCAGTATTTATCTAGTGCCTTAAGGGGCCAGGGAGAGGGCTGGGTGCTGCCTTAAGTGCTCGGCGCTAATTCTAGGGAAGTTGGGCCAGGCCTGAAGCTGGAGTGGGGGTGCACACTGAGACTTGTGTCTTCCCGTCCTTTGTGGTACTCCAGGGGGCGCCATTTATATAAAATGCAGTGCAGACTGTCCCTCCCCGCCGCCCCCCCTCAACATACACCCTACTAACCCCTTGACTGCTCTACCCTCATCCCTTAGTTATGCAGGCTGCAGCCTGGTTTGAAGTTGCTGGAGATCTCTGGGGAGGGTCCGTCCAGTTCTGCTGGATCCAAGGTTCATCCAGAGCAGAGAGACAATAAAAGCAACATAGGACTTGAGCATTCCGGAGAGGACCGGAGACAGATGCTTCTCCCCCCTTTTACCCTGTTTTCTGACCTGCCTTCAAGTCCCTCCCCCGCCCAAGGAGACCAGAGGTGGAAATGCTCAGTGTCCTCTTGAGCGCCTTGTAACTTCACATCATAAAAGAGAGATGGTCAGAAAAATGTTGGTTTTCTCACTCAACTGAAGACCTTTCCAGCTGAGGCTCCCTGACCTATATTTTGCAGCCCCTGAGCTCATGGGAGCCACCAGTTTGCTGGGTTTTTCTCAACCACAATCACAGTGAGCACGGTGTCCGATCTCAGCCGGGGGAGGCTGCAGACTCAGCAGAGCTCCAGGGGAGCCGCCTCCCAGTGGGCCTGTCCCCACTGTTCCTTCCAGTCCTGGGCCACCCCGAGCGGCCGGCCACTTGACCCCATACCTAAGCAGCAGTCCCTCTGGCTGGATGTGTGCTTCCAAAGCCAGGGCGCAGAGGGTGAAGGTGACAGATCACACCGGCATCATCAGCCCAGTCTGACAAGCACAGGCTAGTGTTTGGCCAAGGGCATCTCAGGCTCTGTGCTGGAGGCCAGGCTTGGAATGGGAGGAAGTTGGGAGGGCATTTAACTTTCCTGGGCTCTAGAATCCTGTCTGGAAGCCATGCTCTGACAACTAATATCCTTCAGCTCTGTCCACGTCACACCACCTCATTCTGGCCAACCAGACTTCTGGTGGCAGGAACAGCTACAAAGAAGGGGGTTCTCAATGCCTCTTTCTTTAAATGGCTCTTGGCCACTCACACTACACAACCCCAAATGCCAGTGGTGGTTGTCACTTTCTCTTTCTACCGCCTAAAATTTGCTGGTAGGGGACACCTTGGAGGGTGGAGGGAGTATACCATCATGAACATAGCATCCCTTGGTTTAGCCTTCCCGTACCCCCTCTTTAGGACTAAGCCAATGTCAGCCACCCCAAGTGACACAAAACAAGCTGACAGCAAGGAGGAAACCTGTCAGTAATTATAGCTCCAGACTCCAGATCCCCTTACTACTTGTTCATAATAGAATAATCAAATCTGCAGTATAAAGCAGTCACCAGAAGCACAAGTGTTTCTTGAAAGATCTAGTACCAGATCCCTACAAGCAGCTTAAGGAGCGGTGGTTGTACATTTCCCCTTACTGGCAACAAAATTTCTGCTGCAGCAGTACTGGCGAGCTGCCTGAAGGGGGCGCTTGTGGGTGATACTAACAGACCATCTCATCAGGCACTTTAAGCATTTGGAAAGAAAAAAGTCAAGGCTGGTCTTTCTTTTCTTCCTGATAAAGTTAATTGCCTTAAGTTAACACACAGCATAAGACTGTGGCATAAAAAGAATAACAAGATTATAAAAGGTATAATTTTGAGGCTTTGTCACAGGCTGTGATGATCATACCCTAATAGGTATAAACGCTCTGAAGCACTAGCGCTCGGTGACAAGGGTGCCTGAGGGAAGAACAATGCCTGCATTTGAGTTCAGGCTCTGGAGAAGAGAGCTTTGGGTCTGCAATTACTAATCCGCTATTCTTTACTTCAGAACACATCGATTTGATGCTTGCTATTTCTCAGCTATTTTCTCCTGATAGATTCACATGCACATTCTCATGAGTAAAAGATGCTTTTTACACTTTGCTGGGTGTTGAAGTCACTGCCTCATGGAAAGATTCAGATCCTCACCTCGAGGTGGCTTTTCCTGGCACTGGGGTTGTGAGCTTCGAAGTTCAAAACACGGTCATCTAGATGATACCATACCGTAAGGCCACTGAGTTTGCATTTTCTGCCCTATTCCCCAAGCCTGGATCCTCATGCGTATCCCACTCACGTTCTCCCCACAGAAGCCCTGTAAAAGTGTGTCCTTGCTTTCATGAAGAATGTGCTGCTTCTAGAACGGGAACTGCTAACACTTTCTCTTGTATGACTTTGGCAGTAGCAGACCTCCTACCTCCCTTGTTGGTTCCACATCACCACCATCCCACACCTAGTACTTTGCCATCATGGGCTAAGACCACCGTGGTGTCATGGTGCATCTCCCTACTTTTAGAAGGTCCCAAACTCTTAACTAGGGTTGCTCTGGTTCTTTGCTTTGTCCCTTGAAGATCAGGTCTGACCCTACTGAGGAGAGCTTTTTGGGGGAAGAAATTGAATTGAGGAACTCTTTCTGATTCCTTATATCTTTAGGGATGCTGAACTGGGCTGAATTATGAATGCAGGGAGGTGGGCAAGATGGAGACCGATAGAAATGGATTGCCAGTTGGCATTGCTCCAGCCTCACGCCTTCCATAACTCCTAAAGCCGCAGCTTCCTATAAGAAGGAAGACCTTTCCCTCTGTCTTTTCTCCATCTCCACAGCCTGTTGGCCTGGCCCTTTCTCTTGCCTGCTCCCTTGGTTTCTTTTTCTCAAGGTCAATCATCCTCCCAGGATCGTCTCTCAAGGGAAGTAGTTGAAAATAAGGGAACTAGAAAGGCAGACTTGTGGAATGGTGGTGAACCAACCAGGGGCCTGAGAAGCCAGGTGGCCTTGGCTGAGGAATGCCTTTTCCCCCCTCAGGCCTCAGTGCATTCCCCTACTCCACATGCATGCTTTGAATAGACAAGTGTCAACACAACCCCCAATATCTCTTCTTCTTCTTTTTTTAAAGACTTATTTATTTACTTATTTGACAGAGAGAGAGAGATCACAAGTAGGCAGAGAGGCGGCGGGGGGATTGGGGGGAGCAGGCTCCCTGCTGAGCAGAGAGCCCAATGCGGGGCTTGATCCCAGGACCCTGAGATCATGACCTGAGCTGAAGATAGAGGCTTTAACCCACTGAGTCACCCAGGCGCCCCCCCCCCAATATCTCTTCTTTATGACCAATACTTGTCGTCCAGACTAACTATAGGTCTTTGGAAAAGGCATCTTTCCAAAGCCTCCCACCCATAAGCAGTTTCAGGGCCAGAGGGAAGGCTAGCCTGACCTCTCACCTGCGCTTGAGCGCAGGTGACATTTAAAATGTTTGTCTTTATATTTGAAGGCCTCCAATTTCTCCATAAATCTAGCCAAACCCAGGAGGTAAGCAAGTGCCCTAAACCTGTGCCCCATGAGTGCGCAAGCATCACTGGGTAGGGTTCCTGATATCCTCACTCGAGGAAGTCTCAATGTATTTGTTCTTCCCAAATGTCCTTGCATTGACCTGAGGTTTATCAGGCAGCCCTACACTCCGGGTGCTGAGCGCTCAGCGGGCTTTTATATATCTCCTCAGGGCGTCGTGCCAACACCACCACACATCAGCGCTGTCCTCCTTCCCAACTGACCACTGAGGAGCCCTGAGGTGCATAGAAGGTTAGCAATATCTCAAAAGCAAATGACATAGTAAGTTACACGTAATGGACCAGGGGAGCATGACGAAAGAACAGTTAAATCAAAAAATAAGTTGTAACTCCTTCCTGTTCATGGAGCTCCATGTGTCAAGCCCTGTGCCAGATGCCACAGAAACTTTGTCCTCTTGAGCCTCACCTCAACTAGTCTGGAAATTACCTCAGAAGCACGGGCAGCTTCTAACATCAAGGAGAGTGAACATATTTTTTCAAAGGCTCTATCTTTTGACCATCTCCTCTGTTGTGTCTTATTCTGACCACTGAAGATTCGATGTACTTTGGGGGCACCTGGGTAGCTCAGTGGGTTAAGCCTCTGCCTTTGGCTCAGGTAATGATCTCAGGGTCCTGGGATAGAGCCCCGCGTCGGGCTCTCTGCTGGGCAGGGAGCCCTGCTTCCTCCTCTTTCTCTGCCTGCCTCTCTGTCTACTTATGATCTCTCCCTGTCAAATAAATAAATAAAATCTTAAAAAAAAAAAAAAAAGATTTGATGTACTTTGAATAGACCCAACGTCCCCACTGCTTCCTCTCAGGCCCCTCATCTGGGTCGTAACAGTAGTCATGTCTGGGGTAACAACTGTGTGCCCTCACATTCCCCCGAGAATCTCTAGCTGTACTCCTGGGAATTGTTATTACTCCCAACTGAGAGATGAGAAAACCACGGCTCAGATGAGCTAAATAACTTGTAGAGATGCATTCGGCTTACAAAGGAAGAATTTGAGGCCCTGGGGAGGGAAGGGGCATAAGGCCAATGTCCAGCTCCAGAGCGAACAAGGGAAGTGAGGGCCTCAGAGGCGGAGGAAACAGCCTGGACAGGAGTGTGAGGAAGTGTCATTGGTCACGACCTGCAGACAGGTGGGTGTGGTGGGCATATAGGACAGGGGAGAAGGGTGAAGGAATATGGCCTTGCAGTTAGCTGGTAAAGAAACTTGTATGTCATGCTGAAAGGTGACTCTATTCTATGAGCCAAAGATTTTTTTTTTTTAAGATTTTATTTATTTATTTGACAGAGAGAGAGGGAACACAAGCAGGGGGAGTGGGAGAGGGAGAAGCAGGTCTTCCCCTGAGCAGGGAGCCCGATGCGGGGCTCAATCCCAGGACCCTGGAATCATGACCTGAGCCGAAGGCAGATGCTTAACAACTGAGCCACCCAGGTGCCCCTGAGCCAAAGATTTGTAAGCAGAGTTTTAATATGACCAGATCTACTTAGTATTAAGGCCTTTGATGGGGACACCTGGGTGGCTCAGTTGCTTAAGTATCTGCCTTTGGCTCAGGTCATGATCTCAGGGTCCTGGGATCGAGCCCTATGTCAGGCTCTCTGCTCAACGGGGAGTCTACTTCTCCCTCTCACTCTCTCTCTCTGTGCTCTCTCTCATTCTCTCTCTCAAATAAATAAAATCTTAAAAAAAAAAGACCTTTGACCAGAATATTTCCAGATAATTTACTACTTTTGATTGATTCCATTAATTAACAGAACCCATGAGACAGGATAGCAGCACTATCCTCCCCACCCCCCGCCATTATACCAATAGGGAAACTGAGGCAGAGACATGCTTAGAATCCTGGACTGTCACTGACAAAGCAAAACCTTATGCCCTCATCTTCCAATTCCTGGTCCTAAACCCTGTCCCTAACAGTGGCCCTATGTTGACTCCCAAGAGCGCTACCATCCCCAGGTACACTTACCCTGTGCTGAAAAAAATACAACCACCTCCCGGCCCCGCCCACCAACCCACAGCCTTGTTCAGCGCCTGCTTCTGCAGCCTGGGCTCTGTGCACGCTCTCCCAAGGTTCTGCAGAGAGGTTTCTGCCACCCTCAGTCTTTTCGTGTGTGTTGGTGCAAACATCCATTCACACTGCAAGAAAGCAAGCTCTGAGTGCTGACCTTTCTCATCTGAGTTACCTTCTGCACCTTCCCTGCCCAGGTCAGAGCAAACACGAGTTGACCTTCAGAAAACTGACTTTCAACGAGTTTAAAGCAGTTCACTGAAGAAGACCCTAAACTCTAATTTGGTGTTTGAGCGATACCCCATAACCCTGCAATGCTGGGTTTATCCTTTGAAGAATTCTAAGAACCTTCTTACAGGAAAGAGTGGCTCTGGGGCCTCTGGCGGATCTCTCTGGGTGCCTTTGAGCTGGGAGTTTTGAAGTGCAAATAAGGCCAAGAAAAGGTGGTTGGTGGGGGAGGGGAGAGAGTGGGAGGGCTGGCAATGAAGAGGCAGAAGAACCAGCCATGCAAAACCGAGATTGGCCAAATACATCACTTCTGGGAACAGTGGCTCCCTCCTTCATACATGGCTATGTCTCCAGTCCTGGACACTGCAGAAGAAATAGGTTTTTGTGATGTCGATTGGGGCTCTTAATCACTAACTAGACAAAGAAGAGTGGAGGGGTGCAGGAAGGGTTGCATCAAGGGATAAAATGAGTTGCTAGGCACTCTAATGGTGCCAAGATCTAGGAGCTAAGATTCAGGGTGCAGGAAAGGACAGAGTGGCCACTGTATGGACCCATCGTGAAGGCCAGGACTCTGGGGACAGCAGGCCTAGAGTGGAGTCCTGGTCCTAACTCTCCTAGCTGCATGACTTTGGGCAAGTGATAGAACCTTCTTGAGCCCACTACTCCCCTCTGAAATGGGGGTCTCAGCAGCATCATAGCAACACAGAGTGCCTGTGAGACTGAGGAATAACCCATCGCTTAGCACTTCTCCTACTGCCTGGCTCTGCCAAGCCCCCCAGAAATGTGAGTTTTTATTGACTAAAAATTCCAGATCGTCCTCCTCGATTCCAAAAAGGCTGCTGCCTCAGTGAGCTTTCTCCTATGGTTTTTTCTCGATTGTTTCCAGAAATGGTATTGGCAGGGAATACGCATTTGTAATTCTCTGTTCGCCAGCTTATCGCCCTTTGATGCATTCATTCCTCCCAAAGCAAAGTAGACTTCTCAGCCTGTTGTGCAGAGGGTTGAGCTTCCCTCTCCTGCTTTCTTGGTTGTTTAACTACGTTTTGTTTCATTTCTTATATTCTGGGAAATGGTGTTTGCCTTAGGTTCCTCCTCCCCGGGGCCAGTAATGGGGCACCGCAGTTTCCATCTCACCGAGTGCGTCCTGGGGCATCCTGGGGAGATAATGGATTCTGGGGAACAAGGGGCCACTTACACGGAAGAGCCCAGAGTCTCTGGGCACCAGATGACAGCGCAGAAACCTCGCTAATGCACTCCTTCCATTACCGCTCTCCAATTTGCCCTGCCTCCCACCCTTACCTCCAATTAAGCTTTGCTCTTTAAAACCCTCTGTCCGCCCCTGGGGTCATTAGCTTCCGTCTGGTACAGCAGAGCCGGCCCTGGCATTTCTCTGAAATCTCCCAAGTTTGGAGCCAGATCATTGTTTAGAAACCTCCCAAACGTTTTCTTTACCTTGAATGTTTTCAGCTTTGACAGCAACCACTCGAACGTGGTTTCTAAAGGAGGGATGGACGGGGGTGTGGAAGGGAGTTTGGAGAAGGTCACTAATGTCAACTGTTTTCTGTCCTCCATGCAGGGGACAGGCCAGAGTTCAGGTAGACCAATAAATCAACTACGGGGAGATTTTTGATTCTGTTTGGTATAAAATCAAAAGTCCTTTTGTCTTCCAACACTGTGAAAACCCAGGCTACCTCAGAAGCTCTGACACCAAGTCATACTGGGGAAGGGGGAAGACTTGGTGGGGGCAGAAATGAGAGGACAACTACCCTATGACACGCAGACATTCTCACTCCTAGGGTGTTTTTTTACTTAAATCTTGGAGCATCTCTCATTTTCAAACATTCTGTTCCACTTCCCCACGCACCCACTCACACCAGAAGTTTGAGAGCTCAGTCACAACAGAAGACAGTGCTCTGTAATACATGAATGTGACCACCAGATGGCAGCAAAGGTCACAGTTCTGTTGGTGTACTTTATGCCTGAAGCCTTGCTAAGGCATCAAGAATCCAGTAGTGGACCAAAAAAGAGAGTCCCAAGCCTTCAAAAGGTCCACGTCTAGCAAGAAGACAGACACTAACCAAAATATTATAAATAATTAAATTACAGTACTGGGAGGCAGCATCCAGACTCGGACTGGGAGCAGGCAGGGACAGCAAAGCTTACCCCGTCGTCTGTGGGCTTCTCTCCACATGCTCCAGCCACCTGAGTGTTAGGTGGGACCCTGTGACTAGTGCAGGGCAATGGGATGTGAATGGGAATCTCATGGGACATTTCAGAACCAAAGCAGAGAAAAGTCAGTATAATTTTCCATGCTTCTCTCTTCCTTTGCTGTAATAGCTAGTGATGTGACAGAAGGTAGGACACCCCCCCAACCCGCTAGCCCATATCCCCAAGTGACTGTGTGGAACAAAGCCATCACTAATCCCCATGCTTCGTGACCCTCACTGCTCGTGCAGGCTAGGTAGCAGAAATCTTTATTGAAGTAAGCCACAGAGATTTTGGCCTTAATTGTTTCTGCTGCATAACCCAGTAAGTATTCTAGTCTGACTAAGGATTAACTTTCTAGTTACAGAGTTAGACTAAGAATGAGTCTTTTAGCTCCGAGTGAGTGGGCCTTTGCACAAGAAGCCAAGACTTGGGAGAATGAGAACACAAAAGCAAGTTCCATGGACCCCGCCAAGCATCCTAAGACCAACGGGAGGACAGGGAGCCTGCGTAAACAAAGAGGCTAACTGATGTAACCATTTCTCACCATTTCCAGCAGGATATTGAGCACATGGTAACAGACCAGGATGGTAGGGTTGTTCCAGCAGGCCTGGGTTCAGGCCAGGGATAGGCAGAGCGCTAGGCAGCTCAGCTTGGCAGAGGTATCTAATAGACTTGTCTCAGGCTGGCCACAGAGATGGCCATGAGATCTCTAGCTACAGCAGCCACATGGATAGTCAAAGAGAATAGTCAGGTATTTAGTGGTTGGGCTGGCCAGGCACCAGTCACCCACAAGGCAGCTTTCTTTTCAGTTATATATATTTTTAGAACTTCTATTTTGATATAACTTCACACTAAGACACAAAAATGAAAGAACAGTAGAAAGAACACTGACTTACCCTTTACCTAGATTCACTAGTTCACTTAAAAAAGGGTTTCTGGAAAGCAATTATCTCTTTCCTATCAAACAGATTTCATGCTTAGCTCAAACTTCAATATTCAATTGAAGTTTCAGAAGCCAGTTTTATATTTAAGACTTGTAAAATATACAGGATATAGCCTTCATATATAAAGAGTCGTTTCAAATCCATAAAGAAAAAGTAACCCCTCCTGGAAAAATAGGCAAAGGCCCTAAGTAGCCAGTTGGTCAAAAGAAGTAGAATTGACAAATAAAGCTGTGAAAAAATTCAACATCTCTAGTTATTTAAAAAACATAAAGTCAAAACCTTATTTCCACCTAGCAGACCAGCAAAGCTTCACATGAAGGATCAGACAGACCTGTATTGGGGGAAACGGGCATTCTCATACAATAGTGCTGGTCCTAAAAATTGGTGTAGCATTCTGATCGGTCTACTTGGCAACAAATATCAAAAGGTTTGAAATGCACTTGCCCTTTTACATAGCAATTTTAATTCTAGAAATTTATCTGAGGGAAACAGGCAAAGAAATAGCCTAGATTGTCCCCCAGGTAGAAGGGTATCCATCACAACATTATTTATCAGAGAAAATATCACAACGTGGGGACTTAGGTTAAACGAATAGTGGTGTTTCATACAAAGCACCAACACCATCTGCCTAGCACTGGCTGAACGCTGGGCTCTTAACTCTACGTCTAACTCATCCAATCCTCCCAAAAGACAGATGGTACTACGATACCGGCAGCATTTGACTGAAGGACACAGAGCCTCCCAACTCATCCTGCCCTGCAAGCCGGTGCATATGGAGGAAACACAGCCACCCGGAGGTCGGGTTCCAGAGTCTTCCCTCCTGGAACCCCATCCAACCTCTCATTCTATGTAGAAGCCTTTCTCTGCAGCCATCAAAATGACAAAAGAGATTTATAGTCACTGTCAGGGAAAAATGTTCGTAAAATATCAATGAGAGAAGTAGATTACAAAACATGTACTGTGAAACCACTTTTTAAAAAGGAATTAACGTATACCCTTCTGTAGAAATGTATAAAACATAGTCCTCACTCAAAAGATTAGCAGTGTTGGGATTGTGGGGGGTGGAGGAGGGTGCTTCTTTCTGTTTCTCTTTATTTCCTAAGCGCGCTACAATGACGGGGTCATTCTTGCAGTATGATATTCTCAATGACTTCTCCCACTGCCTGGTCCTGCTTTCTCTTCTCCCCTTCTATGAGTATTGGTTCCGTGGCCACTCCCTAAGAAACATGCTAAAGTCAGTCTCAGGCTCGGCTTCCCAGGGAAGGCACACTCTGAAGGTTGGCACAGGTGTGGTCCGAGAAAGCAGGCGATAGGATGATGTTTCACCCAGGGTCGCTTGGCACTCGGCTGACCTCGCAGACCCATCCCTGGAGGTCACTGGAACACAGGTAGTCCCTGATCCAACGAGGACAACTTGCCCAGCGGTGAATTAGGACAGTGCCTGGGTGGAATGGGGCACAAAAGCTGGTGCTCTCTATTTGGTATTAGTAGAGGATCAGGAAAGAGGAATCTTGAGGACAGAGAGAGAGGATGCCTGTGGCTATACTCTGTTGAAATTCTACAAAAAGAATATAGCGTGGGGCACCTTAGTGGCTCAGTCGTTAAGTGTCGGCCTTCAGCTAGGGTCATGATCTCAGGGTCCTGGGATCGAGTCCCGCATCGGGCTCCCTGCTCAGCGGGGAGTCTCTTTCTCCCTCTCCCGTTTGTGTTCCCTCTCTTGCTATCTCTGTCAAATAAATATATAAAATCTTTAAAAAAAAAAATTTGTTAAAAAAAAAAAAGAATATAGCTCAACAAAAGGCTAAGAGCAATAACCGACCAAGTGACAGAGCCAGGAGACCAATGAAGAGATTTTGCTCCCCTGCAGGGGGAGGACAGGGAATGTGGAGACCCAGGTCTGCACAGTAAGGGGAGCCCAAACTTCAGGGAAGGCGAAAACCCCAATCAAGGCAGGGTTGTTATGCCAAAGTTGGAAATTCGACTGGGGGAAAATGAATCCTGACTCCTGAGATGAAATGTCTGGGTGGATTTCCTCCAAGCTCTCAAATAAATTTCCAGATTCCTCTGAACCCTAGGAGCCTAAAGAAATGATCCACCTCTATCATTAAGAACTAGGACTACTCCCTTGCTTAGAGACAGTGCAGAGGCCTCTCCCTCCCCACCACCCCCCAATCCCCTGATCCTGAGATGGAGGTGCAGCTTAACCCAGCAGCAGATACGCTGTGTCTAGACCTCCTGGCAGGTACACACGTGGGAATGGGTCCTAAGGGTACTTGATCAAGGAGGCTAAGACATAGCACTGAACATAGGGACGCTTATTGATCTGAAGTACAGATTTTAACATCCTGGCAAGACCTCCCCCCATAAATGGGACGTACTTGCTACTAGGCTATTTCCTAGATGCATGGACAAAGCAATGGCTCCTTGCAAGGGAGGGCCATAAGTCAGAATTACATAGCAGATGCTGGAAGAAAGGATTAAAAGATTCAGAAAGGTGGGCGTGGTGGAGTAGATACTCTCCTCTGGGCCAGAATACCCACCCAAGGATTATTTTCCACAGGAAACCCACAAGTACACGGGAGAGGCAGGCCAGCATCACTAAGTACAGTGATGGTGTCTCTTTTTGACCAATCTTCAAATGGCAGTAATAGGAGAAAAACTGCTGGCTTTTGTTGTCATCTCAGAAAAATACAAATTAAGGGATGCCTGGGTGGCTTAGTCAGTTAAGCAGCTGCCTTTGGCTCAGGTCATGATCCCAGGGTCCTGGGATCGAGTCCCGCGTCGGGCTCCCTACTCAGTGGGGAGTCTCTTTCTCCCTCTGCCTGCCGCTCCCCCTGCTTGTGCTCTCTTTCTCTCTCTCTCTCTCTCTCTGGCAAATAAATAAATACAATCTTTAAAAAGAAAAATGCAAATAAAGATCACAGTGAGAAACCATTTCTGACCCACTAACATGGCTATGACAAAAAAACTGACATCACCAAATGTTGGCCATAATGTGGAGCATTTGATATGGAGATCAAAATTCAGTCTCCTAATTATCAGACATTAGACCTGGCATAGTCAGAGCACATGATCGAGGCTAACACCCACCCCCAGACCCAAAGTATGCAAAGGGTTCAGGTTACGGGTACTTCCTTCCATGGCTTCTTTTTCCCCATTTAATTAAAAAGTCTTTACTCTTATCATGAAGATATTTAACCTCTGAAAAATTATTTTTCTGAAAATATTTTGGTATGTAACCATCTGGACTTCTTTCCATGCTATGCAAACCATATAGTAACCTATTTTTTAGACTTAATTTTTTTTTTTTTTAAAGATTTTATTTATTTGACAGAGAGAAACACAGCGAGAGAGGGAACACAAGCAGAGGGAATGGTAGCGGGAGAAGCAGGCTTCCCGCTGAGCAGGGAGCCTGATGCGGGGCTCGATCCCAGGACCCTGGGATCATGACCTGAGCCGAAGGCAGACGCTCAACGACTGAGCCACCCAGGCGCCCCTAGACTTAATTTTTTTTAAGATCTTATTTATTTATTTGAGAGAGAGCACAAGAAAGATGGAGAAGCAGGCTCCCCGCTGAGCAGGCTCAATCCCAGGACCCTGAGATCAGGACCCGAGATGAAAGCAGATGCTTAACCAACTGAGTCAACCAGGCGCCCCTAGACTTTATTTTAGGTTTACAGAACACTTGAGAAAATAGCACTGAAGCATTTCCATATAGCTCTCACCAGAGTCCCCTATTATTAATCTCTAACATTAGTGTGGCACATTTACTATAACTAATGAAGCAATATTTGTACATTATTATTAACTGAAGTTCATGTTTCATTCGGGTCTCCTTAGTTTTTCCCTAATGGCTTTGCTCTGTTCCAGAATCCCATCCAGCGTACCACCCTACATTCAGTTGTCATGTCTTGACTGTGGCCATTTCTCAGACTTTCCTTGGTTTTGATGACTTTGACAGTTTTGAGGAGTATGGGGTAGATACGTCCTAGGATGCGTCTCTGTAGAAATTTGCCTGATATTTTCTTCATGGTAAGACTGGGGTTATGGGGCTTCCTTGGCTTCCGCGTATCCAATTTTGGATAACTTTGAAAACGTTCCCAATTACCCACTGAAGAGAGCATCCTTTCTGATCCCTGGAAAATCTGTTTCTTGCTGCTTTGGTGGCTTAAACTAATGTGAGAATTCTGAGCATTTGTAGAAGTCTCAGCATATCATACAAAGACCTACTCTTTGGCCCTGCAGCACCTATAAAGAAACTTTGCAATTACCATTAGCTTTTACTTAATTCACATTTGTTTGAGAGGTATTGTTTGCCCCATTGCAAGGACACATAGGTCTTATTTCAGCTCAATAGAGATATTGTGCAAATCACTTATAATCCTTATATTTTAAGAAAATACCAATGAGCAATTAGTTTTCTTGAAGGTAATTGGCATTAAAATATTACTTGTGCTTGAGGGCCTTTTTTTTCTCTTTCAATACACAAGAGCAGAATCACATAATGAAGAAGGCAAATTTGAGCACATTTAATTGACTCACAATAGAAAAGCTGGCAGCTGCTCTTGACACACATTCGTGGCACTTTCCTTATCTTATAGATACCTCAAGCTGCACAAGTGACAGCGAATTCGAGGAGAAAGAAAAGTGGTTTGCCTGTATGACAAATACGCGTTTTCTTTATCTTGAGGTATAACTTACTGTAAAACACACAGCTCTGTGATGAGTTTGAGGAGTTTTGACAGCCGTACACCCACGAGCTACTAGCCCAAAGAAAACAAGGAACTTTGCCCCCGGAGAGTTCCTTTGTGCCTCTTTCCAGTGAAGTCACCCTTTCCCCCCTAGCCAGAGGAACCACTTTCTGATGCTCATCCTGGATCTGTTTTGCTTATCCTTGGACTCCACATCTGTGGACTCCTACAGATTGTGTCCATCTTCTTTCACTGAACATCATCTTCTGGGGTCGACGAGCCATGACAGGAGCTCAGTGCCCGGCTCAGGTGAGATCACAGCCCCTCGGCCTCTAGGCTAGGGCAAGCCCGTCTGTAATAGCTATTTGTCCAGGACAAGGGACGCTGACAGCCCAGGGTGTTTCCAGAAGAAGGGTCTAGAAGTCAGTGAGGAACAGCTGAGAGAACCCAGACCTAGACATTCAGACCCGAGGAAGAACAGAGAAGAGAATGAGGGCCAAGAAAACGGTCACACAATATTAGAGGGCTGTCATCTGAAAGAGGAAATAGATTTTGTGCCTGTGGTTCCAGAATTAGAACCTGTGGGTGGAAATTACTGGGAGGCACTCTTCAGCTCTGTATAAAGAGGAACATCTTTCAACAACAGGTCATTGGGGCACCCTGAAGCATCCTTGAGTTTCTCATCAAGGAGACTGTTCAAAAGGAAACTACTAGCCCTATCTCATGGCCACTGTTAAAGGAAATCCCCCATGAGGTGGGAGAGGATATCTTCCTATGACTTGTGGTTTTTTTATTCAGACAAAGCTGTACTCTCCCTGCCCTGTATTCTAGTTGGTCTGTGTGGTTTGTGATAGCGTGTATGGTACATTGGCACCAAGTTCAGGTGGGTTTCACTTCAACTCTCTCAGAAGGAGCTGCAGCCATGAAAACTAGGCCCAAGTATTCAGGACCCAGGGTGCATTTTGTGTTCTTATCTTCAAAACATTCTTCACAAGAAAGAGCCCTTCCCTGCCTTGGTCCCCAAAGATCTTGCTGGCTAGCTCCAGGCAGTAGGAGGTCTTCACTCCTCACAGACAGGAACACATCATCCACAAGGGCCAAGGCCACCAAAGTGTTTGCCTGAGCCTCCTCCAAGGTCCTGCTTGAAACGAAAATTGAAAACCAGAGCTCTGCAACTCTTTTGTGAGCTGTGAGTTGGGCAAAGAGAGAAGAGGAAGTCATGAGAAGAGAGGCATCATTTATAAGAAAAGGTAGCTGTCCTTCAGGTAGCCAAAGGCCTCCTAAATCTGTCTACATCTGCACACACCTGTCCTCCTCCATCTTCCAGTGAGAAGTTACGGGAAGTCCCGCCACCTGCTTTGGCTACCTGGATGCAGTCTCCATCCCAGGCAACTGCCCTCAGAAGAAAAAAATAAGCAGAGGAAATAACTGGGTCGTCATCCAGCAGACCCTGAGTGGACCTCTTAGCCCTGTCTACCGTCTGTTTCAACAAGCACCTTCATTGTCCCCATATCTTGTTCTTCACACCCTCCCTCTCCCACCTACTTTGAAGCTCCAGTCCATCAGTATCTCTACCATGCCTGGAATTGCCTCCCATATTTCCAAAACCACTGTCTCAGAGAAGCCAGCCAGTGAATCTCACCCCTTCCTTCCCTGACCCTGACCCCACCTCCTGCAGTTTGCAAACAGCCAGGGCCTGCCTCCGTGACCTCATTTTATACATTGCCTTGTAAGCATGGCAAAATCTCTTTCGGAGATCCATGATACTGATTCAACAAGAACCTCACTTCTTTCTCAATCTAGACAGTTGACAATGTGATCTTTAGGGGCAAAGCAGAAAGGCCTCCTATGTTGCAGCCCCAAGCTATTCACTGAGAGAACACACTTCCAGTGCCTCATTCCAAGGAGGCTAGGTCAAAGGTGGCTCTTGGCCAAGACAGATTCGATTCTTGTAATGGCTTCTTCCTCCCACGACATTTGCATGAGACTCTGCCCCAGCCGCACCCCTCAGGAGAGTTAAGAGACCGGAAAGGGCTAAATAAGTATTCAGATGGGCATGCAAAATAGCTAAGGCAACCTGGGCTTTCCCAGGGCTTTCCACAAGGTCTCTGAGAGCAGAGACCATCCGAGCACTTGGGATAAGGGGCTTCTCCAGGGCCTCCCTGTTAATAAGGGGCAGAGAGCTAGGCTCAGAGCCCACATTTCCAAATGGGTGCATAGCTTGCCTTCAACAAGGAGATAAACAGGATCCAGAAAGGGAATTGTATCAGCTGGAAGCTGGTGTAACACACAAGGAACTGGAATTGACTTGGTCTGTGACTACATACGTGACTTGACTCCCTGAAGCCATTTTCTTATCTGTGAAATGGGTCCCTCACTTGGAATTTTTGTGAAGGACGGAAAGGACATGGTAGAGATGCCTTGCTGCTTCCTGACGTTCAGGGCATGAAGAGTTCTGTCTTTTGTTGTCATTTGGCCAGCCTCTGGCATTCTTTCCAGGTTTACCGTCACCCCAAAACACAGCAAAAATTGTCTCAAATCTTGGAAATCTGAAGCTTTGTGCCACATTAAAATCTACTCTTTAAAGTGAATGTTTGTTTTACGTTACTTTGCTAGATTGCCAGGGATAGAGTCAAACGAAGTTAGAGGAGATTTTTCAAAGCACTTCGTGGCTCTTAACTGCTGTTGGAAACATCTGGGGCTTGTTTTTCACCTTTGAAGATGATCTTACCTCATAATTTTACATCTTAAGGCATCAAATACATTGACACGTTGGCCAGAGATGACAAGTGTGAAAAAAAAAAATTCTGACTGAGCGATACAAGGATGGAAACTTCTCCTCCCTGAGAATCTCTTCCTTTAATTTTTAAATGCATTTGTAGAGCAGAAAGGCCCTGACAGCATTGCAGGGAACTTGCCAAGAGAGTGGGAAACAACAACTGAGCTTTGTTGGTAGGAGAGCCAGAGGGCTCTGCAGTCACCCTTTGGGTGGGGTGAGCGGGCCCAGGGCCTAGCCTGGCCTGGGATGGCCCACTGGGTCCTCAACTGAGCTGTGACCCAGCAGGAACCATGAAGGAGGTGAGGCCATCAGTTAATGGCCTCACCAGCCATCTGTCAAGGCCAAGGAGGGGGGCCCACTCACCCAACCCCCTTCCCCAGTAAGCATACAGTACACCTCATGTCCCCAAGCTGTAGCCTGTTCTTTTATGCCTTTCCCTTTCAAGCTGCCTTGGTGCTCTTTGTAACCTGATTTCACTTCTAAAAAACATGCTGTGGGAGATGAAACGCCCAAAAGAAAATCTGCCCCAGCTCTGTGCCACCATCTCGCCCCTCTGCAGGTGGTTCTAGCTGCAAAAGTTTACATTCTGGGCCTTCAGGTATGTTGATATTCTGCCTTGAAGAGCTGCTTTATTCCACATCCCTCTATCCTTATCCCTCCAAAAATGCCCACTCTCTCCTCAGAGGGATCCGCCATGCCACCACTCTCCAGCATAGGGCTATTTACTCTGTCTGCTGGCATCCTGCATACATTATCACTTTAAAATCCCAACCCTGAGAAGCATGTCCTCTTATCGCAACTTTAGGGAGAGAAAACTGAGACTTGATCACTCAATACAGAAACAGAATTCTAACTAGGTGTGTCTCCTAATGTTGCCCATCCTACAAGAATTTCTCCCTAAACTCAATCCACAGTTTAAAAAAAAAAAGCATTTTCTATCTTAAGAAAATAAATATGCCATGGATTCACTTTTAAAGCAATGCAATGACATTCTTGGCTGCCTATCCAAAAATCTCTTGACATCTTCCTTCTTCCTAATAAAACCCCAACTTCACTTTCCATTCCACGAAACTCACGTCTCCTGGGGAAGCAGCTCCCACCCCCAGGTCAGCGATGGGACAGACTGGAAGGAATAACCCAATTCCTCTCATTAGTGATTGGTTCCCAAGTAGGCCTGTGACCCAACTCTGGCCAATAAGACTTGAAGAGAGCTGGGATGGGGATCTTCTGAAAACTTTCTTGCTCTTAAGAAAGAACCACAGGTAGTGACTGTCTTACACACTGAATGTGAACAAGGAAGCAAGCAGCCACAATTACTATGGGCAGCCTTCCTGCCACAAGAAGAAGAGTTAGAACAAAGCCAATACTGCAAATGTCACGGAAGAGGGACAAGAATTGTGACCGCACTAAGGTATGGGATCAGCCAACCCTGAAGGCAAGCCCCCATCTCACGACTTCCTGCCTGAGAAGCAAACACCTTTACGTGTGACCTTAACAGACTGAAGTTTTCAGTTGTTCACAGCCAAAAGCAGCTTTAACCGAGGCTGGGGTCTGTCACATGTCCTGCACCCACATGATTGCGCACTCACCGTTGACAGCCTAAATGATGGTCAAGAGACATCACATAGTCCTCAGTCAACAAACAGAAGTCGGGTTTTGAAGGTGGCAGGTTTTGTGCGGTGCATGTAAGAGGATCCACATTCTTTGTCACTGGGAGGTCATGGAGAGACTGGGTCAGTTCCCCCTTCTCTTGAGTCTGGGCTGGCCGTGGGGACTTTTGAGCAACAAAATGCATTGGAGTGATACTGGATAACTTTCAATCCTGGACCTTAAGAGATTTGCAGCTGCCAATATGCCACATGGGACACTGTGTCTCAGAGCAAAACACACTATTTTAAAATGTCCTCATCCTTGACCTTAACTAAAATGTAAGAGACGGCCATTCTTTATTCGTTCTTATCATGTGCATGCACAACACTAATATTACTTGTTCTGTATGGACTTGCCTATGTCCTTTACGATGTAGTCTGTGCTGGTCCTAACTTCCTACCTATCCTGATCAATTAATTGAGGGCAGACATGAACGTCATTTCTTGTCTGCCCACAGAAGCTCACGCAGACAGAGCTTTGCACCAAAGTGCGCTCAGTACGTGCTGCTGATTAAAATAACTAAAGAGACACATTCTCACCTCCCAGATTACTGTTGACAATTTCAAGTGTCAGTCCTAAGTCACAGTTTTGGAAGAAAATGAGATTCTTTCCAACCTAGGAGAGCACTTCTGTTCACCTTGAGGGAGTGTTAATTAATCGATTAACCACCATCCCTTCAGAGTTAACACCTTTCACGGCCGTCAAATTAAATAAAGGCCAGGTATTTTCCACACATTGCTTTTTGGATGTGGACTTGTTTTTTTGTGCCGTCCAGCCAGTACAAGTTCTGATGGTTCTTGATTCCTGATCCGTCTTTCGATCTGGGTGGATGAGTGAGGCGCACAGATGATGGGAGGGGATATTGCCCGAGGAGGGGGGAGTGACTGTCTAACCCCGCTGGGGTTCTCCCCTGCCATGGTAAGATGGGGAGAGGAAACTGGAGACACTGAACGATTAGGGATCTCCTGGGATGTAGGGTAGGCATATGAAGGCTTTTAATCTCTATTAATTAGCTCTTACCTTTTGGTAAGGTTTGTAACGAAGAATTGGAAGTACTACAGAGTCTCCAATGCCTTTTTAAAATCATCAAATGAGATTAAATTAAATTCTACATAATCCCAAGTCTTTGAACAGTGGCAATCTCTGTGGTTAACGGAAAGCATCCCACTTCCTGACTGTGGTGGGTCATCAGCTTGACTTATAAACCCTGAAAGGTGTTTCTTCTCTGCCTTATGCATGTTATCTGCTCTTTGCAGGTGAGCTGTGGGATGGAGGTCCACCACTGCTCTGTGGGGAGCCCAGCTCAGTACCCTTGCAAGTGTGGCCTTGCTCCGGTGCACCCTTTGATCATGTCCGGACATGATCAACAGGGGGGGCGGGCGTGGGCAGGCTGCTCGCAGAGGAGTTGACACTTCATGGTTATACAGGAGCCCTTTGCTCACCCTCCTCACCTTACCTGAAAGCAGTTCCCAAGGAGTGGATGGAATTTTATGGGGTGCATAGATATGGGCTCTATATACTATTTTAAAATTTCTAGGGGGTAGTGGTCAAAGCAAGGGCCTGTCTAGGGCTCAGCCGGTGTGACCACAACTATCGAATGGGACCCAGGTGGTTCTCTCCAGCCGAGAGGGTCTCCCGAAAACACCTGCCGTATTTTTCCAGAGTCCACGATGGCCTATTCAAGAACATTTTCTCGTAAGTGTCAGAGAAAGCATTCTGGGGGAGGCAACACAGTACAGCCTTACTATTGCCTCAGGAGAGCCAAGCACAATCTCTCTTAATGACGAAGAGCCCGTCTTCAGCTATGGCTGAGGGAGACAGGTTTCTAACACATTGTAATACGGAATCACAGAGATGGAAATTGGTATCTATTGGCTTCTAATTTGCTGTCTGTCTGCCTTAATATTTACCTGAAACACAAACACGACAGAGGAAGAGTGGGTCTTCACAAAGGCTGTTTGGCTTTCCGCCTCAAACCCCAGAGCCCTCACGACAAGTATGAGGCCATTTTCCTCAGAGCAGGTGGTCTTTCCTCCAGGCTGCTGTGACAGGGGTCACAGGGAGGGTGTTAAGAGATCAATGCCTTTGTCTCTGCACACTCTTTTCCCACAGTGATTGCCCAGAATGCTTTAAAAATAATCCTGTCTTTTCACTTGGAGTGGATTTGCAGGTCTGGAGTCCTTAAAGCCAATTTTCATTTTTAATCCGGTTTGAGCCCATCTCATTAATCAGTCAAGGCCTCCTTTTCACACTTGCCTTGGGACACAAAGGGAACCCAGTTACGAGCTGTTAATTAGCTATTAGGGGACTGGGAAACTTCCAATGGGTCATTATTCACACTGTTTGAGGCTAATACTTATTTAATTAGAACTATTCCTTTCCTGTCATAAATCCCTAGTTAAAATAAATTTAACTCAAACCGTCAGCTCAGCTTAAAAAGAAACTGGTGGCTAATTCAAATTCTGACTTTTTATGGGACAAACGCTTGAACAATTGCTGTGCTGCCAAGCCAAGCACAGTGACTAGGAATCAATCAGAACTCACACTCAGGGGACCTAATGTGTATGTGTGAAGATGGAGAGCGCTTGGTGAGGCCAAGAACATGGGCTCACCTTGGTTGTGGAACACTTCCCGGTCTGATTTCTTCAGCATGAAAACTTTGATAAGAACCCAAGCTGTGCTTACGGTAGAGGAGAAGGGAGAGGGAGGGGGTAGAACAGCACCGTCCTTCCTCACAGTCACATGCTACGCAAACATACCTTCCTGTAAAGTCACACATTCTGAGAACCAGGATTAGTTGAGGCATTTGGGGAGTAGTGTCCCAACTAAGGAAGTTTCTAGATAAACAGGGGTTCAGCAGAAAGTCTTGTTTCCATTACTGACACTTGTGAAAAAAGAGCTTCTCAGCGCACCTGGGTGGCTCAGTGGGTTAAAGCCCCTGCCTTTGGGTCAGGTCATGGTCTCAGGGTGCTGGGATCGAGCCCCGCGTCGGGCTCTCTGCTCAGCAGGGAGCCTGCTTTCCCCTCTCTCTCTGCCTGCTTCTCTCTCTACTTGTGATCTCTCTCTCTGTGTCAAATAAATAAACAAAATCTTTAAAAAATAAAAAACGATAAAATAAAATAGTGTGTTGGAGGAAATGATAGGCGAGGATTAATAGCAGAAGAGCGAGCTAGTAAATCCCGTGTAAGGATTGGCTAGAAAATTTGATAGAGTAGGAACATTTAAGAAGCCCATGGCTTTATAGAACATGAAATAAAGAGAAAATCCTAGGATTTTAAAGTCCCAAAAGTAAGGAAGGGAAGAACAGAAAGATCAATAGTATTAGTATCCAAAATTGGAAAAGGCACAGGGAGTGAGAGACAGCAGGAAGGATCTGATCCTTACCCTACATAGAAAGAAGACAACAAATATTGTCCAAAGTGAAGAGATCAGGAAACAAAACCACTAGCATATGATTTAGTTATAGAGGTAACTACCAGGACAGCTAAAATTACCAATCATTGTAAGAAGAGGACTAGGAGAATAAAGGAATCAAATACAAATTGGTGGTTGTCATTTTGAATTGTGCCATACCAGGCGATGTTTTGCTGTGTGTGGTATTGCCTTGATGATTTATGTCGGGCAGTGGTAGGCCCTGATGTTCCAAGTACCTTTCATGTTTTTACCATCCCTATGATGACCTCAGTATGCTAGGTATGGCTGGTGGGGAGAACAACAACAGCAAAAAACAAAAACAGTAACTCCTTCAAAAATCAGTACTTAGTAAGAAAAAGAGAAGCTTTGGGTGTTCTTTTTATATTATTCCTGCTAAATAAGTCCCAATTAGGGTGCCTCACGCTTGACAGTATATTTTGAAGTCTTTACTCTTATTTCCCTTTGAAGGGGTCTTGGTTATGCCCAGAAGTAAAATTGGGCACTCTCATCAAAGCAAAATCAGCATTTCTGGGGAACTTGAAAATATTACCATTCTAAAATCCTTTATCCCATTAAAACAGCAAATCCAAAGTGAACCAGAAAGTTCCATTTTCTGAAGGTCCATAAAGAGTTGACCTGATGTTGGTTTCCAATCTTTTTCTTAGCTCCCTCCCATATTATATTCCCAGGATACAGAATAGAATAGAATTAAATAAATAGAGTAGAACAGAATAAATAGAATCCTAGTATTTAGGAGTTAATCTTAAGGGTAATCCCATCTAGTTTCCTCATTTTAAAGATGAGCAAATTGAGGCCTCTCCTCATCAAGAATATGAACAGATTAGTAAATTTTAATCTCTTTCAGGGGTTTTTAATACCTGCAATTCTTTCCACAGGTCCCTTTCCCTTCTACCCCAGTGAAATCCTAGGAGAAAAAGTTGCTAAGAACAGTCAAATTGCCTTCTCAAGAAAGAGGTGAGTCACATACCAAAATTTCTCTCCCACCCGTCACTTCTTGTGCACTTCATCTTAAAGCGTCACTTTTATTCTGTGAAGGAAAAACAGCCTTTAAGGGTCGGATATTCTTACTTCAGTCAGTGTGGAAAGGGGGAGGTGAAAAAGGAGCGCTCCGAAGATAATCACAATGAGAACAAAAGCTTTTCCAAATTATGCAATGCATTATAATTATGCCATAAAATTGCTCTTCAGCTGGAGGTGTCAATGGAGAGCGTTACAATTTTTAAATAGTTCTGTTCTTGATGGGAATTCACGAACATTTGAAATGTTCACGTGTGTGCATACATATTCAGGCAAACCATGGGGCTATAAGCATTCATCCAGAGCTCTGGTATCTATCCCACCGCCCACCCCACCCCCCACTAAAAATAGAAGAGAAAAAGCAAAAACCAAACCAAAACCAAAAAAATAAAAATAAAAAATAACTCTCTAGATGTACTGGCCGGCATTGCCCTTCTGGTGGGTTCCTTGAGGGAAGAGAGCTATAGCCCTAGATTCAACACATCTGTGAAGATCTCCAGGGCTTCCCAAAGCGTCTTGATTTGAATTCATTGGCCCTAAGCTGTCTGTCCACCCGCAGATAAAGCCCACTGCGGGATGTAAGAAAGAATGGAAAAGAATGTTAGAAGCAAAGGGATGGATGAATGCGAAGATGCAAAGTATTGACGTTAGCTCAGTAGTTGTCTGAGCACAGCTCCATACTGGACACTTTGGGAAGTACAGAAAGCAAAGATTTTTCTTATCTGTAGAACAGAGGAAAGTGGTGATTTTAGGTACTGGCTCTTGCCATGCCCATTATAAGAGAGTCATGATTTCCAAAGGCACTACTTTGAAAGGTTGTTCTGAGTTTTAAATTCCTTCCCTAAAACTCCTACTTTTCTCCTCCTTGCCTTAAAGTTTGACCAAATCAATCATTTGTTGTTATTGTTTTCATTCTTATGTACCCAAGCTGGCCTCACATCAGCGTTCCCTAGGGAAATCTTAAAAAAAAAGTCTCCCTCCACCCAACTAATACCAATTATATCAGAATCTCTAAGTCTGGGTATCAGTATTTAGAAAAGCCCCCTCAATGTTTCTGATGTGCAGCCATGAGCGAGAACCCCTCCTATTATAAGTAGTAGAACAAGTTTCTGTAGAAACTTCAGCTAAAATCAGTTTTGCCTATTGATTTAGTCAAAAGTTCTGGATGTGTGAACAGGCCTTGTGTGGGATGTGAAATTAATGGTGCCTGTTCCAAGACCTGTAGATGTCAGTGGATGAATCTAAGGTTCATAGAAAATTCCAGAGTTTTCAGACTTCAAGTCTGGAGCCATTTTTTGTTACGGATAATGCACTCTGATTTGTCTCTAGCAAGCACTACATTTCTGCTCCATTATGTGGTTTTCTAAGACAGTCTCTTGTCAAAGTCTTTTCCCAGACTAACTAAAAACTCTTTCCTTTCACAATGGCTCTGGAACTCTTTGCAAAACAGACATGTTCTAGGCAGATATATCTGGTAATAGCTATAATGGCTTTCTACCCACTGGCTTGGTTTTAGAACAATTTAAATTGGCAATGTTTGCTTCCAGAAGAGGGAACAGAGCTCATGTAGTATCAGTTGCTGCCTTCAGTAGCATTTCTCTCTCCATCTTGACCCTGTAAACTGAGTCTACACTGATGTAAGACTCTGAGATCAGGTGGGCACAGAGGACAAGGAGGACAGTGCTAAAGACTAGGGGCAGCAACATGGAATGGTGGCCCTTGGTTAGCATTCTATGTATGAGTGGCCATGGAAATTTGGACTTTACATACTTGTATTAGAATCTTTCTTTGGAAATATATTTTTACATATATATTTCTAAACACATGAATATGTATGTGTTATATACAATTATATATATACATATATAATTTCATATATATATTTATACATATATAATTTCTTGGAAAAATATATTAGGGTTCTCGGTTACACTCAACAGAAACTATTGCTAACTTACAAGAATAATAAATTTTTGGAAAGATATTGGGTACATCAGAGAATTGACAGAAAGGATGAGATCCAGGCTCAGATAATACAAGCAAGGCATGCTGTCTATGGTTCTTTGCCAAAGCTATCACTTCTAGACACTTGCTGTCACCACTGGCCCCATTGCCATGGGACACTCATACGATGTTTGCTGCTGAGCTTTGGGTTCGCCAACATGTCAGTATCCCCAGTTGTGCCATCAGGAGTGGGTACCTTTGCTGAAGGCACCTCAGAGTTGGGAACATCAGTGGGATCATCCGTAGAAACACAGACAACAGACTGCGAGTTCTTTGGACAAAAGGAACATACCACGTCTATCTCTCCCTTAAAACACGGCCTTGCATAAAATGGTGCTGTGTAAATACTTCTGAATTTTAAAAATGAGAAGAAATGAACTAGCCTGACGTGTCATGACATGAGATGACATGGATGGTGTAGCATAAAATATGCAGGCGACACATGATGAGAAGCAGGCTGTTATTACAGAGTAATCTCTGTGGAGGAATGCTAGTCTTACCTCTACAACTTAGGAGTTTCAGACAATGGATAATCATTTATGTCATGTAGGCCTTAATTTCTCCATGATAAAAGAAGCATAATAATGACCCTGCCCCTGTCATAGGGTTGTTTCAATACTAGGCAAGTACTTTGAAAATACGCATACCATACTTGATAACTCTGTGCGATATAAATGACTTCCTACTAAAAAGTACAAATTGAAGATCCTCAAGCAGACCTCCCACCCACGTCATAGTCTCAACCCAGAGAGACATGGCCTGTCTTAGGAGAGTGTACGGGCTGATAGCTTCCTAACTTAGTGATGCAATGGGGATTTCTTGGGGAAGGTGCTCAGCTAGGTTGATGTGGGCACCAAGAAAGGAGAAGAGTGAATGAGAACTGGGGCAATTTACAAGAAGCTTTATTTCCCAAGGTATGTGGATACAGTTAACTCCTTCATACATGCTACAAGCCACACCTCAACTATGACATTCAACCTGATAACTTCCGCAGAAATCTAGCATTGAGGAGAAAAGAATCTAGTGTATGTATTATATTTGAAAGGGTACAAAAGTCATGAACTGGGGCTCCTTGTAGAGAGGGAATATATATATGGGTATTTTTCTCCCAAGCCCCTTAAATAATTCCTAGCATATGATAAGCATTTAATAAATGCTGTCAAATTAACCAATGAATAAAGAATCATGTACATATATAGTATGATATAGTGCCATTTCCTTAGCCTGAGCTGCCAGTATGCTGTTTAAGTGGGCACATGGAAACTGAAAGAATGGGCTAATGGATAAAGAATAAATAAGAAAACAAAGATCAAGGGAGCTCCCCTCTCCACCCTCACCCCTACCTTCCTCAGTCCAGTCCAAATTGCCACTCGGAGCCACCACTGACATTGCTGTGCATTAAATCATTTCTAAGCACTGATTTAAAAAGAAACAATTTCCCCTTCATCTCACTTGTTCCTGGGAAGAAACTTAAGTATTGCCTATTGCCCAGGGTTATAAGAGCAGAAGAATGGAGAGTATTTGCAGAGGATAAAAAATGTGTTATGATGTCCTGCATTTTATTAGACCTCATACTTTTTTAAAATAGACTTTCTTTTTTAGAGCAGGTTTAGGTTTACCCCCAAATTGAAAGGAAAGTACAGAGATATCCCACAGATCCCTCCCCCCACACATGCATTCTCCCCGTTTCAGCATCCCCACCAGACTGATACAGGTGTTACAATTGATGATTCTCACTCAAAGACCACAGTTCCATTAGGGTTCAGTCTTGGCATTTTACATTTTATGGTCTTGGACCAATGTATACTTGTATACCAATGTATACCTTATACTTTTTCAAAGTATGTTTACTATACCATTTCTGAACAGTCCTCCAAACAAGCTTATGGAGCAGGAATTTTGTCTATGTTGAAATATACAGATGAGTATTGACTTATCTACCATTATAAGTGGAAAGAGTCGAGAGAAGACCCCATGTCACCACAGTGAGGGGTCTTTTAGCTGCTGTCAGTCACTGTCTATGGTTTTATTGCACACAGCGATAAGGTTAGGTGAGTCTGCCCTCGACCACCACACTAGATATGAAAGCGCTCAGTTAGGCACCAATGCTTAGACTCAGGCCAAGTAGAGCTACTTATAAATAGATTACATAGAAAATATTATTTCTGACTCGCTATTTTGGGGAGGGAAGTTAAACAAAATGTAATTTCCCAGGTTGTTTTGCATTTTTTTGGGTAAACTTTATCAGGTAATATAATTCTGTACTGCAGAAAGAGCTAAAAGTAGAGAGGGAGAAAGGAGAAGGGGAGATTGACAGAGTCTAAGAATAGAACATTCTAATTAAACGCTATGAAGTGAGGATCTTGCAAGGCTTTTAAGGGGGAGTACCTCCTTAAAAAGAGATATAAATTGAAGAATTCAGTGAGAAACGATAGATGTTGGTGTGGGACTTAACTTGATTCTTGTCCTAGAAATGCTACCCACTCAAATAATCTTAGGACCCTAGCTTCTCCTTGACTCAAGCTTCATGAGAAGAGGGACACAGATAAAGAAGGAAAGAGTTAATGCAGAGTCACCAATCCATCAGCAGAGATGGACAACATGGTCATCTCGACCTCCAAGGAGTTACTAGCAATTTGAGAAGTTAGAGAGGCAGCATACATGAACAGAAGAATTCAAGCCAGGAAATAGTCAAGTGCTTTGGAATATAGAGAGGGCCAGGGTTCCCCAATAGGGGGCGCATATGCTTCAAGGGAGGGGTGACCCTAGGATCTTTGCCTAGACCATACGCCAGAAAGCGATGGTCCTGAGGGAAGTATGGAATTCTCACAAGGAGGAGGAATTGACAGTGGCTGTTCTGCTTTCCAGTAATTGTGACAAATGGACTTCTGTGTCCGTACTTGAATGGATTTATCAACTAGCTAGTAAAGACTGGATAATAGAATTCCCACGAAGTGGTCAAATGCCACAAAATTTTCTTTTTGTAAATTACCCATGGGTTGAAAATAATAACTTCAGCACAAATTAACTACAAGAAAATGGTAGGGTTGACACTTCCGTCTCTTCTGGTACAAGCTCTCCAACAGCTTCAAAAGGAGATAAACTAAAGGATGATCTGTTTCAGATCTGGCCGGGTGTCAACAAATTTTTGAAATTATCAAAAAAGAAGTATTTGAAATGTCAATTTACATTTAGTATTATTAACAATGAGCAATACCCCTAAAGGAATATTTCTCCTGGCAATATAAGCTGCTGAGAACATGAAGACATAACAGTGAGCAAAATATTTTAAAATATTGTTTATTTCACTTTTAGCTCATCTTTTAAAATTTCTCTCATTTCTGTAAAATGCTTTTGAGCAGTTGCATGTATATGGTTTAAAGAGTCAGCGAAGGGACGCTACCAGCAGATACGTTCAGAACACACTGTTGGTAGGGATATGCAATCAGAAAAGCAGAGATCACTGGGTTACTAGGTGAAGTGGTAGAAACTCAGGAGATAAATCAGCTGGAGCCAAAGTCAGGGAGAGTTTCACAGAAATTGGATTTGAAGGACCGGGCTGCACAAAGAATTTAAGTCCCAAAAAGGGAAAAAGTGTCAACAGGGGCATAAAGAAAAGAACATTCGACAGAAGATGTGCCTGGTCTGGGGCTAACACTGAGGAGCAATAAAAGCACAGTAGTTCGGTTTGGAACATACCTGCCTCCCAGTAACAAGAAGTCAGAAAATCTAGACTTTGAATTCTAGCCTCACCCTGCAACTCTTCCTCAACTCTGTCCTTCCATAACCTCAACTGCCTCCTATGAAGACAGCCCCACAGGGGCAGCTGGGTGGCTCAGCTGGTTAGGTGGAGCGCTCTTGATTTGAGCTCAGGTCATGATCCCGCTGTGGTGAGACCCAGCCTTGCTTGGGGCTCTAGCTCAGCACAGAGTCTGCCTAGGACTCTCTCGGCCCCTCCCCCTGTGCCCATGCTCTCTCTCTCTCTCTCTCTCTCTCTCAAATAAATAAATAAATCTTAAAAAAAAATTAGCCCCAGATATCCATCTTGATTTCTAGGCTGGCTTTGCCAGTTGCCTGTTGGTTATCTCCTCAAATCTCTGTGGCTCCCCAAATTCCAGAAGTTGAAAAACTTTCATCGGCCTGAAAGAACCTCTTCATCAAATTCAATCTTCAACAATCCTACCTCCTTAACATTTCAATCAAGTGAAGGGATCCGTTGAACTAGTATCTATTTATTATTCCAAAAGCTATCTTTTATATCTTAAAGAACTAAAAGCAATTATTTATTCAACAAGTATTTAGTACTATGTGCCAGGCACTAATAAAGGCACTTGGGATACATCAGTGGAAAAGAACAGTGGCAAGAATATCTAAATTTAAGAAGATAAGTAAACCAATAGGTAAAATGAAATGTCAAGTCCACCAATTAACTGATCTTTGAGAAATATTTATGACATATTTAGCAGCAACATCTTTTACTTTATAGGGACAGTATGCTGGGGGTTTTGGTGTCAAATCGATCTGGGCTCAGATCTCAGCTCTGTCGCTAATAAGCTTATCCTCTTCAGGCAAGTCCCCTTAAGTCTGTTTTCTCATCTGCAAAGTGGGCAAAAGACACACAAAATCAGTTAAGCATCTGACTCTTGATTTTAGCTCAGGTCACAATCTCAGGGTTGTGAAATGGAGTCCCCCCTCCCCCCACCATGGGCTCCACCCCCTACAGGGAGTCTGCTTGGGATTCTCCTCCGCCCTCTTCTCCCCCCCACCACCCGTTCATGCTCGTTCTCTCTCAAATAAATAAATCTTTTCCAAAAATACAAAATTGAGCTATTGTAGGTTTCTATGAAATAAAATCTGTGAGTGCTTTATACATAGGTGGTGCTCAATAAATGCTAATTTCTTTCTCTTTAATAAACACGCTCTTGTTGGTTTCACTGAGAAATGGTATGTATGTGTGAATGCCATACAAATAAACCAAATTGAAAGGACAATTTGGGATGGGATTGTTGAGGGAAGAAGCCCTACCAACCATTGCTGTCTCCTCTATGGAAGTGTTTCAACTTCCCAGTCAGAATTCATTTTCCTGGACCCACAGTATTGTTTTTAGACCACAGGGATTTGTCCTGTGGTGATCTCTTTACCTCTACATTTTTGGAAGACAGTCTCTCATGCTTCCTGTTCCCTTCAGTGCCCACTATAGTGCCAACCACAAATATAGGCCTGGTTGAATTCAGGTAGCAACTGAACACATCAATGAAGTATCCTGTTCACTCTACCCTAGTAAGACATTCTGTATGACTAAAGGAGAGAATTGTGGGATGGGCTCTGTATTAGTCAGCGTGGGTTGTCATAACAAAACACCAGAGACTTAAACATGGCCGTTCCTCTGTATACGCAGAGTTCTTCCTCTTAGAAGGACACTAGTCTTACAAGATTAGGGCCCCACCCTCATGACCTCATTTGACCTTATTTATCTCTTTAAAGGCCCCATCTTCAGTTACAGCCACATTGGGGGTTAGGGCTTTGACATATGATTAGGGGGGTGGTAGAGAAGGACCATAAAATTAGGTCCATAACTGGTCCCAAGTTTTATTTTTTGTCTACAAAGAGAAATGTTAACTAAATAGGAGATTTTTTAGTCCTGAACTCATGAAGCTCCCATCTATCTCCATCTACTGAGACGTGAAGACAGAGCTAGAAATGAAGAGAAAGGCAGGAAATAATGAGGACCTGCCGATTACGCCAATATGTAAATTATGTCACCAAGATAGAAAAAAACATTAATCAGGGAATTAGGAGTTCAGCACTAAATGCCAACGAGGCCAATGACTTACAATGCACCAATTTCATGCAATGCATCTAACCTCTTTTACCTGATTTTCTAATCTATAAAATGAGGTTAAGACTTCCTGCTGCAAAGATGATGATTCTGTAATTCAAAAATAAAGCAATATTTTCCATTTGAAACAATCTCCTTTCCCCTAATTAATATCAGCACACTACCTTTGAAAATATATCTGAGCTTGGCTTTTTTATTGTTTAGTGCTTGGGATGAATTTGCTCTCCAAAAATGGGCAATGCCTTTATGTTTACTTTTGCTCTTTGATCATACCTGGTATCTGAACAGAAATTGTTGTTCTTGTCCCAAAGCAATTAAGAAGCTGCATCTCTGATTTCTTGTAAGAGGAAAGAAAAATAAATAAGTAACTGCTCCCCTATGTCTCCCATTTGAACCTCACCTACCTGAAAATGTGTCTCTCTGGGCCTTCTCTTCTACAAAACAACATTGAGCTCCTTTCTATCCCTGGATATAATTTGAATTTACTTCACAGCAACAAGCCAAGGTCAAAAAGATAGTCACAAGTCCTGTTCACCAAGTTTTCCACCTCTCTGCCTGACTTTTGGGTGCATTGCAGAATTGTGATTTCCTGGCCATTTCGGGATTGGGTGTAACCATGACACTGGTTCTAGCCAATGAGGGGAAGTGACTCATGTCACTTCTGGGCTCATCATTTAGTTGTGAGCCTGTCCAGCACACTTTTCTCCTCTACTATGGTGACCACCAGTGTTTTAGACAGCAAGCACTCTGTCAGATTGGATGGAAACAAGCCTGCAGAGCAGTCTCCACATCCCTCCGAATCTCTCTTTCGCCAGCCCAGGTCGGATACATACCCAACTCTTATTGGGTAAAGCCACCAATGTTTAGTCTATCCTGACTAGTAAAGACAACTACGTTTCTGACCCTTTCCTACACTCTTACAATCACCTGAAGGATAGTCTCTCCACCTTAGACACCGCATTCCCACCTATGGTTGTTCACGCATGCACAACTAAATTTTATAAGAGAAAAGAAACTCTGAAGTTCAGGAAAAACATAGATATTCATCTAATTCCATTTTCTGGATCCAAATTTAAAGTGCTACAAGGTTCCATAATTTGAGGGTCCTTGTTCTAGACCTGTACTGTCCAACATGGTAGCCACTAGTCACGTGTGCTGTTAAGTACTTGAAATGTATGCAGTTAATACAACCGAGGAGCCAAATTTTCTATTTGAACTAATTTTCATTAACTCAACATAAAATTAATGTAAAATATCTCAAATACTACTTATGTTGGTTATGTGTTAATGGTAATATTTTGGATAGATTGAGCTAAGTAAAATACATTCATAAAAATAATTTTGCCTACTTCTTCTTCCTTTTTTTAAATGTGGCCCCTAGATGATTTAAACTCATATACGTAGCTCACATTGTATTTCTGTTGAATGGAGCTGGTCTGGAACCTTATCTTTACGGTTGCAGTTTCTTTATTCGAATACTGATCTATCTTCCAGTCCCATGTGGACTATGCTGTGAACTCCCTTTAGTGTCTGGAGGAGCAAGTTTTTCCCCCAGAAAACCCTCCTTGGCTAGGGATTGTTTCCCCTGCTTCCCCAAGTCCTGAAGAACTCCTTCCTAGGAATTCTACTGTGTGATTCTCTCTGAGGCTCAGAGGCCCTCTCAGTCCTGCTGATGGGCCCTTCCCCAGCTCTTCCTCCTTCGAAGGAAGGTTTCCCGTTTCCCTCTGTGTCTTTTTCTCAGAACTACCACCCGTATTATCCTTAGACATTATTCCTGTTTGCACGCAGACTCTATCACTCTGAGACATCGCCATAGTCTTCTCTTGGAATAAGGAAATTACAGACCCTTGTGTTCATTTATGTTTTAACCCTGGGCTTCTTGTGTAATGTGGGTGGGGGAGAGTGCCTGTCGGCTCACCTTCGGGTTTTAGGAAAGAGGGGCTTTTATTCTCACCTTCTTGTGAAAAGATTTGACTTAATCTGCTGTTTGCCTTAGATGGGTTTCAGAAAATAGGATCCTCTTGGGTGCATTTCCCTCTCTCAGAATGGCTAGAGAGTAAAAGACTCCTGTTGGACAACCTTGACATGCAGCGACATCATTCTGGCATCTGTCTACAGATTTCTCCTGAAGCTTTCACGGTCTCCTGCTCTACCTAGTGAGGATTTAAAGGATCCTGGATGGTTTCAAGTCAGGTCGCTAGAGCACACTTCCAGAATCCGTCAGAGCCTAGGGAGGAGTTAGCTCGTGAAGGCCTGGACCTCCTCCCCCTTTGTTACCCTCCTTTGCATCAGATACTTATCTGGCCTCTGGGGCTTGGTCCCCTTTCAGAGCAGCCCCTCTGAATGCCAATTCGCTGACCCAGTCCCACATTCTTCAAAGAAAGGTACAAAGGTACCCCCACCACGGCCTCTCACCTACCAAAGGCCTACTGGAGGTGGTTGTCATTTCTGACGCCTGCAAAGATCAAACAGTTCTTCTTGCACTTGCTCAGGCAGCCACAGAAAAACTCCACCCCCCTCCCCGACCTCACTTCCTGACCCCAAAACCCAGAGTCTGATCACCGAGCCAATAGTTTTAAGGTTGGGGTTTTGACAGCACAGAAAGCCAGGCTGCAAGAAAGTGGCTTCCAGACAAGGGCAGAGGAGAACACCCAAGAGGGCCTGTGGGTTTTCTTACTTACTTGTAATCTGCTCGTTCTTCTCATCTGCATGCTGCTTTGCATACATTTTCGGTCTGAGTACCTTCTCACTCCAGCCCTTGAAGTTACTTCATTTCAGGGATTAAAACCAGGGAGTTATTAATTTTATGAATTGATCAGCAGGACAAGTCTGAGTATACCCTGCACGGCTTCTGTTCCAGACTGAGGGTCCCAGACACAGAGGCCGATGCAGGGCAGAGATTCAGATCCTACGCTTTGGGCCACCTCCCAGATTGAATGTGAATAAGTGAATGAATGAAATGGATGCATATTGTTATGCTGAGAGGTATCACCAGGCTTCCGACCTAAGCTCCCTGGCAGAACTTCATACTATATAAACTTCGAGACTTGGAGGCTACGGCGACCCAGCGTGCCGCAGCTGGATGGCCTGGGCATCTCTGTGCCAGTTTCACCAGATCAAGGGTCCTTTGCCTTTCTTCTCAGGAGTGTAGGGATACAGGTCACTTAACAGGGAGCGTTTATACATGTTTTGCATGTGGTTCAGGCTGTAGACTGCTGTGTTTCTGCATACGTGTGTAGGTGGTCATTCATACCGTCTTAGAGCCAGAATCCTCTCCCACGCTGTCTCCCATTCATGAACCTCAGATGCCTGTCGTGCCCCACACGGTAACTTGTCTTAAGGTTAAGAGTATCCCCGGAAGGAATGGCACATAAAAGCTCATTAATTATCTAGAGTATAGATGTCTCTACGGTATCTTTCTATACCGTAATGCGAATGCATTTTTATCACACCCTTTCTAAGAGTTACTTTGAGAGAAGAAAAGACAGGTTAAGGGACTTGGGAGAAGTATTTTAGACAGAGAGAGACGGCGCTGCAAGTTCCCCTGCCAGTTCTCTGTGCTGGGCCAGCTCTGGGGGGAGTGGAGACTGGAGAGGCCAGGAGACAGAGGAGTAAGCGAACTGGGCGAGTGGGGAGGACCCCCAGTTCTGCTTTCTCTTCCTTGCCCTTCGCTTCGGCTTGCTTACTGCTGGAGCATTGAGGCCAGACCAGGCAAGGTTATCTTTGTCACCTGGAGGGGAAGGAGGTGTGGTTTTGACTTCAGCTTCCTTTGCTTTCTGAGCGCAGTTCTCACAAGTGTTCACTTGCTCTGCCGGTTGGAGTTGAGTAGTTACTACCTGAGCCCATATATATTGCAGCAGAGAGAGGAAAAAACCATCCCTTTGAAAAGAAGGTGGGTGAATGAGAGAGCCACATTAAACAACGAGCCAGTGTTAAATTTGGGCTTTGCTCCTATTTGTAAGAGGTTTAAAAATACCCTGGGCCATTTTCTGCTTTTGCACTTTTTTTTCAACCTAGCCACTTGCCCCATTTCCAAGCAGCCCCACGTAAAAACACTTCCTTTGACTCTCTTACACTTGCCAAGAGCTTTGCTATCCTTCTCCGAAGGTTCAGGGGCTCTAGAAACTCCTGATGGAAGCTTGAAGACTCTGGCCCCAGCTAGTGAAGAAGGTCTAAATTCAAACATAACAAACAACAATAAAGAACTCTCCATCCTGCCCCACCCACCCGACACACACCCCAGGCAAACCAAACTAAACCCACACTCGAGGGGTGTGTCCCCCAAGGTGCTTACTCAAAAATAAGTTGATTTCATTGTTATTGTGGGAGAGTCGTGGAGTGCACTCACGTGATGGTGGTGTGGGTGGGGGTTTACAACTGTCAAGAGAGTGTCTTGATTTGTTTCTGACAGCCGAGCAAGTTCATGGAGCCACGGAGCCCTTTTTGGGAAATAAAACCCTTCCTGCGTCCAATGGGAATGAGTTCTTAAATACTACACTCAAAGTGAAAAAACAAATGGGAACAGATAAAGAGTAGCTTAAATATAATGTGGCATAACCATAAGTGGAAAACAGAACAGTTGCAAGGAAAAAAAAAACAACCCAGAATGAGGAAGCTCTCTGGGCACTGATATGGAACAATTACCGAGATGTTATTAAGTGATAAAAAGTAAGGTACAGAACAATGTGGAGAGTCTGCTACTATGATTTAGAAAGGAAAAAAAAAAAAAAGGTCTTCTCTCGTTTTTTCACACGTGGACTATCCAGGATCCACAAGGGAACTTAGGCTATACTGTCTCCCAGGACTCTAGAATGTCCAAGCCCCAGATCCCCCCAGAGACCCATCCACTGAGTGCTCACTATTTGCCAGGCCTTGTCGTGACCAAATACAATCCAGAAATACTCATCATAACAAACAGCACATAAACACTCAGCAGCAACAGCCGTCAACTCATTGTCCCTCTTATTTTACCTGTAACTCCATCCGCTGCCAAACTTCCTCACGCCCCTCCAACAATGCGTACTTAGGACTGCTCCGAAGGCAATCACAGCCATCATATCATTTTATCCATAAATATTTCAATATGAACTTCCCAAACCTTGGGGACCAAGGTTTAAAATTACCACAATATCAGTGTTTTATCTCCAAAAATGAACAGTTCTTTAAAATCACCAAATATCCAGGGGCACCTGGGTGGCTCAGTCGTTGGGCGTCTGCCTTCGGCTCAGGTCAGATCCCAGGGGCCTGGGATCGAGCCCCGCATCGGGCTCTCTGCTCGGCAGGAAGCCTGCTTCTCCCGCTACCATTCCCTCTGCTTGTGTTCCCTCTCTCGCTGTGTTTCTCTCTGCCAAATAAATAAAATCTTAAAAAAAAAAAGCAACTTTATAAAATCACCAAATATCCAGACCATGTTCACTTTCATAAGCTGACCAGGAAAATTTGAAGATTGGATTTGCACGTAATTTTTATTGCTGTTCATTTTGATTTGTCCAAATTAGGCTTTCAACGGGGTACAGTGGCATCTGTTCGATAGTGATCTTAGGGCCATTTTCATCTATGTATGGCCTTTTTTCTTTTTTAATATATTTGTTCAATGATCTGGCTTGTTTGACCTTGGAGCCTCACTTCTGGATTTGGCTGACTGCATTCTCACTGTTTTTTGTTTGTTTGTTTGTTTGTTTGTTTGTTTGTTTGTTTTTTAAGATTTTTTATTTATTTGACAGAGAGAAACACAGCAAGAGAGGGAACACAAGCAGAGGGAATGGTAGCGGGAGAAGCAGGCTTCCTGCAGAGCAGGGAGCCCGATGCGGGGCTCGATCCCAGGACCCTGGGATCATGACCTGAGCCGAAGGCAGACGCTTAACGACTGAGCCACCCAGGCGCCCCCATTCTCACTGTTTTGTTTCAGTTTGTCAGTTCTGTCTATTCAACTTGCTATGTAAATCAATTTTCCATCTAGAAGCTGAGTTCGATTCAGATTTAATCTTTTTACAAGAATACTTCGGTTGTGTGCACCCACTGGTTGTCTCTCTTTTAGTGATATTAGCAGCTATTGACGGTTAATACCTAGATCCATTATTTCAATTAGGAGTTGTAAAATAGTGCTCTCCCAATTCTGTCATTCTTCCTTATTAGCTCTAATACTCCTGTGAAGAGAAAAATTCTTCTCATTAACTCCTTGCTTACCCTGAGATGAGTCGTCACATGAAAGGAAAGATAAATGCTTCACTTTCTCCTTCTACTTGTGAGTAATTCAGGGCACCAAGTTGGTCCTTCAGCATCCCCCAAAGATGACCAATTAGCTTCAGTTGGCTCCTGAGAAAGTTTGACACAAGTCTAATAGTCTTTGATAACTTCCCTGCGATCTAATATGACAAGATATCCAGGCTCCTCTTGTCCATTTTCTGCCTTCAGACCTGGACCATCCACTTCTCTAAAAACCCCTGGTTCGTTTTACTAGAAAATGTCCTTTAGATGCTATAGTCTGGACACAAGAGGTGTTTACTGCTGTTGGGTTGACAGAACCAGGGAAGAAGTATTTTTCTAATGCGTCATAAATTGGTACTGTTCTTAGGAATTCAACTTTAGGATAACAGGCTTTGCTTCTGTGATTTTATATCCTTTTTCCTCTTACATGGCAAATCTTAGTTTCTAATATCTCTAACATAATCATTTATTTGCTATACACTGTAATATATGTAACCATTTCAAGGAACAAGACGGACCATGCTGTCATTGTTTATTTGTTCTTTGGGGGGGTTTTTTTTGCAGTTCTTTTTATCCTCATAGTTTATCACACTAGGGCTATAATATTGTCATATGACCAGTTTAAATAACTTGGTTTTTATTTTAAGGAATTGCTTCTTTAATTTAATTTTTTACCATTATATAAGACATTTACATTGTACCAATGTTATATCTACAAAACAAAGTATATCAGAAAAGTCTAACTTCCGTCTCTATCCTCTTCATCCTCCTCCTCATTCCTTTAAGTGATTATTTTATTTATTTTATGGTTCTTTAATTATCAGCAAGTATACATACATATACTCATATCACCCTTCCTTAGATAAATGTTAGAATACCATTATACCTTGCCATCTATTTTTTTAAATAAATATCTTACTGAGCTGATAACTCATGGCAGTATATAGAGATAACCTTCCTGTTTATAACTGCATAGTATTCCACTGGGAGAGCTTTCCATAGTTTACTCAATTAGTTTCCAGTCTTTTACTATTACAAAAAATTCTACAGTGTATAGTCATATATGAAAGGCTTTTTTGTACTTTTCCAACCTATTATTGGATGAATTCCCAAAAGTTGGATTGCTAGATCAAAGGGCAAATGCATATGTAATTTTACTAAATATGTCAAATTCAGCTGGCCGGTTAGCTCAGTTAGTTAGAGCATGGTGCTGATAAATATGTCAAATTCCCATCCATGGGATCTGTACCATCTAGCATTCCCCCAGCAATGTATGAGATTGCCTCTTTCACCACAGCCTCACCAACAAAATATATTGTCAATCTTTTACACTTTTGCCAATCTGATAGGTAAGAATATTATATCTCAGTAAAGTTTTTGTGTGCATTTCTGTTATTAAAAGTAAGGTCTTAAACATTTTCATATGTTCAAAGACCATCTTTTTTTTTTTCTGCAAACTGTCTGAGATTTCGAGCACCATTCTTATTTTCCCAGGACCTTGCAGCCCTTCTTCTTGGAGGAGAAAATCAGTGTGAGGTTACTAGTTAACATACACAAGCACTCTCCTTTGCACAGAAGGAAAATGCATGTTCATACTTGCTAACACAGACACCTGGTCTTTGTCCAGCACAAATCAATAAAGATCCCTTGAATCTTTGCAAGTGGCTTCTTGTGCAAAGTTTATCTAGGCACTTTCTAAGTTTCCTGTGGGAGTTTTATTTCTCTTTTGCCCTCTGTGAATTCTTAGAACATTATCACCTTCTCAGTAAACATCCGTGGCTGTTTATTTATTAATTTTACTTGTTCAGCTATCAAGAATCCAATTTCAGCTGCCGTGCTGCTCTTGCAAGCAGCAACAATGAGAGAATCCAAGAAAATGATTCAAAATAAACATTTCCCAAGTTGTTTTTTTTTTTTTTTTTAAAGATTTTATTTATTTGACAGAGAGAAACACAGCGAGAGAGGGAACACAAGCAGAGGGAATGGTAGCGGGAGAAGCAGGCTTCCTGTCGAGCAGGGAGCCCGATGCGGGGCTCGATCCCAGGCCCCTGGGATCTGACCTGGGCCGAAGGCAGACGCTTAACAACTGAGCCACCCAGGCGCCCCAACATTTCCCAAGTTTTACCCCTTTCCCCTCCTGTCCCCCACTGCTGATAATAAATGAGTCTTTTTCTACTTTAGAAAAATCTGTAGAATCTGGAAAGGACAGTGAAGAGCTAAATAAATAATTATAAAACAAATTACACAGGCTGCCAAGAGTACAAGGGACCTAGGACAGAATTTCAAAATTCTGGCTCCTTTTTAATAGGATGCATACTTAATTTGGGATATTACATATTCTACTTGTGGAATGTGTTCCCTAAGCACTTTTCATCTTTGGCTATAAATTATATTCCTTTTCTTCCCGATGACTGTTTCTAACTTAGTAATTAATTCTTATTCCAGCAGATACTTTTTCTCACACACAATTGAAGTAACTACTTGAAAATGAACCCAAAATATAGACATCTTCCTTAGAGCCAGTTAATATTTAATGTGTACCTACCAGATGCCTGGTAGTTTCACAAACACTCTTTGATTAAATCTTCTCCTAGAGTACTTGAGTTTTTTTCAGTAAACATTTATTAAGCACCTACAGGTACCAGTGCCATGCCAAATGCTGGGGATATGTATCAGTCGGGATGGACTTGCTCATGTTGTGACATTACCCAAGCCCACATCATAGCGGTTTAAAACAGAGGAAGTTTATTTTATATTCATGCTAAATGCACACCATAGGTTGTCTGGGGATCTGTTCACCATCTTCATCATCCTCACTCTGGGACTAGGTTGACAGAATGATCAGTACCAGTATATTGCCAGTCAGCTAAGAGAACAGCCAGAGTATTCTAGAACGTTTCCCACTGACAATTCACTTTCCTAACCCAGGACTTCCACAAATCACTTTCACACATCAGTCATTGGCCAGAGCCAGTCACATGGCTTCAGAGGGAGCAGAAGTAAGATCCTACCATGAAGCAGGGAGCTAGAGATAGTCAGTGACTGGCATTAAAGACGTTACAAGATAGACGATTAAAGTGACATGGTTCTTGCATTTGTTGGAGCAACCAGTCCAGTTGGGGAGATAGACACAAACAGAAATTTCCAAATACTGTGTGCTAAGTGCCAAGACTGAAGTCTATGAAAATGGCTATGGGGTCCAGTGGGAGGGTGCTGAGTTCAAGGTGAGAGGTGTGGAGGGTAGCAGGGGCTCCATGGTGAACATAACACGCAAGTGAGTAGTGCACAAGAGGTAGCATCTAGGAAGTGAGGAGAGCAGGGAATGGGGTAGCCCTCTCGGCAGGTGGAGCCAAGGTAGAGGAGAGAAATAGCACAGTGTATGGGAAACGAGAAGCGGGGCATTGGTGAGATATTGCTGAGTGTATAGTGCTAGACCAGAAAGGAGAGGAGAAGACTAGCTATAGGCGGGAGCCGGGTCCTGTCATTGTAGGGAGCTTGAGCCTCAACCCAGGAAAGAGGGAGCCATAGAAATACTTTAAGCAGGAAATTGCTATGGTCACTGTGTCATCCCTTGGGACATACAGTCCAATGTTATCCCTTAAGTTCTTTGGAAATAAAAGAACAAGATGGTACTTGGAGCAAAATTATGAAACCAGCCCAAATTTGATCAAAGCTAAGAAATGGAAAGTTCCCATAAGGAGACAGAATGTCTCAAGTCTTTATAGACTAGAACCTCTACTAATCAATCTAAAGATACTTGGAAGTGGAAAAAATGGAGAGGTATTGTTCAGCCTTGAATACCTAAAAAATGACATTCACAAAATCAAATGTAGACTCTGTCCATCCAGCTCTGTCCAGAGGAGAGAGAAACTTTGTACATGGACTTAGAGAATTTCCAATCATATTGCCAAGGTCAACCCAATTATGAGACAGCTGCCTCAGGTGTTATCAGAGCCTGATGCTGTTAAACAAAATCATTGTTTAAACAATTCCACTTAGTCTCATTCAGTATGCATTAAACAAACTTCCCCTTAGGACTTTTCTTCCAACATTATATAAGCCTGAGAAGGTGTCCAACAGCAGGAATATTAAGATCGCTGAATGCTTTTTTTCACTGTGAATTGATTTGCTATTAAATCAAAATTTTGAGTCTGAAAGATCTAGGTTCATTGTAGAATTATCAATATAATGTCATTCTGTAAAATACTATAAAAAAGGCCTAGGGGCGCCTGGGTGGCTCAGTAGGTTAAAGCCTCTGCCTTCGGCTCAGGTCATGATCTGAGGGTCCTGGGATCAAGCCCCGCATCGGACTCTCTGCTCAGCAGGGAGCCTGCTTCTCCCCCACTCTCTCTCTGCCTGCCTTTCTGCCTACTTGTGATCTCTCTCTCTCTGTCAAATGAATAAATAAAACCTTAAAAAAAAAAAAAAGGCCTGTTACATCTTCTTCCTTGGTCAATAAACTGACTGAATTACCCATGGACATGAATCTAATTCATCTGTAAATTTATTTTTGTTTAATTTTTAAAATATGAAATATTTCAAATATGCAAAAGTACAAAAATAATGTAACAGTTATGCACACACCTATGATCAGCTTTAAACATGTTGATACTTTGCTATATTTATTTTATTTGTTTTTTAAAAATAACAGAACCATTTTTCTGTGTTTTCAAATGACATATAGTATGTGATCCTTTTATAACTGGATTTTTCCTTAACATTAGCTTCAAGACATGTATCCTTTATTAATGTATGAGAAAATAGTATATTCCTTTTTTTCAGATTATATTCATTTGTTTGAGAAAGAGAGAGATAGCATGAGTGGGGAGAGGGGCAGAGAGACAACCAGACTCTGCTGAGCACAGAGTCCACCTTGGGGCCCAATCCCAGGACTCTGAGATCATGACCTGAGCTGAAGTCATTTGTTTAACCAACTGAGCCACCCAGGCACCCCTAGTGCATTCATTTTTTTGAAAGTTTTTATTCATTCGTTTTTAAAATTCCAATATAATTAATATACAGTTGTATCTTAGTTTCAGATGCACAATATAGTAAACAGAAACACTAATTCAAAAAGATACATTCACCCCTATTTTTATTGCGGCATTATTTACAATAGTCAAAATATGGAAACAACGCAAGTATCCAAACATAGAGGAATGGATAAAGATGTGATGTATATATATACACAATACGATAGTACTCAGCCATAAGAAAAGAATGAAATCTTGCCATTGTAACAACATAGTGGAACTAGAGGGTATAATGCTAAATGAAATACTTAGAGAAAGATAAATGCCCTATCATTTCACTCATATCTGGAATTTAAGAATCAAAACAAATGAACAAAGAATAAAAGAGACAAAAACCACTATTAAATATAGAGAACAAACTGGTGATTGCCAGGGGGGGGGGGGGGCGGGAGGATGGGTGAAATAGATGAAGGGGAGTTAAGAGTACACTTATTATGATGAGCACTTGGTGAATTCATTGTTAATTGCTGTTTTAAACTGTTTCGCAACCCCAACTCACTTTAGAATCTCTTGGGGAACTTTAAAACAACTGATCCCTGAGATCCACCCCTAATCCATTCACTCAAAATAATCAACTTTTATAAATGCTACAATTGCCCTTAAAATCAACATGTATTTTCTAATTGATGGATATAGGGTTTTATAAAAACCCATTAGATCTACTATACTAATTTTATTAATCAAAATTCCTATGTCCTAACTTGTTTTTTATCTTCTTGATTTAGCAGATTCTAAGCAATATATGTGATAAAATTTCCTACTGTGTGGTTGCTGATTTATCAGTTTCTCTTTGGAGTTCTTCCATTTGGGGTTTATATACTTTCACACTGTGTTGTAATACCTTTCTCAAAAATCGTTCCTTTCTATTGCTTTTAAATGTAATAGCTGTCATTTATAATAATGTGTGTGTGTTGGGGGGGTGTTTTGTTTTTTTTTTTTAAGTTTTCTTCTTTAATGAAATGACCTTGGAAATAACATACATTTCCATGATACCAATACTACAGTTTTCGGAGTCACAGTAAGATACACAGAATTATATCCGTAATTAATATGAATGCCAACATTTCAAGCAGTAATTTCTGTTACATGGCAAACAAAATCAAGAAAGCAACCGTCAAACAAAAGAGACCCATAGCTTCAGACAAGGCAAATCCCAGGATAGCATATGAGAACAGCTGCTGCTTCAGCGAAGGGTTTCTCGCATAACCAATG
>CM053609.1:51850072-51872531 GCA_028646535.1 Procyon lotor
GTCTGAAACTCCCTTTGGATTAGCTGACACACACCATTCTGGGCCCCATTAAATACCGTAGAGCCCTCTCCAGTCCTAGCCTCTGGTCGAGTTAACACTGATGCAGAAATTGGTCTGTATGCAACTCTGGATCCAGCTCGGATCAGAGCGGGGGTGCAGGCGAGCTTGGCGCAGGCGAACATCTTACACTCTTCGGGGCAGCGCGGCTGGAGGACCTGGGTGACAGCTGACGTGGGCTCCTCTCTTCCCGGGAGGTGGCGGCAACGACCGGCCGGGGGGTGGGGTGGGGGTGGGGGTGGGGAGGGTGGGGGGGTTAAAGTCTGCTTTATTTGATATTAGGCTTTCTTGGTGTTAGCGTTTTCATGGTGTCACTTTCACTGGTATTTGATTTTCAACTTTTTGTGACACTGTATTTATATACTTTGAAGCCATCATATATCTAGATTATATAATTGTGGGAGGTTTTAAACATTATCTGAGCCTCTGTATTTGAACTTGTGAATTTAGCCCAGTTACGTTTATCATGATTCTTGATCTATTTGGCTGGATCTATTTCTGTAATTTTATTTTTTTTATTTTTTTTAAAGATTTTATTTATGTATTTGACAGAGAGAGAGTGATCACAAGTAGGCAGAGAGGCAGGCAGAGAGAGGAGGGGGAAGCAGGCTCCCTGCTGAGCAGAGAGCCTGTTGTGGGGCTTGATCCCAGGACCCAGAGATCATGACCTGAGCTGAAGGCAGAGGCTTTAACCCACTGAGCCACCCAGGCGCCCCTATTTCTATAATTTTATATTGTGCTTCCTAATGACCCTTTTCATTGCTGCTTTTGCTTTTCTTAAATTCTTCTGGATTTAATTGTATTTTCTACTTCCTCTTTGCTTTCTACTGTGTTCGAAGGGTTTTTTTTAATTTCTTTATTTTGAGAATTGCTCTTAAAATTCTACATACACGATTAATCAACAAAATCTAAATTTAACCAATATTTCTAACTTCCTCAAACAAGATAGAAGAACACTAGAACTTTTAAATCAGTAAACTGTCTTACATATCATCGTTACCTTCTATTTAATTCCACTTTGAAATTACATCCCTACAGTAGTCATCATTTTTTTTTGGTGCCATTATTATTTATATCACTGCTTGACAATTTCTCACTATGTTTTACATCATTTATTATGCATTTTGAATTCCTGGACCATGTGGGCAATATAAAGTTGGGTATCAAGCCTATGCAAGGCATAAGTCTGTAGTTTCATTTTCTGAGGTCAGACTTTTTTTTCGCCAAGAACCATATAGAAACAGAGAAGTTTCTTTTTAGAGTCTTCAGCCACTATGTAGATTTTTTCCTTTTTGTCCTTTCACTGAGATTACAGCATCAGCCTCTGAATGTCTTGGCTTTCACAGATCAAATTCTCACTCCACATCATGTAAACTCTACCTCATTTCACCTGTGCTAGTCCTATAAACCCAAGGCCCTGGTTGCAGGAACCCATAATCCGTACCCCAAAGGCAGCCGACGTCCCTTCATAAACTTACTGATCTGGTTTTCAGTTCCCTCTTTATTTCTGGGATCTAGGGATTTCCCTTTTTTTTTTTTCCTTATAGGCTCATATATAAATTTCAAAGAATTTTTTAAAATTTTATTTAGCTTTTCTCAGAATTTGTAGTGGGAGGGTTTCAGGTTCTCTTAGTCTGCTCTTTTTCCAGAAGCCACAGATATTCTACGTAGTTATGTGTGTGTGTGTTTATGTATACATTGACATATTTGTACATGTTTTCTATGCACTTCTGTCTTATGTATTTGCTACATCTTCTATACACTTATATATGCATGTATATATGTGTATATGTAAAACATATATATAAATAACATGTATACAACATACCAATACAACTGCGACAATGACACATAAACTCCCACAATTGCAGGTCAGATTTCTGTAAAAAAAACTCCTTATTATGATATAATGATCTAGAATTGCTCATAGTGGTTTCTGCTTCTCTGATTGAACCTTGACTGATATCAAATTTGTTTCTGGGAGTGGTTTGGTTGGTTGTTTCTAAATGCACTGGAGGACTTGGAGAAAGAAGAAAATGATGAAATCAGGGCAAATTCCCAGCTCAAGATCTGCATAAGGGGCCCAAAATATATGACTTCTCTAATACAATCATTTATCTCCTACAGCCTTAGGGCCCAGATTTCCAAAGGCCACTCTTGCAGGTGGCTGAATTGTGATGCAAATTGACTTCTCTGTCACACAGCTTCCCATATTAGAGTATTATTTGGCAAAGAGTGGGACCTTGAACATCAGGATGGGGTTTTATGAGTAAATTCCAATGAAGCTGGGCAACTTGAACCCTTGAACTCCACTAAGCCTCCTTTGTCAGGAAAAGCAGCCCATTATTCCCTGTCTAAGGAGGTTAGGCTCCTACTGCATGATGAATTTGTAATTACCTCCCTGGAGATATTTTGCCTTGCAGGGAATGGCTGATCTTCCTTCAGACCTAATCCTGCCACCTCTTACTGCTCCTATAACTAGACTCAAGTCCCAAAAGATCCAAGAGAGCAAGGTACAAAGCATGAGTCATGAGGAGGTACAATAAATAACAAAAGAATTGAACGTTTTTGCCAGAGTAAATCTGGCAGATAAACAGAAATCTAACAACCAACTCCTAGACTTGAGCCAGCTCACAGATGCAAAATCCCTTGAATATAGAGGGGTCCCCTTAAATAAGAACACTGCCACACACACACTTTATACTGTAAGTCCTCCTAACTTTCTCCAAAGGCCGCTATGGCCATTTATCAATGCAACTATACACTGGAGAAGGAAAACAAATCATACTTCTCAGGGATTACTGGACATTCACTAATTTCCTGGGGATCCAAAGCACCACCGTGTCCACTAGTCAGAGTTAAGATTTTATGGGAGACTGAGTGACGAACAGAGTTTTGACTCAAGTCAGTCTCACAGTAGTCACACTGGTTACCCTAACCTTTGACAAAATCAACATTGTACGTCCTTGAAATTTTTGTGGTTGTTTGTTACACAACCTTAGTGTGGCAACAAGTAACTGATATAATTGATTTAAGAAAATGTAGGGTGGTTAAGTTCAAAGGGCCTGATTTTTTAGATGTGATAAAGTGGCATTAGCCCTTTTTACAAATAAGGAGACTGAGGGATAAGAGAAGGCAATTTACTTGTGTAAGGTCACAAAGGATAATATTAGAAAGTGTCCCATTGTTATTCTCTGCTGTGATGACACATAAACGTAAGGTGTAATTACATTGCAGAGAGGTTATCATACCCTATTTAACTAGCAGACGTTTGCAAAGTAGGTGGTAGGATTTAAAAATTATGTTCCAACTTCCTTTACATTTTGCAATAAGTTAACTACCACTTGGCCATTGTTAATGGGTGCCCATCCCTAGCTTGAATTCTCTGCTTAGCATCTCATGGAATGGTTATAACTATAACACTGCCAATTTACTTTATATGAAAACATCCTCCAAACTATGAGTTACCTTTTTTCTTTAAGACAAAGTAGCAGGTCCAAGTGTAGCTATCTGCTTTGGCAGAGTAAGGGGCCAGCTACAAGGTACGATTTTCAGGAGCACAGGAAAATCAACTTGTCCTAACTGAATTCCCCAATTAGATTCCCTAAGTACGTAGTTGCTACCATGAATCACCCCTTGGGTTCTTATATTAAAAGGAGCTAGTAAAATTCAAATATTCCTTGAGAAATGTAACATATAATGTAGGTATGAAGGATTTTTCTGCTGCTCGGGTAGGTTGGGAGAAGGGAAAGTATGTGGAAGAGAAAGGTCAGGTCTGGTGAGGTTGGTGGAGGAGAAACCTAAGCTGATGGGCAGCCACTCTGCTTGGAGGCAGGCGGACCTCCAAGAAGCTCCTCAGGCTGAAGCAGGGAAATCAGAAGAAGGTTAATGTACTTCATTTGAAAGAGGCAGGTGCTGGCTTCTGGGGGTCGGAGTGGGATATTCTGAGGGTTGGAGTGGGATATTATCAATTTCAAGAAGCAGGAACAAAAGTGGAAAAATGTAAGAATAATTAATAGATTGGAAATTAGGGGACCTAACTGGTGCCAAGCTCCACCTTGATCCCAAAAAGCTATATGACCCGGGGAGACACTTCACCTCTTTGCCCTCATCCTCTTCCCTGAAGTGAGAATCCTCAGAGGACCTTTCCTGCTTTCATGGACCATAAAAAGTCCCCTGGTAGAGCCCATGGAGCTAGACAAAAACACAACAGAATTTTTTTTTAAGATTTTATTTATTTATTTGACAGAGAGAGATCACAAGTAGGCAGAGAGGCAGGCAGAGAGAGAGGGGGAAGCAGGCTTCCCGCTGAGCAGAGAGCCCGATGCGGGGCTCGATCCCAGGACCCTGAGATCACGACCCGAGCCAAAGGCAGAGGCTTAACCCACTGAGCCACCCAGGTGCCCCGCAATTTTTTTTTAAGTAGAATTCACACCCCATGTGGGGCTTGAACTCACAGCCCTGAGATCAAGAGTCACACCAACTGAACCAGCCAGGCACCTGTGTTTTTTTGGTTTATTGGTTTTTCCTTTTTAATCCATACGAGGCCCAAAGTCTAACTGCAGTTTGTGCGGACAAGTTTTGTGTTTAGCTCTCAGAACAACCACATTCAGCACTGACAGACCCTGACTCTTTATCATTGAGGCCAATGTGCTCGGGACTCATGGGGTCATTGCCATCACTGGTGTCTGTGGCTCTTGTTGACTTAACGGCAGTTTTTCCAAAAACAATTACTGTGACGCCATCTTCGTGTGATATTCAAGGTGACAGGTGGTTGTGGTTTCAGAACGGGTCTTTGTACTCAACCTCACACTTATGCAAACTTCTCTTCAAGTCATATCAGTCTCCTGTATGATAGAAGCTCTGAATCTTACTACCAGCTGTAAAAGCTGCCACTTCGGATCCCACCAAAAATACTGTTTCTAATCTCTTTGGTCCCAAGCTTCAGAGTTCATTATCAAAGAAGCCCGCAGCAATCCATACTCCCCTCCCTTGGAGGAAAGGGCTATTATATTGCAGCCTCTAGCTGCTGTCCAGTTATCAAAGGTCTTTGTAAATTCTTTGCAAATGCTGATTAATTCTCTCAACAGACCAGGAAGGAAATTTCTATAGTGAAATATAACAAAACTGAGACATGGAGAGCATGAATTGCCCTTCGCTACATCACAAGTTGGCCTGAGACTAGATCACAAGACACCAAAGTGATATGATCCTGTCTCTCCTGACTATAAGTCTCTCACACTTGGAAATCCCTGATCTGTTTACAGGTTTCCCAAATTCCATCTTCGCTGTTAAGAATATGGGCTTTGGGGGCGCCTGGGTGGCTCAGTGCTTAAAGCCTCTGCCTTTAGCTCAGGTCATGATCTCAGGGTCCTGGGATCGAGCCCTGCATCGGGCTCTCTGCTCAGCAGGGAACCTGCTTCCCCCTCTCTCTCTGCCTGTCTCTCTGACTACTTGTGATCTCTCTGTCAAATAAATAAATAAAATCTAAAAAAAAAAAAAATATATATATATATATGGGCTTTGTAATTCTGCCAGTCAGATGTGGACTACTCCAATCTCATTCTATGAATATTTCACATTAACAAGTATCTATGGGCTTTGTTGAGCATACTCCTACGTGAAAAAAGCACACCTCTGTTCCAACATGTAGGCATGATAATCACCTCTCACCCTTTTACAATAACATGACTCCTCCCAGCTGATACATAAATGTATAGACAATGCCAGATGAATCGAAATTTTGCTAGCCCAACTTGTGACTTCAGAGTGAGGAGGAAAGTCTTCCGAACCTGTCCTACTTGTAATACTCATTTTAATTCATATCTCGTGGCATGAATTCAGAAACTGAAAAGATTTCTCAAGAAGCCTTTGCTTTATTTCAACCAAGTTTTCCATAGGCAACCTCTGAACTTCATCTGAAAGTTCTTTTACCAAAGAAACCCACAGCTAAACCATACTCCCCTAACTTTGGAGGAAACGAGTGGAGTGGGGTCAAAGAAAGAAAATGAGAAATTATCTACATGTATGCAAAGGGAATGTTCTCTTGAAAGCAAGGTGGGACACCCACTTTAGGCTAGTTGTACCCCAGTAGGCGTTTGGACAATGGATTTTCCCAGCATCGTATGGAGTAACTTGACCTTTTTCCAAAGATCCAAGAGGAGTAAATAATGAGAGCTACCTGAAAATTTAATCAAGTTAATCCAACCCTTGGGCTTCCTGGCTTAAGGCAGGCGTAAGTCTGCAATGGGAGACTTTGTCTCCTTACACAGAGAAGTTGTTTCAGGAGATAAGCTCAAGTTTAAATTGATCTTCTCCTTTCATTGTCACTGCCTATGCCCTAATGCAGGCCCTTGTCACCTCTCATATGGACTCTTACAAAGTTTCCTCCCTGGACTTTGGTCTATAGTCTTGCCTTCTTTAATCCGTGCTCAACACCATCACCAAAGTGTTCTTCCTAAAATGAGTTGTTGTGGGGTACTCACAGAATAAAATCTGAACTCCGTAACTTGGTTCTCGGGGCCCTTGCAAATGTAGCCATTACCTGAATTTCCAATCTCCTCAATCATTCCCAATCTTCATGTGCCTTTTCTGCTGACATGTCTAAGGGGACAGCATCAATCATTTATTGCCACATTAATTCTGTGTCACAATCACCCTAAACTTTGTGACTTGAAACAATAATTTGTTCTCAGGCTCCCAGGTTTGCAAATTGGCAGGAGTGACTCTGTTAATGTGTGGCCTTTATGGGACCCAGGGCCAAAGGGCATCGGTTACCAGAGCAGTAGCTGCCAGCTCCCCTTCATGGAGGAATATGGAAACTCCCAGAACGGGGGACAGAAACACATGATACATCTGAAGGCCTACATGGCTAAGAACAGATATACTGTCATATTTGCCCACATTTTCTTAGCCAGAGCTAGTTACATGCCCCAGTTTAATGTCAGTGGAGCAGAGAAATATGTTCTACCTCTAGTAGAAGAAACTGCATTATTATATAGCAAAGGGCATTGATGCAAAAACAAAGGCAAAGACTAGGGAATGAATATCTATTGCTGCATAATAAATTATTCTTAAAACAGCAAATATTTATTATCTGGAAGCTTCTGTGGATCAGGAATCCAAAAGCAGCTTAGCTAGGTGGTTCTGGCTCTTTGAGTGTCTCTCATGAGAGTGTCTCTGCCTGTCTCTCTGACTACTTGTGACAACTGACAAGTGACTTGTCAGACTACTGACAAGTGTCTCATGAGAGTCCAATCAAGCTGTCAGCCAGAGCTGCAGTTGTCCAAGGCTCAATGGCTGACAGAGGTGACTTCAAGCTCACCCCGAGCTTGTGGGCAGACCCGATCTCCTCCCTGTGGAGTCCCAAGGCTGCATGTGTGTCCCCACAGAGTAAGTGACCCACGAAGGCGAGAGCCCAAGACAGAGCCACTGAATTTGATCACCTTCACTCAGAAGTGATCTTTCATATTCTATTGGTCACCCAGACCAACCCTGGCAGAGTGTGAGAGGGGATAACATGAGGGCTTGGAAACCAGAAGGCAGGGATCACTGGGGGCCTTCTGGAAGGTTGCTGTCCCAGTTCTGATTTAAAAGATCTTATTTAGTTGCTCCTATAAACTGCCAAACTCTTTCCACACCTCTATTCTGCAGAATCTAAATCATTGTGGCAAGCCAGGGTAAAAAGCAGTTGCACAAAATTCTTTGTCAAATCCTGTTAGTTTTTACCCAAAATGGTAGCCATAAATAGCAATGTTTTTCATCTTTTGGCTTTTTTTTTAACCATATCTGTCTTCCTGTCCATGAGCTTATTTCACACTGGTGTGCGCATAGTACCCATTACCCTATTCTCCCTGCCTTCCCCCAACACCCGGCAAGCAGATGAGCTCTCAAACAGCGCTCTGTCTTCAACCCTTTCCCGTCTCCTGCACGTGTGCGCCATTAGCCTCCTACGTACCCACAGCACTTGGTACATCTCTCGATTAAAAGCCCTTAGCCCACTGCGGAGCATTTGTGTTCCTCTCAGTCTCCTTCATTAGACTGTGAGAGTTCCAAGGCCCGGTATTTGGTGTGATAGCAACTCGGGAAAAGTTTGAAGAAAACTTGAGAGGGAGGACAGGAGAAAGGGAGAGAACACAGGGCCAAATCCTGACAGGCTTTCCAGACACGGGTTTCCCACCATCTGCTGGTTGAGCTCCTCCTAGGTGCCAGACAGCGTCAGATGCTTTCATAGTCAGCCCTCATTATGACCTTGCAATCATCTAGCACGTAAAAGTTATTTGGGGGATGATTTGGTTTTCAAGCTCAGAAAAGTTAAATAATTTTCCACGGAAGTGGTAAAACCAAGATTTTATTCTTGACTCTTGCATTCCAAACCCATGCTCTTCACACCGCACCCCCGCCTCCCCCCCAACCCACAGCCTCTGTAGGGAAGAGCCCCGTGATTTCCCTGTATCAAGCGGTGCATTCACTACCTACTAGAACTAGTTCTCTCACTTAGTGATCTAGCTATGTCAGTCCCCAGTAGTAATTCATTAGACTTTTGCTTGACTGATTTGTTCTCTCTTCCCTGGTGCCCTGATTGGGTTCCAAACCCAGGCAAAACATTGAAGTTTCCTTTTCACCTGAGAGAGTGAGCTGTATCTAGAGGAGAAGGCACATTACAGAGGAGCCTAAAGGAACCCAGAGCCCCCGCAGGCGCAGGCCAGCAGAGCCCAGCAACAGAGCCCAGCTCCCCCGCAAAGAGGACTGGCACCTGGCTGCTCCCAGCGTCTCCCTGCTGATATCCATCACCCATGGGGCGGGGGAGCAGAGAGCCTGATGGGCTTTGACATTTAAAGGTCACACCTCCCAGGAAGTCATGAGGATGAAAAAGAATGATATACATAAAAGCATTAAGAATTCTTTGAGAGAAAACAGCTATATAAACTCAAGGTAGCGTTAGCATGTCTTTGAAAATCATGGTTTGAATTAACTTCTTCTTTTACCAGTCAGCCACACTGGTAACTGTGCACACATATAAAAATAAATATGCACATAAATGCAATATTAATATTTTTAAAACTATAACTTGAATCATGTTACAGATACGGGAGTAGGGGTGTACTGCAGTATTTTCTTTTTTCCTTTTTCTGGCCTTCTCTTTCACGCCTTCTCCCCACGGAGTGCTAAACCTAATAGGAATCCTTCTGTGTCTTTTTCTCCACACTGACATGCACACTAGTACATCTACTGAGAATGGGTCATTAATTATTGGACAATAACTGAAATTCTGTTATACAAGCTCTCTAGCATCGTGCATTTCTCAGTCAATAATGTGTCACAAAAATCCCCCAAGTCAAATTCTTTTTTTGAAGTTTTTATTTATTTTTTTAAAAGTTTTATTTATGTATTTGAAAGAGAGCAAAAGCAAAAGAGATCACAGAAGGGGAGGGAGAAGCAGACTCCCCACCAAGCAGGGAGCCCAATCCAGGGCTCGATCTCAGGACCCTAAAATGGTGACCAGAGCCGAAGGCAGCTGCTTACCCGACTGAGCCACACAGGAGTCCCTAAATTTTTCTTTTTAAAGTTCTGTAATATGTGATGGTGCGATGGGCCCATACTTTTTGTATCCATTCCCTTCTTAAGTGGCCCTTACTTGTCTCCCCATTATTCTAGCAGTACGAACAAGGCTGCTGTAAGAACCACAAGTAGAGCTTCACATTTGGTGTTTTACTTCTGTGGAATATATAGCCAGAAAGGGGATTGCTGGCTCAGAGGGAATATATATTTTGGCTCTTAGAAACTGTTTCCAGTCGGGTGGGACTACAGAGATGGCTTTTTGTTACTGGTGCATTTCCCTGAGTGAGAGTGAGCGCCTCTTCTGGTGTTTGTCACCATTTTTATTTTTCTGTAGTGAATTACTTTTCCATTTCCTTTGCCATTTTGTGTGTGTGTGTGTGTCATTGTTGGATGATTTGTGTCTTACGGGTTTATAAGAGCTCTTCAAATATTACAGAGAAAATCTTGCTCTGTCTTCTACATTGGAACTATTTTTCCATATTTGTCATTTGTTTCTGGACATTACTCATGGTCTCTGAATTCACTGGTATTTTTGTATACATATGTATACATTTACATATTCTTTCATAGTGTCTGGTTTTAGTTAGAAAGTATCATCTAGCCTAGATTATTCATGAGGGTTCTTAGATTTTATTGCATTTTTGGTGGGGTGTTTTTTTTTTTTGCATGTTCATCTTTAATCCATCTGAAATTTATTTGATTTTTGAACACGATATAAGATCGAGTCTAATTTTATCTCTATCCAGATGAAGAAACAGTTGTACCAGCACCATTGACGTAAAAATCCATCATTTCCCCATTGAGTCACCTTTGAAGTATATTAAGTCCTCATATATACCTCTGTTGTTTTCTAGTTTCCTTATTCAGTTAGGCTTGTCTCTTTCTCTATTCCTAAGACAACATCGTATTTATACAATTACAAATTGTTCTGATATCTGAGAGTGCAAACCCAACTCTAGAAAATCCTCCTTTTTAGTCTCATTTTTAGGCTATTTTTGGACATTCATTTTGCAATGTGATATTTAAGATTATTTTATCCGATTCCAAGGGAAAATCTATTGAGAGTCTCATTAAAGCTTGATTTGATTTTTATATTAGGCTTAGGAAAATGTGTTTATAATTCTAAGTCTTCTTCTCCAAGAACAAGTATGCCTTTATAAATCTCTTATAATTGTTATTGCTACCAAGAATGGATTGTTTTCTGCATATTTATTTTAGGTGCTTATGGTATGGGGGAAATCTCATGATTTGTATGCGCTTATCTTATACCTAGCCACCTACCCAATCCTTTTATTCATTCTAGTATTTTTTTTCTAGACAATAATTTTCCAAGAATACTGCAGATCCAGCAAAAGGGGTTATTTTTTTCTTATTTTCCAAAGTTCATACAAATTATTTCTTTTTTTTTAGAACACCATTGCACTCACTAGAATCTCTAAGCCAATATTAAGTAGTAATACTGATGACGAGCAATCCCATCTGGCTCCTGATTTGTACTGGAATGGTTTCAGCAAGGTTGGATCATTTTGGAGAATGACTCTGTCCCTCTCTGGGAGCTCACTCCCTAACTACTCTTCACTTGCTGAGAGCTGCCCGGGGATCTCCCAGGAGACAGCTTGTTACTACTTTCCTATAGGTCCATCTAGAAGGGAGACTTGGAAGAAGAGGTGACCAGAGGGAGCACCAGGAGTGGTGGGAATCCTTCTCCCCCCATGGAGGAGGGGGTGCTTCCTGGAGCATCACACTTGGAGCAAAAGTGGGCACAGAGGCCAGAGTGCATGAAGCCACGTGGGCTCTCGTAAGAAATTCTTCACCTGCCCCCAAAGCACCAAGCGTTCCACTGCCCCTATTTACAGGATCATCACTTGCCTTCTATCAAACTCTCCTTCCGCTTGTCCCAGACCAAACTTTTCATTCCACACACCCGGATATGGAAAGCCCAGCCCCGCCCAGCTTACTGCAGACCCCCAAAGTCCCACCTCTGCTTCCGAGTGAGACCCACTGAGAGTGGGCTTCAAAGGTCTCACTGCAGATACTTTACTGCAAACACGTGTGTAGTGTTATCTGTCTGTCCAGGCTGATCATCGACCATCCTAAAAGAACTGAATTCCTAGGACAGGGGTTCTCAGGCTTAGGCCTATTGGCATTCTTCATCATAGGGTGCTGTCCTGTGCACTGTACAATGTTTAGCAGCATCCCTGGTCTCTTTAAATGGAAGTACCATCCCCATTTCCAGTAGTGACAATCAAAAATATCTCTAAACATTGCCACAGATTCCCTTGTGGGGGGGGGGGGTGTGCAAAATCATCCCAGTTGAGAATCACCACCCTAACCTCTGTGGCCTGAAGCACACTACCTAGAGTGTATGAAATAGCTCATTTGCAAAGCGTTGCTTATAAACTAAAGCATCTGCCCTTGTGACTTTCAATATGAAACTTACGTAAAACTACCACTTCTTTCTTCTATTCAAAGAGCCTTAATACATATGGCTTGCTTCTCTTGAGTGGCAGTCATCCAGGCCTCTGGTTGAAGGATGATGGCTCAGCAAGCCTGCAAGTTAATTTTGTGCATGTCACAGTGGGGTCAGTTCCCGTCGATGTTACCTATTTTTGGTTGCAAGAGTAGGATCACTTTTATTTAGCTTGCTGGTATATCACTCAGCATGAAGATACATATCCTTCAGTTCCTGTTGATGATGCAATCAAATATGTGCAGCTTTCAGAATGGCAATTTTCAAAAGGAAATTAGCTTTCCCCTAAGCAGCCTGGCACCATATTTGGCTGGTGACATCCCAGTAAACAACATCCTAACAAACTCTCCACTCCAGAAAGGAGTAGGAGCTATTTATATGTAAAAAATTGATTGTTAAGTGGGTAGGTCAAAAGAAAAAACAAGCTGAGGAAAGTCAGCAAGGAAACTCCCCTTCACCCAGCATCTTGAAGTGAGAAACCGTAGGGCCATTCACCAAAATGGAAAGTCTGCGTCACTATTACTAACGGAGCGATGATGTTTGGGGGCATTTTCAGCTTGTTGAAAATGTCAACTCATTTCTTTTGACACAACCACAGACTCCATTTAAAGCATACAAACCTGAAGACTTAGCCTTAAGACTCAGGAAACAAAGGGATTTCAACCAGGATCTTGGAAACATCAATCAGATGACAAGTATCCTAGCAACAGGGCTGCTGGTAAAAGACTGTCTGCCGAGTGAAGTTTCCTACTCAGGCTCTTTGAGATAAGTCTCCACGTGCGTGTGAATGTAAAGTCCCTCGGCATCCTGCACGGGGGTAGTGGCACGGCTGCTCTAGCTTCTGCTAAGGAAAATCAGGAAACTCTGACCTGTGCTTGGAGGAAGTCCAATTTGAGACTGGAGACAGGGTGGCAAGCAGCTCCGAAGGCGAGGAGATAGGACCCTGAGCGCAGCCATCCTGTGTGGGCTCTTTAAAGGCAAAGGTCGGTTCTTGAGAAAGTTGAGCTGTGTGGTAGCTTCCCTGGGATGACAGTCTCCTTCCCAATCAGCCTTCCAAAGCTGTGTATCCTGGCTTTGGCCATTTATGGCTCCTAACTCCGCTGGAATTTAGGACAAAGCTCAAGGCAAACAGCAGCTGCTGGTTGATGGGGGAAATGCTACTCTTGGTTCCCAGAAGATTGGGACAGAGCTTGTTTTCTTTTATGAGACCACTGATCTGAGCGCCCAAGTCCTAGGATATATAGATGTTGTTAATCGTGACGGGGTACCAGAAAACTTTGTCTGGAAAGAGTAAGGAAGGCAATCTGTTTGGCTTTTCAGGCCATTGGGTTTCAGCTACTACTACTGCGCCCTAAGAGGCCACAGACAATATGTAAAAGAGTGGGTCTGGCTGTTTCCAAATAAAACTTCACTGACAAAAATAGGGGTGGGCCAGATTTGGCTCCCCAGGCCCTCGTTTGCAAATTCCTGATCTTGATGGGAAACATCAAATGTAACTAATTCTCGCCATCTGAAAAGGCAACTTCTGCAAATCTCTCTTGTCTGTTAATGCCTCTTCCTGACCCCTGTCTCCCCTCCTCCAACAAGTATTTCCGTTGCTGACAATAGTATCTTCTCAGAATATGCAATTAACCCATCACTCTCCACCTTAAAAACCTCATCTTCTAAATGCTTAGAAGAAAAAGAAAATCAAAATTCTTCAATACAGCCTTCAAATCCCTCCACAACCCACGGTGCCTTTGCAAATGCATTCTGAGAGCCTACCATGGTGGCCAAGGTACCATTCTCCAAACATGCCAGGCAGCCACCGTCTCCAAACATCAAGACAAGTTCTCTGCCTTGGGCAACCATCCCCACAGTCTCTACCTCTCAGGGACACCTTTGCTTTGTGCTGCCTCTACGTGAATTTTGCTTGCATGGGCTCCCATAGCATGGATGGTATCCCTCTCTTAAAACAACATGCCTTAAATTAAAGTTATTTCCACTTGCTGGCCCCATTCAAGAAATCATGGGCTCCCTGGTCATCCCTCGTTTATCTTGATATATGCCACCGTATGCTCAAGTCCATCATTTGATCATTCACCCATTAACAGATATGTTTTGCATATCCTCTGTGTGTTTTGTGATATTCCCAGTGCTGGGGAGATAGCTATCAACTAGACAGTGGTCCTGCCTTCAGGTTTAAATGGCAATAGGGGAGGACGGATAGGAAGCAAGCAAGCAAGAAACCAATATGTAAGATCATTTCAGATGGAAATAATCACCACTGAAGAAACCATGCAGGGTAACTGCTTAGGAAGAGTGAGAGTCTGGGTATGCACAAAGCTACTTTTGCTGCAGGGAACAGGAAGGCTCCTGGGAGGGGATGCTATTTAGACTGATACTGGGTATCCCGTATCGACGATAAATTGAATATGAATGATCAGAAGCAACCATTTATGGCTCAGCACAGAGGAAGCTCTGCACAGAGAAGGTACCTTTCAGTATCCTTTAAATAAATGATCAATGAAAATAATCCTATAAGTAAATAAATTATAATATGGTTGTTAAAAAATTAGGTTGTACATCTACATGTGCATATAGGAAAAGATATCTAAGAGTACCATTAAATAAAAGTAAAAGCAACTTGCAGAAGTATGTAAAGGCTTTTAAAAATTGAAATTGAAGCCACTGTGTGGCTCAGTTGGTTAGGCGTCTGTCTTCGGCTCAGGTCATGATCCTGGGGTCCTAGGATTGAGTCCCACATCGGGCACCCTGCTCAGCGAGCAGTCTGCTTCTCCCTCTCCCCTGTCTTGTTATCTATCTCCCTCTCCCTCTCTCAAATAAATAAATAAAATTTTTAAAAGTTGAAATTTAAAAAAATCAGGGGCATCTGGGTGGCTCAGTCAATTGAGATTCCCACTTCTGATTTTGGCTCAGATTATGATCTCAGGGTCATGGGATGGAGCCCTGATTGGGCTCCATGCTCAGAGAGGTGTCTGCTTCTCTCCCTCTCCTTGCCTGTGCGCTCTCTCTCTCTCTCTCTAATAAATAAATCTTTTTCAAAAAAGAAATTCAAAAAAATCTTATGTGTACACATTAATTCACAAAATTTCTGGAAGGATACACAAGTGAAAGTTAAGAACAATAACTTCTAGGGGTGATAATGAAAGGTTGTGATGCATTTGCTTTCTATTTTATACCTGTGTGCACAGTTGGAAATCCTTTTTCATTTATTTATTTATTTGACAGAGAGAGACACAGTGAGAGAGGGAACACAAGCAGAGGGAGTGGGAGGGGGAGAAGCAGGCCTCCTGCCGAGCAGGGACCTGATGCAGAGCTCGATCCCAGACTGGGATCAAGACCTAAGCTGAAGGCAGACACTTAACCACTGAGCCACTCAGGCACCCAACACAGTTGGAAATTCTTATAAGCATATACCCCTTCTATAATTTTACACACAAAAAAAATCAATTTCTCATGAGAAAAAAATTTTCCTTCATGAAGCCTTCTTCCGTGTTTTCAGTCTATAACTTATAGGTGAATTTTTCCTGACATACTAGGAAAAATTCTTCCCATTCTCTTTACCATCAGTAAAGTTTTTTCCCCTCTCTCCTAACTCCCAACGGGGAGCATCCTCACCCCTTCAGTACTCTTCACACCCACACACAGCCGCTCACTCTCATGTGCACCAAGGGCATCTTTTCTGAATATACCATTGTGTCCAGAAGCATTGATTGAGATTCACTATTCTAAACAGGTGAGGATTGCCAGATAAAACAAGGACCCCCAGTTAAGCTTGAATTTCAGATGAACAGTGAATGATTTTTTAATGTAGGTCCCAAATATTGTGTACTGGAAAGGTACGCTGAACAATTTTTCTTTGTTCATCTGAAATTCAAACTTGAGAAAGTATCCTGTATTTTTTATTTGCTAACTCCAGCAGCCCTAAAATGGGCACATGCCCTAAATAAAAGATGCTCAAATATTGAGTGAAGGTCATTAGAACTTCTCCATAAGCACTCCCTCCACCGAGTTTGAAGAACAATAGTGCATTTTTTCTAAATCTTGACTCTCTCTGAACCTAGTCCCCTAGGAAGGCTCCCCTTCCATCACTTTCTCAAAAAAAAAATCAATCAATCTACACAGGCTCGGGCTTCACTGCGCGCCTTAGTGTTTATTCTAATGTCCTTCTTTGAGCCTGGTCCATGTCCATACTGACTAGGAGAGTCCAGCAGAGAGAGCCCTTGCCCTTGTACGGATCCACGTCCTCGTGATGGCACCTCCAATGCTCCATAGCCAGGACTCGGCTTTCCTTTGGGCCATGGGGCTGAGCCCCGATGGCACCCAAGAAACTTTTTCACATATTCCTGCCCTAGATAAATGAATGCAGCATCAGAAAAAATGGGACCCAGTCTTTCACACGTTCTAGAGTTCCCCAGGTGATTCTAAGGTGCAGCCAGCCTGGTGAGCAATTGTCTTAGTGCTAGGCCATCTGTCCCCCACCCTCAAGCTTTCAGTCCCAGAAAAGGCGCCCCGAGAGTCTGCATTTATAATAAGCTCTCTGCTGCTGCTGCTGTTGCTGCTGCTGCGCTGGTTCTCGGGACACACTCTGAGGAGCAAGGCCCTTAAAAAAAAATGCAGGACAAAAACACCTTGAAACCAAAGTCATGGCCACTTTATAATTCATATCAGAAGCAGAAAAAATATTGTAATGAGACTGGTAATAAAAACTTTCTCTGAAGGGGCAGCTGGTGGCTCAGTCAGTTAAGCGTCTGCCTTCGGCTCAGGTCATGATCCCAGGGTCCTGGGATCGAGCCCCGCATCCAGCTCCCAAAGCAGCAGGGTGTCTACTTCTCTCTCTGTCCTCAAGCCCTGCTCATGCTCTCTCTCCCTCTCTCTTGGATCCACAATAGTCCTCAGACGGGCACCATATGTGTACTGCAATTTCAAGTCGCAACTTCTCTGGAAGCATTTCCTATCTGTAGGAAGCTAATGAGAGGAGAACACTGGTTCTAGTTCCAGTGCACAGATTTTTCTCAGACGCAAATGGTCAGAAGCCTCAGGCTAAAGCTTCCTGTCTCAGAGTCATGAAACCCCCAAAAGATTTGTCAGACCTAGCTGTGGAATGACTTCCCTCCCAAGTCTTTTCAAGTAGGAGCAACAGCACCCTACTTGCCGTGTGGAGCGGACGGGGATGAGACGCGGGAACTCCCCGGGCAAGTTATGTCTGCTCCCTTCTCCTTAAATCCCTGAGGTAGTTCCCGTCAAAAGGGAATACAGACGGGCCCACAGATGAGATTATAGCTCAGATGTCTTTTTTTAGCATGGTGCCTGGCTCATCAGGCACATTCAGCCTTCGCTAGCTATTGGTATGGGTCCCACTCTATTTAGAAGTTAGGTGGAAATGTGAACCTTGACGTCCCTTGCAGGGAGAAGCTGAATTGTTGCATTCGAGTACCGCACACACGCCAAAGTCCTGGCGCCCTCGCCCTCTGCTCTGGCTTTTGGTTGTGGCCCGAGTGAAGCACATCTGTTGGTGCCCACAAAGAGATACGATAATAACTCCATCAAATCGGCACACGTGAAGAAACCATATGAGGCTTGAAAGCAAACAAAATCCAGCAGGTTTTTCTCCCACTGCATGGAAGAGGAAGCTGGTCTTGTCACCAGGGCTCCTTCCTTTTAAGGCCACGGAAGAGAGAACCGGGGACAGCTTGCATTACTCTGTGCGCCCTTTATAGGAGCAGAGCCTTACAGTGTGTGATGCTATTAGTGGGGTCTGCAAATGGCAGGGGAGAGAAGCCAGTGAAAAGAAAAGTGCCACAGCTTTTTAATATGGATGAGAAGCTGCCTGCTCTCCCTAAGCTTCTGGGGAACAAGAGTGGCAAGGAATTCAGCCGCATTTACAGGTAGTCTCTGGAATAAAGGGCAGATAGTAGAGGGGACGTTGTTCAGAGCCACGCTGCAGTGGGAAACCTACCAGTGTTGAGTCTGGCTTCTGGGAGACAATCCCTGATTTGTTTCGGCAAAGAGACCACAAAAATGTAAAAATAGCAGATAACCCTTCAAATGCCGGTGGCGGCCCCAAAGAACAGCTCCCAGAGATGAGGAGTGGGTGGACTTCCAGAAACACAGATTTGGGTTCTAACTTTAGCTTGGACTTTCTGAAACTGCTCAGCAGTACCAGGGGGAAGCTTTGGTGTGAAGGTGGCTAAGAATAGCAGCTCAAATCAGGCTGTGGAATTAGAGGAGTCTCAATCAGCCACATGCCCCCCATCTCTCCCCTTCTTCCCAGTGCAGGGGGACATGAACCTCCCTAATGCTAGGGAGCTGGAGTTCTGGGACAGCTCTTAGACCCAGAAGAGTGACAACAAAAGCTGACATTTGAGTGATTAGAACTGCAGGCCTTAGGCTAAGCATCCCACGTTGATTGATCTATTTAAAACTCACTCAGGGAGCCTGGTAGTGGGTATTGACGAGGGCACGTATTTCATGGAGCACTAGGTGTGGTGCATGAACAATAAATCTTATAACATTGAAAAAATAAAATAAACATATTTGGGGGAGAAAAAATCTCAGGGGGCGCCTGGGTGGCTCAGTGGATTAAAGCCTCTGCCTTCGGCTCAGGTCATGATCCCAGGGTCCTGGGATCGAGTCCCACATCGGGCTCTCTGCTCAGCAGGGAGCCTGCTTCCCCCTCTCTCTGCCTGTCTCTCTGCCTACTTGTGACCTCTCTCCTCTCTGTCAGATAAATAAATAAAATATTAAAAAAAAAAAAAAAAACCTCAGATACTAAAAGTATCACCACCTTGCAAACAGGAGTGTTTATACTTAGAGATATCCAGATAGTCCTCCAAGGTCATCAAGCTGGTTAAGTGGCAGAGCTGGAAAAAGAACAATGGAGTTCTGGGAAACGGGAAGAAAAATGGGAAGAAGTGGAAGATCAAAGGCCTGGAGAAGGAGGGCAGACCTTCCAGTATAGAAGGGGCTGGACAGTGAGGAGGTGCTTGTCCTCTGCCTCTGTGAGAAATGAAGATGGACTTCTTACACTTCAGCAAGAGGCAAGGCGTTAGGTTAGATGCAGAAAAAAACCAAACATCTGGGTTATGAAAATCGGTGACCTAGGATTCATTATTGAGGGACAGTGAGAAGTCTGCTAAGTTAATTACAAACACACATACACGGTGGTTTTGTGTTTCTCCAGGTGGGATCCACAGAACATTAGTTTTTGAAGACGTTCATAGGTGTAACCAAACACATCCAGGAACCACTGCACCGATCAGGGTCAAGCAAGTTTCCTGGCTGGAAGAGCTCTAAGAGCTTTATGTCAGCAAATCTATGTTGTGAATCTCTAGTAGTAGACTCTAGTAGGGAGTGTCTCTCAAATGGACTTGACCAGAACATTTTTGGCAAACTAGTCTTTCCTGAAATACACGTGGGTTTTCTACAGTGATTTCATTTGGAACCTTCTGGAACCTGGCGACAGGCCATGCCCTTCAGAGAGCACTCCATGTGCTGTGTCACCAGCATACACATTACTTAGGAGCTGCTGAGAAATACAGAATCTCGACCCCATTCTTGACCTACAGAATCAGAAACTGCCTTTTAACAGTATGCCCAGATGATTTTTTTTTTTTTTTTGCATTAAAGCTCGAGAAGCTCAAAGTGTCTTCAGGCCTCAGGATTTGGTTATATAAAATTTCATAGCAGTAACAGCCTGACATCAGCTGCCTGCAGCACAACAAACCACCCCCAAATGCACTATGTCTTGAAATACTAATGATTTCTTTCTCATGATGCTCTTGGTTGACTTGGCTCAGTTGGTAGGTTCTTCTGCTTCAGGCATGGGTTGGGGTCAGTCACTAGGCTGCATTCATGGGCTGGACCGGAAGATTCAAGATTTCACTCATATATCCCGTGCCCCAGTGCTCTTCCCTGGGTTCTCTACATGGATAGCATGGGCTTCCTCAAAGCACAGTGTTTTCAGGGTTTGGGACTTCTTACATGGCAGCTGCCTTCCAGGAAGGAGGAAACAGAGGCTACCAATTCTATTAAGGCATGGGCTCAGAGGACCTAGAACATCACTTCTGCTGCATTCTGTTTGTTAGTCAAAACAAATCACAAGGCCGATTAGATTCTAGGGGAGAGAAATGGTGTACACCTCTTGAGGGGTCAAGTGGCATGCCTACACAAGGAGGGAAGGTGGTGGTGGCCATCTTTGGAGACTGTCTAACGTACTGCCCCTCGTGGGTGATATCAGGTGCCATGCATGAGCCCTCCCTAAACTCTAAGAGCTTGAAAAGTGCTCTGGTGTATGACCTAGATTGGCTTTCTCTGTAGTAACCAGGCACTTCAACCCATTTTACAAAAGGAAAGCTGTGTCCATCCATGAAGCATGTCAGTGTCATGGGGATGAGGGAATGGGTTGGTTCTCATCATTCATCAACCTACCAAACTATTCTGGACCTACTATGTGCCAGGAACCTATCTCTGAATATATAGTGGTGTACAATGCAATTTTGCATCTGCTCTCTGGACCTTACATTTTAGTGATGGGAAACAGTCAATAAGCTAGTAAGCCATTAAATAAGCATGGTTATTTTAGAGAGGGATAAGGATTATGAAAAGACTAAAATAGGGTTATGTAATTATGAGGGTTTCCTAAGTTAATTTAAGAGGTTAAACAAGGTGACATGGAGGAGATGTCAGTGAACTAAGATCCAAAGGATGAAACAAAGGCCGCCATTCAAAAAGCTGAAGTCAGAGTGACTAAGGATGTAAGTGCAAAGGCCCTGAGGCAGGGGCACACTCTACATGCTCAAGGGACGGAAGGAAAGCCATTGTGCCTGGACCATAGTCTACAAGGAGGAGGTAGCCTGAGATGAGGCTGGAGGGCTGTGTGGGAGCCAGGGCTTCATAGGGCTTTACAGGCTGTATAGACCAGAGTAGGAAACCAATGACTGCACTAGGACAAGAATAACAAGATAAGGAAAACCACTGAACAATATAATATGGAAGGTGACACAATTTGATTTGCATTTTTATGAGAAAACTGGAGTACTGAAGGACCATGTGGAATATTCTTGGCCTCTCTATCCTGCTACCGTGGGGGAAATGCAGTCAAATATCCTCACAGCCCCTGTGTCCATTCAAAGAAATACATCTTAATTTAGGCCTTCACAGAGTATGATATTGCCCTGCATGTCTATCTTTTTTCCTTTTATTAGGTTGGGGTAATGAGGATTAGTACAAAATTTTCCTACATATCCTTTTGCACCTAGAAATGTGGTGACTGTGGGACACTTCATTTCCTTCCTTAATCTTCCAGGGTCTTGACCTAAACTCAAATTGGTCAGAATGAGCAGAAGGTGAGTGTCATACCACAGTGAGCTCAGGTAGCAGTTGATGACACCAGCTGACTAATATTATTTATCTTTGCTCATGTTTTGCATATTTCAGCAAGGTCATCTCCTCTAGCCTTCTGAGATTAAACAGAAAGAAACTGCTAGACAATTCCTGTCTTCCAGTTTGAACCCAGAATGTGGACACCCAGAATGTCCACAGCTGCCTTAGCTAATAACTACCCCAATCCCATAGCCACACCTGGGTTGTGACAGCACTAAGGGACAAAGTTTACATTTACTGTTTCTAAGTAAATATAAATCCTTAAATCCTTTACATGTTGCAACTTGTGATTTTGCAAGTCATGAGCATGACCTTACATGTTTAATTTTCTGAGATCACCCCAATTTTTATATACTTATTCTCTGCAATAAAGGTGACTCATTCAATACATAACAAAAGAGTCCATATATATATATATATATATATATATATATATATATGCACACACACTGTTGTAGTTTCATTTAAGTCTCAAAATAGGAAACAACTACTTGTCAAGCCCTCTCCCCAAATCTTGTTTCTAAAATACCATCATCATCATTAACCTCTGCCCCTGAGAAAGTTGCAAGAAGTGTAACTTTGTACATCATTGACCCCTTCAAAAGAAAGCACTCATTGCATACTTGCTACCCACCAGTCCAATAAGAACTTAGTAAATAACCTTTGGCCATCATGAACTAATTTCTTTCAACTCTGTTGGGTAGAAGTTATAACAACTACATGACAAGGAGAGAAGCTAGGAGAACAGAAGATCTAGCAACATATAATTTATTCCTGCCTTCACTGATTTCCCCAAAACCTCTTTTATTTTTTTCTCCCAAAAATGTTTATTTTATTTTTTCAGTGTTACAAGATTTATTGTTCATGCACTACACCCAGTGCTCCATGCAATACGTGCCCTCCCCAATACCCACCACCAGGCTCATCCAGCCCCCCACCCCACCCCTCCTAAACCCTCAGTTTGTTGCTCAGAGTCCACAGTCT
>CM053609.1:51873031-51883548 GCA_028646535.1 Procyon lotor
CTGGAAAACACCTGGCATAGAGCATTCTATGAATTTTTGAAAAAACAAAAAAACACCTTCCCCCCTGCTCCATCTCTCACAACACAGTCCTGAGCACAGAGGAGAGGCTTGAACACACAAAAGGAGAAGCCAAAAAAAAAAAAAAAGTGGAAAAAAATAATAATGTGTTGGTTCCTCTCTTGCCTGCATGTTCAGTTCAAAGGAGATCTATTTAAAAGCTAGGAATGTCCCTTCTGAAACTGTTACTGAAATATCCAAGAACGGATACTTAAGCACTCAGTGGGCAGTGGAAGGTGCTTCCCGATCAGTCTATAACATGTGGGGCACAAAGTAACAAATGGGAAACATATTAAGCCAAAGACAAACAGAAGTAAGAGCTGTTCCACATCGGCAAAGCAAAGAGATCTAAGGACCATGGTGAGCTAATGGAAGTCCTGGACTTGGTGGAGAAGAGGAGGAGCCAATAAGAGGATCCTTAAGTTCTGGCCACCCTGCCTAGGGACTGTGGTCCCAACCCCAATCTGAGCAGGTGAAGCCCTGCACCGGTCTCTACCACCTTGACTCAAACGTGGGAGGCTTAAGAGAGAAGGATTAAAGGCAGGGAGTGACAATTTGTTTTTATATTGAGAGGAAAACATTCAGACCTAATTTGCAGACATGAGATATCCAAAAACTCATTTCTGACCCCTTTAAAACCAGTGGGTTTTATCCAAGGGAGAACTCTATGAGGCAGGGATACAAAGGTACCCCTTAGCACTTCCACCTCCAAGACCCTCTGCTCTCACAGTCTTCATGCCATCTCTTCTGAGATAATTAGTTCCCTGAGGGCAGGACTCAGGTCTATTTCATCTCTGTATGTTTCAGGGCGGAGCACAGTGCTGTGGAGAGAGAAGGCACTGATTGTTGGGCAGCTTAGCATGAAGGAAGGCTGTTCCCATGGCATTCCCCATTCACTCCCTATTTTACAGCCAGAATAACCTTAATGATATATGATTCTGAGTATATCTGTACTCAAAACTGTCCATGGTTCGATAAAGCACACACTTTATCAAGTCCACTGTCACTGGCTGATGAGCACACCCAGTCTAGCACACCAGCCTTGTCTCACGCCTTCCCCTTTAAATGTCCTCTGCTTTCCGTCCTCTGTCTGCATTGTTCCCTGGTTCCCAAACACTCTCAATGCTCTTGAGTTCTGCCCCTTTACTCACGACTGCCTTCTGCAGGAGAAGTCTGGACACTGGGCTTTATATCCCACCTCTATTACTTCACTAGCTGTGTGACTTATGGCCTTTTTTTCTTTTTTTTTTTTTTTGCCTGCTGAGTCTCATTTTCTTCTTTTTCTTTTTATGAGATTTTATTTATTTTTTTGACAGAGCAAGAGAGCACAAGCAGGGGGAGCAGCAGGGGGAGAGGGAGAAGCAGACTCTCTGCTGAGCAGAGAGCCAGAGGCAGGGCTCCATCCCAGAATCCCGATATCATGACCTGAGTGGAAGGCGGCCGCTTAATCTACTGAGCCAGTCTCATTTCCTCATCTTTAAAATTAGAGATCATAATATTAACCTTGCAGAGTTGTTGTAGAGAGAAATAAAAAATTAGATAGCATCTGTGAAAGCCTCAGCTATTGTAGGTGCCCCATAAATGTTTGTCTCTCCTCTTAGGGATCCTTCAAGTTTGAGCCCATGCCTGTAGGCAGAAGAGCCTCTTCCTGCACCAGACCCGAGCAAGTGGTTCTGGGGGATGTTCAGGCAGCAGTGGGGGGGATCTGTCTTCAGTTAGCCACAGGGACAGAGGTGTCCGGTGGATGACACCGCCGCGTGTCCTCACACACACAAACCTGGAGCTAGAAAACCCCAGCAGATTATCTGGCCAATCTCCTCTTTCAGAGAAAAAGAAACCAAAGTCCAGTGAGGAACCAGGGCTGGACTCCTCCCTTCTGCTCCTTACTTTTCACCGTGCAGGAGGGAAAAAGAGCCAAAATTCACGGAACCGACCAAACCCCCAGGAATGCCTCAGGCCAAAGTGAACTGGACTCACAGGCTGAAGAGCTTCCTCAGAAGCGTCTAGTTCATTGCCTTGCCCCAGACAGGCCCGTGCCTACTACTCATGCAGCGCTTACTGGGCTCCTACAAAATGTTAGGTCCACACCTACAAGGAGAATAATAAAATATCTGAGTTGGATGTCATCCCGCCCTGATTCCCACCCCAGCGAGGTAGGAGTTACGTGTTCAGATAATTGCCATGCACCGCGGGAACTGTGTCCACCCCACCGGAGGCACAGCAAAGGCCTGAGAGAAGCTCCGGGGTAGAGCAGAAAAATCCTCACAAAGGAGACAGATGAGTTCAGCTTTGAAGAATAAGCAGGTGCAGGGTACAGGTGTTGGGAAGGGCGTTCTCACGCTGCCACTGATTTTCCCTGTGCCGACAATTACGGTAGCACATGTGGCAGGGGCAGCCACACACTTGTGTCTGCTGGGGACAATCCAGCTCCATGAAAGGCAGCCAAGGGCTGTCCCCGGCTGTGCCAGGCTCAGGGACATTCTTGAGCCAAATACCAATTACCTGATATCATTCCTAATTTGTTTGTTTTCCACAGATTACTTCCAAGGGTCCCTCATCACCTCTTGTATTACTGGAACTGAAGTGGGCCTAGGTCAAATAAACTAGAACATCAGATTTGGGAGTTTTCATCCAGAAAAAAAAGAAAAAGAAACAAAGAAAGAAGGAAAGCCAATGGCAAATGGGAAGTCTCTTAAGTGAGAAATTAGTGGGTAACCCCTCAAAAGAAAAGGTCTTGGTGCACAACGAACTGGTTGGGTCCTCTAGGAAGCAGACACCAAGACCAAGTTAGGGGTCCGAGAGAATTGTTTTAGATAAGCCATGTGAAAGAGAAAGAAGAGAGGAAGCAGGAGTGGGTAGAGAAAGGCCTCCGACCATGACAGAGGCCTGACCCCTGTGAATGGTAAAGGGCAGAAAGGAGGGTAGAGTAAGAAGTTCAGGTGCAAAGACTGGTAGTAGAGATGAAACACCGGGCTCCTGGGCCTCGCTGTGCTCGGTCTTGGCTAGGGCGGCCTGGGCAGCGCTAGATCGATCCCAAAGCCAAGGCAGATGCCCAGGAACCCTGCTGCTGACAGCGGGTCTCTGCCAGCTCTCGCTGCAAGGAAGACCTCAGCAACACATAGGGCTGCTGCACTCATGTGTCATCCTGGAAAAAAAGAATTTAGAGGGGAATTTACTATGCTGGTAGTTAGGAACTTGTTCTGATCTTAAGATAACATTAATTGTAGGCTCTTTTTGTTGGTTAATTACCAGTGTCTGGCAGGGAACACTCAATCACTAGCATTTATGACTCCTGGGTTGAGGGTAAAGCTTTGGTCCTGGAGATCTTACTTAGCTCCCTAGGAACCAAATTCTTTGCTTGAGCAAGCCCCTCAGCTGTCTGATCACTAAATGGAAAGAAGGATAAGTCAACACTCTCAGCCAGATAGAGGAAAAGAGGAATGAGCTACTAGACCTTAAGCACCATGAGTACGGGATCTCCTTAGTCTTTCGCCTAGTGAATGGCTCCCTGCTTCTAGTATCTGGCACAGGGATGCCCTTACTTAGTATGTGATGAATGAATGAATGAATGAATGGACAGATGAATGTCACCCACCACTTCCAGATAAAACAGTTCTCTCTCACATTTAACCATCCCTGTGTTGAGCTTCTCAGACAATACTCATTTTGTTTTTTCTATTTTCTACATACCACACTACATCCATTGAGGTTAAACAGTAGAGGACAGAATCCTTTCTAACTCATTTAGGCAGGAAGGACTTTATTTCCAGGTATTAAATGGCTGGTAGGCTTGTTGGGCAGGCAGAAGAAACAGACTATAGGTCAAGCCGTGAGGACAAACTGCTGAGGCACGCTACAGACCCGACCCGGCCCAGCCCGGGCACTGCTTTTCTCTTCTACAACCGGGAAGCTACCTCCTCCAGCACAACACTGTAGCTGCAACAGTAAGGAAGATGGTGGGTTCTGGAATCTTCCGCAGCCACCAGCTCTAGATCACACCACACCTGCCGGGATACCAGGGAACGTCCCATGCTGCCTCTCACCACCCATGAAAAGTGACAGACTCTGGAAGGGCCAGATGCCTCCATGTGCTTGTTGGTCCTCAGAAGCAGCAAAGGGTCCGTGAGTGCCACTGGTGGGTCAAACTTGAATCATCTCAGGAAGCCAGGCTTCCAGGGACTTGAGAGAATGTTATGGTTTTGTTTGTTTAGTTCCAGCCTCTGCGGGAGAAAGGCAAGCACTCTCCAGTGGAGCAGAGTGAATGATGAGCCATTCCGCTACAGCCCTCCGTGAGGAAACCACAGAGAAGGGCTCATTCTCTACCTTCTATCAATTACACCCTGGGTGCCTGCGGCCAATCTAAGGGTAGGGGTGCATCCTCACTTGTGAAAAGATGGAAAACAACTCGCGTTATTTTCTAAGGAGACAGAAGAGCAGGAATCATTGGTTGTTAGTTGTCATCCACAAAGGGACATCATCTATGGGCTTTGGCTCCCGGGACCCTCTACCCCATTCAGAATGTCATGTGGCCCCTGATGTCACCCTGTAATTGTGACTTTTGTGAGGTCAAGTAGTTAACAATCCTAAATACTTCATAGCAACCCCAAACCACAACTTCTAGATTTGGCTTTTGGTGCTCATATAACTTCTGTATCTCCATGTAGGGAGTTCCGGTATCATCACCATAACCTTGTTGCCATTACTCAGTAAAAACACCTGCTTCGTGTCAAGTGCTGTTTATATATGTAATAGGCATGTTGAATAAGTATGACTCGTGATGTACTAGAACTGTTTTTGTCTCCTTTTGTCCCATGATGGTTTTTTTCAGTGGGTGAACCTCCCCTGCCCTTGGTGTTTGGGCTTTGGGGCTCACTTCTAGGTAATAGCATAGTACTGGAGTCACTTTAAGTCACAAAGACATTCCCATTTTGGTCACAATGATGTCTAGTCCCATGTAACCATCAAGAGGCTGAACTCAACTTGGTATTGAATCCTCTCTCCATGGTATTGAATCCATCCAGCCTCGGGCTGGATGCCCACAGTGGGGAAGGAGGCTTGACACTTCAGCTCTCCTCTTGCTACCACAATCTTGTCCACTCCCTCACTGTCAGACCCAAAGAAGGAAGGGAGAGGGGAGAGGGGAGGGGACAGGACCATACTTACTTGACGATGGCTCTGTGCTCCCTGAGCCCGGCAAATGGTTCAGGCTGGTGTCCCTGGGTAGGAGAACTCTTTCTCTCATGAAGTGCTTTTCTAGTTTTCATGGGCCTTGTTGGTCCTGCAGGTCCTTTTGGCCTGGAGAGTGCATTTCCACTCTTGGTGGTCTCTTCTAACTCCTTCCTCATCCGGTGAGCATTGGGCAGTGTGCCTCTGGCTCTTTGCTATGAGGTTTCTCCTGTCTCTTAAGATGGACAGTTCCTATTGGATGCAACCCAAGGTGGCTCTACCTCACGTCTTCCCCAGGTAGCCTTTGTCTAGTCTGTAGGAAATGCCTCCCTGCCCTGCACCAGTCTTGATCTGACCAAAAGGCTGAGAGACAGCAAGTATGTCCTCAGAGTTCCCTCTTCTGCAGAGGATATGGAAGTGCTGGGCTTTGTTGTACACATTCATTGGTAGATAATAATTATTGTGCTGGTGCCTCAGTTAAAACAGAGGCAGAAGTGGTCCCACTGTAACGTCCTGCAATGCCTGCTTGCTAAACCCCTTCAGAGAGGGTCCCTGACCCTCCCTTTATTTTAGACAGCAAGTTCCTCACCCATTCAATGACACAATTTATTCAAAACCAGGCCTGTGAGTGACCCAGAAGTCTAATATTGGGGACGACTCTTTTACACTTTATGAGAGAGCTTATGCTCCCCAGAGGGGTGTGGCCCTCCCCGTGAGTCACCTGAGCACACACCGCACCCAGGCTTCCCCAGCAAATGACACCAGTCTGTGCATGCAGAAAGGAAAAAAAAAATGGGCTTCCGTAGCAAATGTCCTTGCTCTCACTTCTCATAAGAGCATATGGCTTATTGAGGTTCTAGGTTATGGGACTACTGTTTTGTTGTATTTCTTTCTGTGAAGTGGGAGAAGGACAATAACAACATGGCAGATCATACCTGAACCTCGGAAGTGAAGAATATCTGAGTCTGAATCTATAGAGCTAGCAAATTCTGTGCAGCCGACTCATCGACAGCAGCAGTCTTCTAGAGGGTGCCCTTAAAGGCAATAGGGCCTGGAAAGGACCTTCCATCCAAAACACATTCCTTCCCTCACTCTTCATCACAAAGCAAGAAATTTCCCACCACGGAACTCTGCCTGAGGTAAGATGTTTCTAGAAGCTCCATGTTTAGATAGCCATGAAGGGGAGTGGACATCAGAAGTTCCAATGATAGTAACTGACAATAGTTTCCCCAAACCCTAAATAGTTTGATTCACGGAGCTGTCAGAGCCCAAAACACTGTAGGGTTTTATGTCACTTTTTCTGTATTTGTTATAGAATTTACTCTGCATAGGTTCCGTTAGTCAAATGCCTCTGTTTGATCTCAAAGGATACAGGACTGGGGAGACCTGACAAGGGGAAAGTTGACAGACCGTGTCCAGACTTGGGGTAGACACAGGGAAGAGCAGACCCAGGGAGGCAACACTGTGGGAGACCGGGCTCCGGAAGAAGGGATCCCTTGGAAAGACAAACTCCACATAAGATCCATGCCCAGGCTGTTGGTTGCTGGGAGGAAGGGAGGCGCAGTCCTGGGTTCAACATAAAGTTACGTATAGCAAAGGCATCTGGCAACTTTTTCTTTTAAATCTTTCTAGTTTCTTAGAAGTCTTCCTAGCTAGGACTCCTCTGTCCTGTATAAACCTTTCTTGTATAAGACAGTGTCAGTACCACAAAACCAAGCTGTGAGTCAGCTGAGCTGCCAACTTCCTGGAGGCCATCACGGAGCATGAAGCTGGCTCAGATTGGACAGAACTGGCTTTTCCAGGCATCTCCACTCAACCAGCTGATCCAGAACTTCCTTGCAAAGATGAGGTGTCCCTTCAGCAACCACCATTGCTCTTCTCCTTGCATTTGGAGCTGGGTTTGCTTTCTGACAGTGATAGTGGAGGCCAAGAATAGAAATGAGACGTCCTCAGAGCTAACTAGAGGTTACTCAGCTCTGCTACCAGGACCAGCAGGAGCACTGCTCCACCTACTTTAGAAGAGACTGCTACCAAAAAAAAAAAAAAATAGGTCAAGATGATGCTGAATCTGCAAATGTCCATGCAAATTTTCAGCCTGATACTCAGCCCTCGTGGCTCTCCATTTTGGATGTGCTACTCCTGTTTCATAGGTCTCCTTATTTCATCCTCTATCCCCTGCCCCACAACGGGTCACAGAGAGCCCAAATTCTCTGCATTTGCTCCTCCTATTCCCCTAGTCTGGAATGTTCCCCCCTTTTTGTTTCTCTCTCACAGCTTCTATAATCCAGGTCTAATTTTCAACCTTCTATCAAGGTATTATTGAGAACCCCAAAATCCAGAAATTCTAACTATACTTGTGATCTACAGGGCCAATTCCAAAGGGATAAAACAAAAGTTTCTAAGAAGATTTTTAAATATTTACTATTGCCCTCCTTGGACTGTCTGAATTTGAAATTTGGGAAGTGAGGCTAGAAAAATCTGTCTTTTGGTTTTGGTTTTGGTTTTGGTTTTGTTTGTTGTTTTTTTTAACGTTCCCATAGACCCTCATTTAAGAGCCATTGGTCTGTAAAGAAACATGTCATACTTGGCACATACTATCATATAATCTTTCAATTGTTTTGAGTTTGCTATTTTGTTTTCTACCAACCCATCAGCTCCTCTGGCCAGGGACAGGGCTGTACACACACACATGCACGCGCACACACTCACACACACACACAAACACACAACCCAGTGCAGTATTAAGTACATGGTGAAAAGAAAATAAATCGTTCTTGCTGGATTGCCACCCTTGATGAGGAAAGGAGGAAATGGAATGGTAGGAGAGTAAATTATTTATATCATCTTCCTTTTGCTGTGATTCTATGAAGAACAAATCCTGCATGTGACTTAGACCATTCTCTCAAGAACTAGTCTTTAAAGGGGAGAGTCATGGCCAAAATCCAGAGCACTGACACCAACAAAGGCTGCTGAGGATGTAAATTAGCAGGAATTTCATTCATTGCTGGTGGGAATACAAAATGGCACAGCCACTATAGAGGACATTTTGGTAGTTTCTTACAATACCACATAATCCAACAATGGCACATCTTAGTATTTACTCGAATGAGTTAAAAATTTATGTCCACACAAAAACCTGAGCACAGATATTTATATCAGCTTTATTCATAATTACCAAAACTTGAAAGCAACCAAATGTCTTTCAGTAGATGAATGGATAAATCAACTGTGGTACAACCAGACAATGGAGTATTATGTAGTGCTAAAAAATGAGCTATGAAGCCATGAAAAGACAGAGGACACTTAAATGCATATTACTAAGTGAAAGAAGCCAATCCAAAAAGGCTACCTACCATATGAGTATAACTTATGACATTCTGGAAAAGGCAAAACCGTGCAGACCATAAAAAGATCAGTGGTTGCCAGGGCTGGTGGAGAGGGAGGCATGAATATATGGAGCAGAGGATATTTAGGGCAGTGAAACCACTCTATATGATATGATAATGGTTGATACATGTCACTATTAATTTGTCCAAACCAACAGAATGTCCAACACCAAGACTGAACCCTAATGTAAACTATGGACTTTGGGTGATAGGTTATTATATGTTCATCAAGCTTTAACAAACATGGTAACAAATGTACCACTTTGGGGAATGTTGATAATAGAGAAGGCTATGCATGTGTGTGGGGAGGGAATATATGAGAAATCCTTGTGCCTTCTGCTCAGTTTTGCTGTGAACCTAAAACTGCTCTAAAAAATAAAGTCTATTTTTAAAAAGCGGGGGAGAGGGTAAGTTATCTCTGTACCATATGACAACCCATGCATTCCCCTCAAGTCTCACTCTAGTAAAAGGAGGGTTATGATGAGGATACAATGCTGAAATCTTATAGGACTGGAAATTAAGGAAAGACCTCAGGAGAACAGAAAGGCCATCAGAAATATTAATATTAATGATAATAGCTACCATGTAGTGAGTGCTTACCCTGTGCTAGGCATTGTGCTAAGCCTGATAGCAATATTCCTGTTTTACAGATAGGGAAACTGAGTCCTAGACAAGTTAGGTAATTGGCCCACTTTCAAAATTAATAGAGTCTAGATTCAAATCCCAGTCCATCAGACCCCAGAGTTGAAGTGTTTGGTTTTCTTCTTTTTCTCTGTTTCTTAGTATCCTACGGCTTTTTCTTTTGTCTGCCTTTCTCAGTTCAAGAGTTCTCTCTACTTACATGTGATCCACAATGGCTGCCTCTCACCAGAGCTTTTAGAGAGACTCTTATCTCTAGGACTCCTAAATCACTTGAAAAAGTATGACTAGCCAATGAATTGGCGGGCTTTGAGATGGGTATCCTTCAAGGATCCAATCAGCTATTTCTAGTCCCATCAGCTATAGCTGATTGGTTCTTGGATGGATACCTGTTGGCTCACCCCAGAGCTACAGTTTGCCCAGGCAATTTGCCTGATGTGTCCACCATATTAGGACATCACTTACTATCCTTGAAACCAGAACCCCAGAGTCCACGTTGTAACCCTGGTCCTTTCCTCACATATAGAATCAAGCTAACAAGGTGCCCCCCCCCATGGTGTTATTATGAGATTTAAAGGAAATATCTATGCCAACTGCAGAGAACACTGCATAGCACACAGTAGTTGCTATGAATGGCATTATTATTCAAGCCCTACTACAGGTACTTTTGTGCTGGTCTTCCACATGCTATGCCCTTGACTTGCAGCTTAGTTTGTTTGCCTGATTACCCCTTTCAAGAACATTTGTGTCAACAATTGCCAAACTTAAATGTCCCCAGAAACAAATCCTTTTCTAGTGTGGCATTGATAACACCCTTAAACAATGGTTTAAAAAAAAAAAACCCAAAAAGTCAACTGAGTAAATTTGAAGATTTAATTGGCTTTATTAAATGATTGAATCCAGCAGCATCCATCCTATCTAGTAATTAGAAAGACCCTCTGAGGAGTTGTACAAAGGAGAAGTCTTTTATAGACAGAAGGAGAATGGGGCAAGGAAGTTATTAGCAAAAGAAAAGAAAAGATTGCTTCAGGCCAGTTCATCTTGTGTGGGGGAAAATGGCAGGAGTCTTATACAGATCACTAATCTAGTGCAGATCAGGAAATTTCAAACAGACTGAAGATCACATTTCTGGGAGAAGTCTTGGTTTGCTATCGTGGGTCAAATAATCCATTTGGGGCCCATTTGTTTCTTCTCCCACACAACAAAGTTTGGTGATTCTCAGTCTGAAAATGTCCAGGGCTATTATTCTAAAATGATTTAAATCAATGC
>CM053609.1:51883648-51903700 GCA_028646535.1 Procyon lotor
GCAAACTCTGCCCTGGAAGTCACGTTTTGCTCCGCTGGTCCATTTAACAAGGAAACGCTTCATTAATGACCGTGAGTAACAGGGGGAAAGGATGATCAGACTGAGCTTGCCCAGACAACCAAAGTAACTTATGCATTTACATGATATCCCTAACAATTCCACCCCGGCAATCGGGAATTAAAGTATTTCCCGATGATTACTATGAACCTTAGCATAGTTCTTCTAGAATCAACTTAAGCAGCACTTTATACAAAATAGGCATTCAAACTCCTGTTCACTTGGTAAAGAGTAAAAAAGGAACAAAGAGAAGTGGAGCTGCCATGAAGTCTCATCCAAACAAAGAAGACAGTGGATTTTCCAGCCCATATCTCATAACAGTTACCAAGTTACATTGATGTTTTTGCAGATTCCTCCTTTGATATTCCCAACCACTGCCTTGCAAGCAAAGGCCACTTTTACTCAGTTTTACAGTTAATAGAATTGAGGCCCAGCAACTCGCTACTACTTGCCACTGCTAGTAAGAAGAATATAGAACAGAACCCCAGTCCCCTGACTCACGTGTCAATTCCCTGCCCCATGGTGGCTCTATGGTGTGCCCTGGTGAAAACTGTGAAAGGAAACTTCCAGATGGTGTCTCTTAAAGTGTGCTCCTTAAATCACTAATGTGCCGTGACACCTGGAGATAAAGGTTTGGGAATTACTGATCACCGGATAATTTACCTTACCAGCTCTGAGACCCTGAGCAAGCAATCCTACCACATAAAAACATGTACAACATATTAATCCTGTATTCCTCAAACTTCTTTGACCATAAAATTCTTGTGTGTATGTGTGTGTGTTATTAATATCTCATGGAGGAATATTCTTTGGCAAATATTTTAGATTATGTTAAAAACAATTATTTGGGGACATAAGTAAATTAACTAGAAGTTATGTCTCATTCCATTTCGCCTAATCCCTAGTTTCTTACGCCCTAACTAATTTCTGAAAGCAATACTAATTACAAGAGACATTTCTGGACATGTTAGGAAGTATATAAGGAGAATGAAACTTTCAAAAATTGAAGTAGGCTTTAGGAGGGAGATTAATATAAAAATAGAGTTTCCATCTCCAACCTCCTGGTGGTCTACAGAAAAGTCCAGGAGTTTCTTCATTTTTCTTCTCTACCTGCATGGCTTTTCATGTATCTACAGCTACGTCAGTGGTGTGGGGAGTAAGATATTTCTCCTTCTCTTTCTCATCCTGTGTCTTTCCTCACAAAGAGCACTTTCTCTAATTTGGGGAGAGAAAACTTTGGCTTCTCAGAGACCAGCCTCATATATGTAAAGTAGAAAGGTCACCCCACGTTTGATGCGAATAATGACTGACAGCATTAAGGAAAAAGGGACTGTAACTTACATGCCTTTCAAAAACCTTTATCGGGAGTCAATTAACCAACCAACTGAAATCTACTGCACAAACAGAGCGAGCCCTTTCATTATCAAACTACTTTCCAGGACCTTCTTGTCAGTGGCTGCATGTTTTGTTTGGGGGAGGCAAATTATACTCAGAGACCAGATTTGTCCTCCCAGCCATTGATTTAACACAGCTTCACTGTTGACTCTTTCTAAGCTAACAGGATATAGGATAATGTCTTTTAATAAAGCCAAGAAAGAAATAACCCTCCAAACCAATGATAGATTAATCAGAATATTGTCTCAGGCAAGGAGTGATGAAAGGAATAAAGTCCAAATTTAGTTGAGCTGTGCCTCAACCCAGAGCTGACGTCCAGCTGTCAAAGCAAAGGGGAAAGTCCCCTCTTGCTAGAGCATGTTGCTGCGGAACAACGGAGCCAGTGTCCATGGACAAGACGGTCTTTATGGGGCCACTTCATGGCTTTTGCCTCTGTCGCTAAGAGTCACCTTTACTGCTGCAGGAGTTAATTGCCCCGAGGTCTTCAGGGAGCTATTTAGATCAGCAAAATGTAGCCTTGCCCAGACAGAACATTCTCGGATGGTCCTCACAAACCCTCGATATTTATAGTCTAAATGTCCCCTTGCTTTTTCATCTATTTTTACGGAGAAGCCCCCAGTGGGACCCTTGGCAGCTGAGCTACCACTGAGGTCCGATCAGCTAGAACAGATGAAAGGGTGCTAGAGTTGGCAGCACACACACCTGAGGCTGGAATGACGCGGAGAAGATCGGCGTGGTCCCTGCAAGGATGACACGCAAATCCGTGAAGCATCCCACAGAGCAGATGAAATGATGACAACCTGACACAACTTACTTCATCCTTACAGCAAAACAACCCCACTTCTAAAAACCCCTTTTGTTTGCCTTTGTCATAAACAAATGAGTTAAAACAACTTTGCTGAAGTCCTAACACGTGAATTTGAAATCCCATCAAACCAGTACACAGCCCTGCGGCTCCCCAGTTAACTACTAAAGCAACTTCCCTTGAGAGGGTGAATTTTGACTCTTCTTGGCTACCCCCACCCCGTCTTTATATCCAGATTAAGTCATTGAACCAAATTGCCACATTACAGCACATATTTCTCTTCACACTTGGGGGAACACAGGAGCTTCCTTGCCTGTGGCCATTCCCCAAGCAGCACTGTTTCAGAGGTTTTCTCGTCCTTAGCTTTACCCTGCACCTGGGGTGGGTTTATGCAACCGACTGCTTTCTGCAACATTGAGTTTTCCTTCTTATGTGATCCAAAATGGCCTCCCAGAGACTTCCTCCTCCTCAGGTTCTCAGGTCTAAGGTTTCTTCTTCACCATCAGGATGGTTCTCTCAGGAGACAGTCTCAAGGTTTAGGACAACACGCCCCAGAGGTCAGCCCCTCCTCTGGGCCGCAGGCTGTGGACATCACTTCCTTAGTGGCCTCAGGACTTTCTCCACTGACAGAGCTTCTCAAGAGTGGTGATGGGTTAGCGCCTTCCTGAGCGCTAGCTGGGAGATAGATGGGGGTCCACAGCCACCATCTCCACCCACCCCACCTCCGCTATCTCCCAGCACCCCTGAAGGAGAGCTTTCCCAGGGAGATTGTGTGCTTCCTCACCACTCCCCCTCTGGGAACTTGGCCCTGGAGCACAGACCACCCTGCTCCATCATCTGGTCAGAACTGTATGGCCAACACTGACCACTTTGGAGTCGCATTCCTGGGAAGGCCAGTGTGCTACTATTTCTTCTCTCTCTCTTTCTCTCTCTCTCGCTCAGAGCAAGAACAAATTCACTCCCTAAGTATTACAGAGCGAAGCATTCTTTCTTGAGGATTTTAACCACCCAGGGCAGAATAAAGCACGCCTACTCAAATGATTCCCCTTCTTAGCTGCTTGTGAGGTCTTTTGTGTTATTTATATCACTCTACCTAGGTGAGAAGGGGTGCTTTTCTTAAAGGTGAAGAACAACACCTTTACATAATAAAGTTATTTAAATAATAAAATCAAACACGTGTGAAATGCACATAAGTACTTGATAAATGTTAATATTTACACTGTATAAATAAAATCCATATTAATAGACTCACAGAACAATGCAATGAGATAGTTACCACTATATTCATTTTATGGATTGGAAAACCGAGGAAGAGGAAGGTAAATCCCCTGTACAGCCAGTACAGTGAGTGGGAGAGCTGGTGTTACTTTTTCCCTGCCAGACTCTCTGTCCTGTGTCCTCCCTGCAAGGTGTTAGTCCCTCTAGAAAAGGTTCTCTCTCTCTCTCTCCTTTCCCTCTCTCTCTCTCTGTCTCTCTCTCTCTCACACACACACACACTCTGTTAAAGAAAAAGTAATTCTGGCTTATTCAAGACTATTGCAGGAGGAATATTGCCATGGGCCGGGATGTGGGGGGAGCACAACTCCAGATACAACAAGGACATGTGGGATTTTAGAACCAAGGAGCAGAGTGAGGGGTCAGTGGGTAGAACATTACTAAGAGGAGACATCAAGACAGGACAAGGGCCGATGGGGAGGCCTAGTTGAGAGGGACCTGACTAAAATTTGCTCAAGGAGACAGTCTTTGTCAACACATGTACGTACGTACGTACACACGTGTACACACACACACACACACACACACACACACACACACACTAGGTTTTCCCTCCAGCAGTCCCATTCTTCCTCTTTTAAAACTTGGGGTCAAGTTAGTAATCAGAAAACTTGAGTTCTAAACATTGCCTCCCCTGCTTTCCTTCTTTAACCTTGAACCCTCAGGATAAGTAAGGATACTCGGAGAAAGTATTCCCCTCTTCACAGGACTTCCAGAGAACGTACTTACTGGGTGGTGGAGAAAGGCAAGAAAGCAGTCAGCTGAGGTCCCCGCTATCGGCACAAGGTGTGGCCAGACTCAGTCAGGCGGAGGGCTGGGGAGCGGCAGGAGGCAGGAGGGCAAAGCAAGCCTGTTGCCCTGAGCAGGTTTTGAGAAGAACCTAATGCTCATTTGAACTGGTTTTCAGCTACAAAACAATGTTGCCAGAGGGGATAGTAGTGCTATAAAGTATTTCCTGTCATGATCTCAGACAAAGGACATCTAGCCCCTGCAGATTGAAGCATGCAGTCTGGTCAAGAAAAAAATGTGAAAAAAATCTTTGAACCAGCCAAGATGATAGCGTCAGCTTTCAGTGGAATGCTACATACTGTCTGGATGACCCTTCCGGGGTGGTCAGATTCACTGGAGATCTGTGCCTTTCTTGGTCTTCAGTGATGGTACAACTCTACTTTTTAACTTGCGGAGACCTGAGATTTGATGCAAATTATTTCTGTCCATGGAAAAAGCAAAAGAATTTGGTCCCATGAAATTACGATTGATTTCTGCCCTGTGGTACAGGCTGTTTTTGCATCTATGGGCAAGTGAAAATCAGCATTTCTCATTGCCCATGTAAATGACCATCTTTGGCTTTGCCTTTGACGTAGTTGTAACATCTTCTTAGTCTCCCCATATCTGTGAGTTAAATAAAACCTTTGACATGTGTTCATTCTATATTTGTGTGGGAGTGTCATGCTTGTACTTGTAAGACAATTTCCCCCAGGGGCGCCTGGGTGGCTCAGTCGATTAAGCGTCTGCCTTTGGCTCAGGTCGTGATCTCAGGGTCCTGGGATCAAGCCCCACATTGGGCTCCCAGCTCAGCAGGGATCCTGCTTCTCCCTCTCCCTCTGCCTGCCACTCTGCCTATTTGTGCTCTCTATCTCTCTGTCAAATAAATAAATAAAATCTTTTTAAAAATAAAACAATAAGTAAAACAATTACTCTCTAACAAGAGAGAGTCCATGATGTGATAGCTAACTGTCAAATCCTTTCTCACTCCTCCGTTCTCAGTCGTGACCCTAAAATTAGACCAGATGCCAGATCACTCTGCTTCTCCAAAGGACCCAGTTTTAAAAGTAAGTAAATGAAGATTTCAAAGCTTCCTTGCAAGGAGGACTAGAACCCCAGCAGCCATGTTTAATTCATGGGTGAAGACGGCCTGGCTCGCTGGGGCGGCCCTGGGGCTGGCAGGAAAATACCAACAAGAACCATCTGGCCAAAGAAAGGATGGGACAGGCGCGTCTACAAGAATGCTTCATGGATGCCAGCCCTACACCATAGGAACTTGGACAAAATCTTCTTAAAGAGAGGGGTGGCCAAAGCAGAGGTGCAGAGAGCAGGAGAAAGTTCTAAATCATATCAGTGAAGTGATTTGAGAATTGGCGATTCGTTAGCTGATTGAGTCTCACTTGTCTATTTTTGCTTTTATGGCTTGTGCTTTTGGTATCACATCCAAGAAATCAGTGCCAAGAGCAGCGGGATATTATTCAGCCTCAGGAGGAAATCCGGCCATATGTGACAACTCTGATGAACCTGGAGGACTCTAGGCAAAGCAAAGGAAGCCAGTGTTTAGAAGGACAAATGCTGCATGACTCCACTTAAATGAGGTATGTAAAATAGTCAAACTCACAGAAACTGAGAGTAAAATGCTGGTTGCCAGGGGCTGGGGGAGGGGAGGGGAAACGGGGTTGCCATTCAATGGGTATAAAGTTTCAGTTACACAAGATGGATAAGTTCTAGAGATGGGTTGTACAACATTGTCTATAAATAACAATATCATATTGTAGATTTTAAAAATTTTGTTGAGAGGGTAGATTTTGTTGGGGAGCAAGAATATCCTGTCCCCTTCAAGGTCCTTCTAACTGGACTAAGACTCCAAGTAACATGAGACAGATTCACAGGAGAAAATAAAATTTAATAGCATAGGTATGGGGAATCCACATGGACATGGACATTCCAAAGACAGTCAGGCAACATAAGGTATATATGTGGTTCTGAACTAAGGAGAAGGGCAGAGGGGTTATATATGTGGTTCTGAACTAAGGAGAAGGGCGGAGGGGTCTGCAGTTCACAGGGCAATGAGAAGAGCAGATGTTTGGTAATTAGCTGTTGTCGAACCATACAGATGGGTCACTCAGATAAAATTGATTTGCAGTAATAATAATGATTCTGGGAAAGACCTCCAGTTTAGATGTTTCCATGTTGTTGAGGGAGAGCCAAAATTTCTCTTAAGCTGCAAGATCTTGATGGCCTTCTGCCCAGAATAATCTACACGCCACAGCGGCCATTTTGGGGTGGCCTGCCCTCAGCCCTTACAGTGTCATGTTACCACAACAAAGAAAGGAGGAAGGAAGGCAAGAAAGAAAAAGGCAAGAAGGAAAGAGAGAATGAGAGAGAGAGGAGAAGGAAAGAAGGAAGAAAACAGATAAGAAACTTAAAAAAGAAAAGAATTGGGGCCCCTGGGTGGCTCAGTCGTTAAGCGTCTGCCTTCGGCTCAGGTCATGATCCCGGAGTCCTGGGATCGAGCCCCGCATCGGGCTCTCTGCTCTGCAGGAAGCCTGCTTCTCCTGCTACCATTCCCTCTGCTTGTGTTCCCTCTCTCGCTGTGTTTCTCTCTGTCAAATAAATAAAATCTTTAAAAAAAGAAAAGAAAAGAAAAGACTTGGGGGCCCTTTAAAATTTCAACTTTTCTCTGCAATGGCTATAATGATACAATGATAGGGGTAGGCACTAACATTACCAGGCAGCTACTCCCTTCCATGACCCCAAGTTCTGAGCTCCTTGAATTCTACTTTTACCTGAGAAAAAAGGGCCAGAGGTAGTGAGCTGTGAGTAATCCACCACCATTGCCCAACTCCCACACCTGATTTCCCCCTGAGCCTCTGCTCCTCCCCACAGACGAAAGTAGACCAGAACCACCACCACCACCACCACAAGGGGCCTGGTATCATTAAACAATGAACAGGAAGGAGGCCAAAGACTCGGCTATTTCCAGTCATGATCCAAAGACTTACCTGCATCAGAATAGTCTGGAAAGCTTGTTAGAAATGCAGAATCCCATTCCCCACTCCTAAATGTGCTGAATCCATTGATGATTTGTATGTACTTGAAAGTTTTTGTGTTATTTTTAAGATTTTATTTATTTATTTGACACAGAGAGAAAAAGCACAAGAAGGGGTGCAGCAGGAAGACAGGGAGAAGCAGGCTCCCCGCAAAGCAGGGAGCCAGATACGGGACTCAATCCCAGGGCCCTGGGATCATGACCTGAGCCGAAGGCAGATGCTTAATGACCGAGCCACCCAGGTGTCCCCGTATTTGAAAGTTTCGTTCCAACAGCAAACATCAGAAAGAGTGGAACGTGTTGCTGACCTTCTGTGGACCTTAAACACCAATGAGAGCAGAGTTAGAACTGGGCTCCAGCTAACCCATCACACAGGCTTTCCCAACCATGCCTTGCTGCCTCTCAGGCACGGTTAAGGTAGAGAAATGAAACTAGCTTGATAAAAGTGTTTTGCTGTTCACCATCTGTTGACCATTTTCAAACCATCTGTTCCTTCCTGTGAATTATTTTGGCTATTAAGGCACTAGGGAGTGGTGATTAGAGCTGCATTCTGGACATAGAATGCCAAGATTTATTTATTTATTTAAATATTTTATTTATTTATTTATTTATTTGACAGAGAGAGATCAACATAGGCAGAGAGGCAGGCAGAGAAAGGGGGAAGCAGGCTCCCTGCTGAGCAGAGAGCCCAATGCGGAGCTCGATCCCAGGACCCTGAGATCATGACCTGAGCTGAAGGCAAGCTTTAACTCACTGAGCCACCCAGGCGCCCCACGATTTTTTTTTTAACTTAAATTAAATTAGCCAACATATAGTACATCATTAGTTTCTGGTGTAGTGTTCAAGGATTCATTAATCGCATATAACACCCAGTGCTCATCACATCACATGCCCTCCTTAAAGCCCATCACCCAGTAACCCCAGTCCCCCACCTCTTCCCTTTCCACAATCCTCAGTTTGTTTCCTGAGGTCAAGAGTCTCTTATGTTTTGTCTCCCTCTCTCATGACTTCCCATTCAGTTTTCCTTCCCTTCTCTTCTGATCCTCTGTGCTTTTTCTTATATTCCACATATGAGTGAAACCGTATTATAACTATCTTTCTCTAATTGACTTATTTCACTTAGCATAATACCCTCCAGTTCCATCCATGTCAGTGGATGCTGGAATACCAAGATTTGAATTTTTGACTTTGCCAATGGGGCACCTGGGTCATGCAGTCGGTTAACCATCTGACTGTTGGTTTTGGCTCAGGTCCTGATCTCCCTCTGGGTTGTGAGATCAAGCTCCATGATGAGCTCCACACAGAGCATGGTGTCTGCTTGAGACTCTCTCTCCCTCTGCCTGCACCTCTCACCCGTGCGTGTACTCTCTCTCTAATAAATAAATAGATCTTTAAAAAATATATAAATTCTGACTTGGCCACTTCTGAGTTTTGAAGCCCTGGGTAAGTCATTTAACCTCTCTGTGCCTTGGTTTTCTCATGTATAATTACAGTATCTCTCCTATTGTTGTTGTGTATAAGTATAAGTTGTGTATAAGTATTAAGTATACTAATTAATGCAAGTTGTGACAGTTTAAGTAACATGGGTTGTGTGAATTCAAATAAGAATGGAGGCAAAGAGCTTAAAGAAAGTCTGGTATGTAATAAGTGTTCATGAGTAATAACTGTCCCTCTTATGATTATTGTCTTCTCTCCTATAATTATTTCTTAAGATAGGAGGAAGGTTGAACAATTAATTTGGCTTTCATGGGTTAATACTGAGAGGCAGTGATCCAGCTATATTCTGAGCCCACTGGCTTAAACTCCTTCATTTGGCCACATCAGTCAAGGTGACTGACATTGAAGTCTGCCCAGGTGCGGGTTCAGTGAGGACCGAGCTTGGCTGACACAAACTGAATGAGATAGGGACATAAAGGGGCACCCAATCATGCCTCCATGACTGTGAGCTCTCCTTGTTGGTGACTTATCCTTTGGTTGGCTTTCAGTAGGATTAAAGGTGTGCTTTAATATCCCATCCCCTGACAGAAGTCAGCATCAGCATCTATTAAGACAGGGCAGGGCACCTTGGGTAAGAACAGTTTGAGACATCCCTCTCCCACAGGAACTGGTCCTTGTTATTACATACCTCACCCCAAGCTCTCCTTCCAGAACGTGGGGAAGAGGACTTTCTCAGTGCAGAGACGAATGTTGAGATCAACTCTGCACAACTGCTGCAGAAAAGAAAACGAGCCTCTTCTTAGGCACTTAGAGCATGAATCTTGTCCTATTTAAAAAAAAAAAAAAAACCACAAAGTGGCAACTACCAAACCAAAGTCTGTCGTTGAAATAAAGAGCAAGCATGACTATGACAGGGCTGAGTGTGTTGCAGTAGGCCCTAGAAATGAAAATCACTTTAGATCATTGTTCCTCTTGCTTTCAGGATAACCCAGTCGACTTAGCATGCACCCCAGGTTGGAAAGTCATGAAACTGCCACAGCATGGCGGGTCACTGCATTCTGTGTCACAGAACTCCTAGACGACCCGGAGACAACACAGATTGGTAAGCATCACGAGTTTCCCGTCATGCAGCTTGCTCAGTAAATAATCGGCGTTTGTCCCGAGACGGCCCTGGCCCTGGGGGCCACGGAGCACGTATGAGCCCTGCTCTGCATGCTCTCTGCATGCTGCAAATCTCTCTGAAGTTCCATTTTCTCATCCAGGGCACAGGGAGCCAAATACTTGCATATATTGGTTAGGATGCTTTCTTTGGGCATCAGTTCCCCAAGAAACATGACCTGAGTGCTTCGATAACCAGGGGAAGCCCCATCTCCTGTCACGGCAAGGGCGTGGCTATGCCAGGAGCCAGGACCTGCCTCTGCTTTGCTCGGCTCTGGCCTCTTCCCTCTGCCCTGGCTTCCGTTACAGCTCTAGAAATTCCAGACAAACGTCCAGCCACTGCAAGGTCTGGAGCAAGGAAGAGGGGTGTATCGTTCTATGCACCTCTCGGGTCAACTAGGAAAACTTAGCCTACCTCCCGTCCCACCCAGCCGCGGTTTACTCAGGCCTCACAGGCTGGAACAGGGCCACATGATCGCCTCCGAACCAATCACTGGTGACCGATGACCGGTTTCTTTGGCTTTTACCCGTGCGCTGAGGGCGGAATCACCTTTTCCAAGGGCATGGTGGTAGGAAGGCAAACCTAAACAGGAGCAGGACTTCGCAGACAAGGAGGAAGCAGGAGCCAGCTGGGGGTGTAGATAACTGACAGTGTTTGCCACGATACCCTTTTAAATTCTTACCATGAATAGATGAGATCATGGATGAAAATGGCCCACTCAGTGCCTGGAAAGTGGAATAATGAAAGAGCAGCTGATATTTTTGAGGACTAAAAATGCACCAGGCACTTTACATGAATTCTCTGTCCCTGAGGTAGGCGCAACTAGTATACCCATTTTACAGATGAGGAGACTGGAGCACAGGCGAGTTAAGTAACTTGAGCCGGGCAGAGCCTGCGTTTAAATTCAGGCAGTCTGACTTCAAAGTCCTACTCTCAGGCCTTCATTCTCTAAGATTTTCTGCACTGAAATGGTAGTCAAACGGTGAGTCAAAACTCACCGCCCCATCTCTTCCCTAAACTCAAGAACTGTGTAAATTTCAAATTCAATGGGATTCACACACATGAAAAACTTAAATACAGTGCAGCAGCTAATGACAATCTTGGTGGTATAATAGAGGAGAGAAGTAACCAACCGATGTGCTAAGCATAGAGAAGACAGTAGAGGGTGAGGCCATCAGTCGGGAAAGCAACAGAGCCTGGGCCTTTGTGGAAGTGGAGGAGGGGATGCAGTGGAGAACAACCCAGACTGGTGTAGCAGCTTGTAGTTCTCAGGAATAAAAAGCTACTCTTGGGGCACCCGGGTGGCTCAGTATGTTAAGCATCTGCTTTTGGCTCAGGTCATGATCTCAAGGTCCTGGGATCAAGCCCTGTATTGGGCTCCCTGCTCAGCAGGGAGCCTGTTTCTCCCTCTCATTCTCCCTCTCTCTCAAGTAAATAAATAAAATCTTAAAAAAAAAAAAAAGCTATTCTTACATGACTTGGGTAAAGGGAAGTGGCTTTGGAATCCACTCAGAGGAGTGGAGAAGCAGAGTAGGATTCCAGCTGCATTTGACTTTAGGAGAAACTTTGAAGGCTGTTTTATACATAAAACCTTGGGTTCGTGAATTCTGTTACAGTGGACTTCCTGAGCTGTACAGCTTTTGTGCAAGGGAAACCAAATCCCATCAGTAAACTCAAGAGTTTTCCTAGTGTTCTCATAACTCACGTCTGTGAGCTCCAATCTACAGCACTGTAAACTTCCAAGACAAGTTTGACATTGGTTGACGAGGCCTGGAATGCTCCCTACCCCCACACCCCATCATGGCAAGATCTCCTGTAGATGTGAGTTGGATGAAAACAGGTGCTCAAGTTCAAACTCAAGGTAAATATGCACATATCCTTATCTCCCTAAGGATTACATCCCATGCCTGCTGTTTGGGGGCCCGAGTGTTCTGAACGACTGGGGATTTGGACCCAAGCCTCACACTATGAAGAGTACCTTGGGTACTCACTTATGAAGAGTACCTTGGGATTCCCCCTCAGAGAGGGCACTACAGTGTCAAATACTAAATGGTATTTCCCAGAGGAATCTGATTTGAGACAGAAATTTCTCTTTTTTTGTTATACCTTTCCCTATGGCACCAACTTTCATGCCAAGACAGCATCCCCAAGGACATGTTCTGGGCAGGGTATCGGGTCATATTCTGTTCTCAAGGTGATGTGTTTGAATCAGACTGCTATGGCTAGATCCCGTTTAGAGTTTTGTCTATTATCAGGTCTTGTTTATCATCTTTTACTTTATTTGTTCTTAAAAATTACTTCCCAAATTCCTCTGCAATCTGATATTCAGGCAACAGGTACCTCTCTAGGTTAGCAAAATAGATCTGAGTTGGAGAAGGATGGTCTTTGATGTCGGAGACGAAGTTCAAATCTGCAGCATTATCGCTCACCACTGGGTGCCTCTGGGGCCAGGACTGAAATTGTGAAGCAAAGACCCCCCCACCCACCCACCCCTGCAAGACGGCACAATGGCACCCTCCAGGCAGGGTGGACAAAGCTAAGGGAGGCATCAGTGATTGTTTGGCACGTAATTGGTGTTTCAAATGTTAGTTTCTTCCTCCCTTCTGTCCTTTTCCCTTTATGGGGAGGGAGGGATGTTCAAATGTAGTAAAAGCAGAAGAGGACTCAGATAGCTTGCAGGATGCTAGATTGTGCTACTGAGTTGCTGTGGGCCTTGGGACAAAAACTTTGCCTTCTGCAGTTCCATGTCTCTAATCTGCAAAAATAGGAGGCTGGATTTGATATTCCCAAGGTCACCTGTATATTTCAAATTATACTTCTATTCTATACTGTCTGTATTCCCCGAGTTCTGAGTCACAGGAATTTCCCCAATTTGTCTGTCACATCCAGGCTCCCCAGTCATCTCCCTCCAGCAGGTGTGGGCTGTGGGACCCCTCCGGCTTCTGGCCTGTTGTGAATTGGCTGCCATCTAAGATGAACAAGTACCTACCAGCCACCTCTTAGTGAGGGGAGGGGTCTGGCGGGGACCCAGCGACAGTGATCTCAGCATGGTCTAGACTGCTGGCAGTTCGATCAAAGCACTTGATAGCAGAGATGTCAGGGGAAAGGAATGTGAGGTCACCTTGCCCTGTGGTTTGCAGAGTATGTGTCTCAGAGACTGAAGTTTCGGTGGGGAGGCAGGAACAGATGGGCCCAGCCCCTCTCCACCGCAGTGCCAGTGCGCTCACCTCTGATTGATTAACTTCCCAGTTGCTGCAAAAGTTTCTGCTGGCAGAGTCTATGGGCTGGAAAGAAAAGAAAAGCGCTCGAAAGCCACCAATTTCATCTCAACCTTTCCTTTGCAGTTAAGGAAACTACTTCATCCTTCAAAAGCCTCAGAATGATTTCTATACCCTTGAGATCCAGCAAGTCCACTTTCAGGTGAGTTATCCCGAGGGAGTAATTGTGGATTTGCGAAAGCTTCAAGAATGTTCATCCTACTGCGGTTTAAAATGGAGAATTGGGAACCCTGACAAGAAGATAGTAGTTGAACAAATATTGGTACATCTCCGAACATGGAATACGGGGAAGTCCCATATATCATAAAAGGAAATTACTTATATGGAAAAGGTGTTCATGATATATTGCTAACTGGAACACACACACCCACACATGTTCAGCCTCTAATACCTCCATTGTGTCATGGGAGAACTTTCCGGGGGCCTCTAAATGGGCATCATTGTGCCCATGATCGTCTACAGTTGACCTGTGGCATGCACCTGTCCCGTCTGTCACCTACCAGCTCTCTCTCATGCACAACCTCTACCACTGGCACCGAAAGCATGAGCACGTTCATACCACACTCTCCTACCCAGCTGCCCCCATGCTTCTGTCCCCAGTGTAGGGGAAATCTGTTGGGTTCTTGACAAAAGAGGTAATTCTGAGCCACATTTTCTCCTGATCCCAAAAAAGGCCTGCATGTGCCCAGAAGCACAGTCTTTTTCAGTTCATTTCTGGCTATTGTTGCCTCTCCAGCAGGTCTCAAGCCGAGTACCTCAGCCAGACCTAGAATAGACTTCCAGAACCTTCCATTCTCCTCTTCTTTTTCTTTTCTCTCTTCCCACAAAACAAAAATCTCACTATTCTTCCTATTATAACAATAACCATTTGCATGTACATAAGTGCAGACACACATCAGAATGTGGAGTTTTTTTGTTTATTTATGTGTCAGAGACAGAGAGAGAGAGTGGCAGGCAGAGGGAGAAGCAGGCTCCCTGCTGAGCAAGGAGCCCGATGTAGGACTCCATCCCAGGACCCTGGGATCATGACCTGAGCTGAAGGCAGAGGCTTAAGTGACTGAGCTACTCAGGCATCCTCATCAGAATGGGTTTTGAGAGGGGCGCCTGAGTGACTCAGTAGGTTAAATCCTCTGCCTTTGTCTCAGGTCATTGTTTCAGGGTCCTGGGATCAAGCCCCTCATGGGGCTCTCCACTCGGTGGGGAGCCTGCTTCCCCACCCCCTCTGCCTGCCTCTTGCCTATTTGTGATCTCTTTCTCTGTCAAATAAATAAATAAAATCTTAAAAAAAAAAAAAAAAGGATAGGTTCTGAGGATGGAAAGGCGATAGAATAGTGGACCCCCCCCCCCAAACTGTCCACAACCTAATCCCTGAAACCTGTCAATCTGCTACCTTACAGGACAAAATACCCAAAAAGGATTTTGTGGGTAGACATGAGAGATCTCAAGATGGGGAGATTATCCTGGTAGGTGCAGTGTGGTCACAAGGGTTCTCATAAAATGAGGCAAGAGGGACAAAGCCAGAAAAAGGTGGTGTAGCAATGGAGTAAGATCGGAGTGCTGAGCTGTGAAGATGGGGGTAATGACCATAAGCCAAGGAGTGCCTGCAGCTTCTAAAAGCTGGGAAGGATTCGACCCTGGAGCCTCCAGAAGGAACATGTCAACATGTGACTTTAGCCCGTAAGACTCAATTCAGACCGTGACCTGTTCAATGGTGAGGTTATAAATTTGTGTCAATTTAAGTCACTAAATTTGGAGTGACTGTTACAGCAGCAATAGGAAATGAATAGCGGACCTTCAGGAAGATGGTTGTCATGCCAGGAACAGCCAAACTATCCTATTATAATGGTCAGGGCAAAGTAAGAAACTTTTCTCCTTACCTATGTTTCATATCTTTACTAAAATGAATACACATAACTTTTATAATAAAAAATGAAAAGTCACTGTCTTCAAACAGAGATATATGATGACATTGCCTGACAGTCATGGCAAGGAGCTGGCCCTGGGGTCAGGCATCCACCACAGTGGGGAGGGAAAGAGGTAAGGGGACAGCCTCCATACAGTCTGGCCTGTCTCTAATACCACTTCATCTACCTAGGGCAGCGATATCCAGGAACTCTTGAGAGACAGCTTAAACAGCACTCCAGGGTACCTGGTTTCCCCCAAAATGAACTGAGAGGATGAATTTAGAAGTGAGCAACCACAGGAAGGAAAAGGAAAATGAGAAAAAAAAATTCACTAGGGAAAAAAAGAAAAATTAAAATATGACATAAAAGTGAATTCTCAGACACTTTACTAATCTATATGAAGGAGGCAGACAAAGCAGAGGTCAATCCACTGGCCAGGCTCAGCAAATGCATGACATGGAGGGAGGTTTGCAGGACCTTCTTCCAGCAGATTCGTTGGGGTTCCTCCTGTCAGAACATCCATCCAGGCCCTCCCTAGAAATAGCCCTCCTGCAGGTTTTTCCTAGCCTTTTCTTTCCCACCAAAATATAGCCATCATATTCTAAAGATAACTGTCAAACATTTAAGTCAATGTCATAGGGCAGAAAGGAACGAGGTATATTCTAGAACCGGCTCTGTCCAATAGAAATGCAATGCAAACCATATATGTCATTTTTAATCTGCTGGCAGTCACATTTGAGAAATAAATAGATGAAACCAATTTTTTTTTTAAAGATTTTATTTATTTGACAGAAAGAAACGCAGCGAGAGAGGGAACACAAGCAGAGGGAATGGTAGCGGGAGAAGCAGGCTTCCCGCCGAGCAGGGAGCCCGATGCGGGGCTCAATCCCAGGACCACAGGATCATGACCCGAGCTGAAGGCAGACGCCTAACGACTGAGCCACCCAGGCGCCCAGGCGCCCCTATGAAACCAATTTTTATAACCTATTTTATTTAGCTCAGTATAGCCCAAATATTATTTCAACATGTTATCAACATTAAAATCATATAATGGGATATTTTACATTCCATATTTTATGCTAAGCCTTCAGAATTTGATGTGTGTTTTGCACCAAAAATACATCTCGGAGGCATCTGCTGGCTCAGTTGGTACAGCAACTCTTAATCTCAGGGTTGTGAGTTCACGCCCCACATTGGGTTTAGAGGTGACATGAAAAAAAATTTTTTTAGATAAAATACTCCTCAATTTGGATTAGCCACATCTTAAGTGCCTACTAGCTATATCTGGCTAATATGTACTATACTGTAAATGCGGTTCTCTATTAAAAGAAATTAAAGTGACATAATGACCAAAGTCAGTAAGTGATTCTAATCTGAAACCTAGTTCTACAGAAAAGAGCTATAAAAGACGTTCTTAAGGGAATTGAGAACATTTGAATAGGAACTGGACAACTGTGGGAAAAAAGGGACTATAGACTAGTTATTAGTTATTATTATAGAAGTATTGTTGTTATAAATGAAAATTATGGGTATGAAGGAGAGTGTCCTTATACTTAGGGGATTTGGGCTGATGTATTTAGGAGTAAAGTATCATGATATCTACAAATTATTTTTAGTTTTTATTTATTTTTAAAGATTTTACTTATTTAAGAAAGAGACAGAAAGAAAGCATGAAGTGGGGAGGGGGTACAGAGGTAGAGGGAGAAGCAGACTCCCCTCTAAGCAGGAAGCCTGATGCGGGGCTTGATAACCAGAACCCTGCGATCATGACCTGAGCCCAAGGGAGATGCTTAACTGACTGAGCCACCCAAGCACCTCTAAAAATCATTTTTTAAAAGCAAGCAAATAGGGCAAACTGTTAATAGATGGAAAAACTAGGCGAAAGGTAGATGGATGTTCCATGTACTGTTCTTTCAACTTCTCTCTCTGTCTGAAACTCTTAATAGAAACTTGGGGAAAACACATCCACACTCATCTGCTCTAGACCATATCCTAAATAGGGACACTTTATCTGTTGAAGGCTGTTAGTCCACTAAACTAATTGTGCTAAAATATTTTTAAGGGTAGAATATTTTATGGAGGAAGCAGCCTGGTAAGTAGTAAAAACACTAAAGGTGAAGATGAAAGATCAAGATTCCAATTCTAGGTTTACGATTTCCTAGTTCTCTAACTTGAGTAGCCCTATTTTGGAAGGCTTCAATTCGGACACATAGCCATATGTATTTGGCTCTTTTGATAGGAATTCCAGGCCTTAGAGCCAATGAGTGAGGAAGCTACTTTTTTTGGAGGAACCTCAATGATAACATTTTGTTACGTGCCCACTTGGCTCATAATGCTGGCATCCTGGAAAGAGAAAGGTTCTCTGAAGCCTCTGTCCCCAGCCACATGCTCCTCAGCTATGACAACAGAGCCTCTGCCTTGCTCAGGTGGCACACCTTTGCTCCACCAGCAGGAGATGGATGGGCAGGCTGGCTCAACTGAGAGCTGGAAGTGGCTATGAAACTATGAAATGCCAAATAATATCTGGAAATAGAAATATCCAAATAATATGGGAAGGGGTCATCCCTGTGGACAAAGAACCCTGGACAGGCACAAAAATAATCTGTTTTGGCATGGTATCCATTCATGCTCAGAGCACTATAGTCAGTGTAAGATAAAGACAAAGCAGGTGTGTGGTGTCCACATCTGTCATTTTAAATCAGCCTCAGAGCTATGATCACCAAGACAGCATGGTATTGGCACAAAAACAGACACATAGACTCATGGAAGAGAATAGAAACTCCAGAAATGGACCCTCAGCTCCATGGTCAACTAATCTTTGACAAATCGGGAAAAAATATCCAATAGAAAAAGATAGCCTCTTCAATAAGTGGTGCTAGGAAAATTGGACAGCTACATATAGAAAAATGAAACTGGACCATTCCTTTTTCCTCACACAAAGAAACTCAAAGTGGATGAAAGACCTCCATGTGAGACAGGAATTCCTCAAAATCCTAGAGAAGAACATAGGCAGTAACCTCTTTGACATCAGCCATAGTAACTTCTTTCAAGACATGTCTCCAAAGGCAAGTGAAACAAAAGTAAAAATGAACTTTTGGGACTTCATCAAGATAAAAAGCTTTTTTTTTTTTTTTTAAGATTTTATTTATTTATTTGTCAGAAAGAGAGAGAGAACACAAGCAGGCAGAGGCAGAGGGTGAAGCAGGCTCCCTCCTGAGCAAAGAGCCTGATATGGGACTCGATCCCAGGACCCTGGGATCATGACCTGAGCCGAAGGCAGCTGTTTAACCAACTGAGCCACCCAGGTATCCCAAGATAAAAAGCTTTTGCACAGCAAAGGAAACAGTCAACAAAACTAAGAGACAGCTCATGGAATGGGAGAAGATATTTGCAAGTGACACCATAGATAAAGGGCTGATATCCAAGATCTATAAAGAACTTCTAAAACTCAACACTCAAAAAACAAATAGCCCAGTCAAAAAATGGGCAGAAGACATGAACAGACACTTCTCCAAAGAAGACATATAAGTGACTAACAGACACATGACAAAATGCTCATCCCTAGCCCTCAGGGAAATACAAATCAAAACCACAATGAGATACCACCTTACACCAGTCAGAATGGCAAAAATTAACAAAACAGGAAACAACAAATGTTGCCAAAGTTGTGGAAAAAGGTGAATGCTCTTATACTGTTGGTGGGAATGCTAGCTGATGCAGCCATTCTGGAAAACAGTATGGAGGTTCCTCAAGATATTAAAAATAGAGCTATCCTACAACCAATGTTCATAGCAGCAATGTCCACAATAGCCAAACTGTAGAAGGAACTGAAATGCCCTTCAACAGATGAATGGATAAAGATGATGTGGTCCATATATACAATGGAATATTACTCAGCCATCAGAAAGGATGAATACCCACCATTTGCATCGACCTGGATGGAACTGGAGGGGATTCTGCTAAGTGAAGTAAGTCAGGCAGAAAAAGACAATTATCATATGGTTTCACTAATATGTGGAACATAAGCAATAACATGGAGGACCATAAGGGAATGGAGGGAAATCTGAAGGGGGAGTAATCAGAGAGGAAGATTAACCATGAGAAACTATGGACCATAGGTAACAAACTGAAGGTTTCAGAAGAGAGGAGGGTGGGAGGAGGGGATAACATGGTGATGGGTGTTAAGGAGGGCGTGGGTGTTATACTGGGTGTTCTACATAACTAATGAATCATTGAACACTATATCAAAAACTAAAAACTAATGGTGTACTATACAGTGGCTTACTGAGCATAATAAAAAAATAATAAAATAATTTTTTAAAAAATCAGCCTCAGAGAAATGAGGAAATTTGCCAGCATCAAAGAAAGAAGGAAAAATAAGCAAGATTCTACTAACTAGAACAAAAGCTCCTGGAAGAGTTTTGCATGTCCATGTTCCCTAAAAATTGGTTGGATTGGATTTTTTCCAATAATTTGGATTTTCCAAAATTTGATTTTTCTAAAAATTTGGATTTTTTCCAATAATTCCAATAATTTGTTAGAGTCAGGAATATAATACAGGCTCCTTATTCTAAGCCACAAACCTCAAAACTTATTTATTATCCCCAAACATAAACCCTATGCAAATGTAGAAATAACTATCTATCTCAGATATTCTATTCTGATGGGTTCCTTTTTTTATTCTGTCAAAGATCTTAATACTTCTGATGAAGTTATATGGGCCTCTAACTTCCCTCTCTGTTTTTTGATGCTGCAAAGTCTCTCTTTTACTTAACTAATTCCAAGATGATTTCTTTCCTCTTTTCTGTAGGTAACTTCAATTGCCCTTATGCCCTTCCCTGGGTCTGCTCCCTTAAGCTCCTTCAGCACTGAACGTCTGTCATCATAGTACACACACCTGCATGAGTGCACACCCACACACCCCC
>CM053609.1:51903800-51936107 GCA_028646535.1 Procyon lotor
AACACAAGCAGAGGGAATGGTAGCAGGAGAAGCAGGCTTCCTGCTGAGCAGGGAGCCTGATGCGGGGCTTGATCCCAGGACTCTGGGATCATGACCTGAGCCGAAGGCAGACGCTTAACGACTGAGCCACCCAGGCGCCCCCTTCCAAACCTTTTAACATTATGACATCTAGTTAAACTTCTCAAGTTTGGACCAATTGATGTGAAGAAGGCCAATGTCATATTTTTTTTCCCAAGTCTCATCTATAGAATATCTTTAAGGATATGGAGTTTTTGTGTTATTTTTATTTTGTTAACTTCACAGGACGTATTAATTGAAAATTCTTTTAGAATGTTGCTCAGTCTACTTTGTTCGACTTCTCTGTAATTAGTAGTCACAACTTTTAGAAAGTATTTGGATCTTTAAAGAGTTTTCTTCTTAGCAGTTGAGCCCTTTACTCCTACAATCACATACTTAGGCTTAATAAACAGTTTCTTCATGTGAATGTTTTTTTAAAATAGTAAGCTTCATCTCCTACCTCTGGAATCACTAATCTCAAAAAAGATTGAGTCTGGATTAACGATGTTTAACTATACCACATAACTAACTGAAGAGCATGGAGTTCAGTCAAGATTAAGTGAGATGGAAGTTATCACAGGTGCTACTAACTACAGCATTGCTGGAAAGACCAAGATTTCAGGAATGGCCTGCCTAGTGTACAAAGCAAAGAAACAAAGAATGGAACTAACAACCTTTTACTTAAAAGCTGAGCAAGTTGAGCAAAACTCTACAAAACTCAAAGTCTGATGGCCCCTGACCTCTTTGGGAACGAGTTTAAGGGTGTCTTGGCCAGTGCAGCTTTAGAGGAGAGGGAGGAGGAGTAAACCTCTGACACCGTCTAGCCCCTCCAGAAATTCATCAGATTTCTGATCAATGTTCTTAGGGACTTTTTTTCTCAGCAAAACAAGCTGTGAAACTCCACAGATTTTTGACATTTATGTTCATAGTATGGATGCATGCTTCCAGTTTATACATACAAGTCCCCGTGAGAAAACAAAAATGACACATTCGAGGTCAATACTAAAATTGCTCTTAGTCATTGAGCTGAGTACTTGCTTCCCTAAACTGTAAGAACAGGTGTGGCCCATAGCAAGGGCTACAGCAAGGATGGTTTCCAGGATATAGACAATCTTGATATGTCTTTTTATTTTTTATTACAAGGATTTCTGTCTTTTTACATGAAACAACTCAGCAGAGGAGGAGCATATAAAAATAAAATTGTATGATGCAGATCAATTATGAAGGCTAATCAGACTTTTCTAATAATACCTGCTAGAAACCAGAAATGAGATGAACAAAGGCGAAGACCAATGCTTTACCACCTGTGACTCCATCTTTTGAAGAAAGACTCAATACTGTTTTGGTCAAGAGGCCAAGTTAGACTTTGAAGGCATGGTGCAATTCTCAATTTGTTAATGACTCACCCTGCAGCCCAAGATAAGTCACTTATCTCTGTGCCTTGGGAAGGACTCTTGTGAGTAATAAAGACACAAAAATGGAAAGTCCTTTGTGAACCAACAGGCACCACCCATCTACTGAAATCCCAGGAAAAATTCAGGAAGGTTTGGGATTCCCCACCCCTCGGCCTTGAAAGTCTAGAACTGCTCTGCATTAGTCTCCAGTCATGAAGACTGAGTCTAGCATGTTTCCAGAGGACCCCCCACAACCCTAAATCTCTCCACAACAGACCAGTGCATCTTTAAATGTCCATAGGTTATTTGGAGGTCTCAGAGTGCTGGGCCCAGCCGTTCCAAGAACTGGATTCACCTCCTAAGGTCAGTGTTACAATTGATAAAACCTTCCTGAGTCCTCCAGACCACCACTGGCTCCACATCTGAGTTAAACCTCCCTAAGAAACAATTAGACTTCAATAGCTTTCAAAAGGAGTCCAAAACAAACAAACAAAAAACCAAACCAAAAACAAAGGGAAGAAGGAGCCTGGTAAACTGGCAACCATTTCCCTGAGTTCTATTCTCTTTTAGAATGATTCTGTTTGGTTTGATATGTGTTTGTAAGTATAGCCATGGCCCTCATGAAACACCATGAGAATAAATGCAGAGAAGACAGGAAAGGGTTATCTATTTCTTCCCCTTCCAGATGAAATGTATGCAAAGCAATGAGCACTTGCTCTTTGTCAGTGGTGGCTGGCCTGCCAATCCAAGTCCGCTTGGCTTCCAGGGAGAACAGTTCCATGAGCTTTCTCCTTATAAAATGAGCAGCAGGGTTCAGTGAGGGATGAAACCCTGAATACCAGGGGCCAAAAGATTGTTTCAGTCCATCTTTTGAAAGCCTAATTTTCTTTAGCTTTTGCACTATTCATGTCACTCAACGAAGACCTACTGGTCAGGTAAAGCTGCACCTGCCTAACACCCTGGGCCTTTACACTGTGAGTCAGAACTCGTCCTTGACTCTCAGAAGCCTGTTGGAGGTTTGGCATATACGACCTTAGTAGAGTTGTGGCATAAAAAATATGAAGACTGTTGTCCATCTCAGGCACTTCAACCCCCTGTCTCCAAGTGACAAGGGCAAGAACATAAGTCTGAGTAGAGGAAAAACCTTTCCCCAGAGGATCAAGTAGCATGGGACATAGTTCAGTTATTTTTCAGGAACCTGGACCATCATGATTCTTTGTAGCAAAAGCTAGAAAGTAGGTGAGCCATCCCACAGGCTGCGTCTCCACCCTTCCTTACGTCTAGCCCCTGTTTATAGGCTCTGTGCTAGAGGCATCCTGTCTGGTTGATTACCTGCCTCTTCCTTCATGTCCCCCAGTGTTTGCAAGAACAGGATTTGGTATATACTCTCGGGGCTGGCAGAGATGCCAAACATCACATTAGGTAGAACATGAAAAGTAGCCCTCAAAGGTCCTAGAAGAGTGCAAGGAAGAGCAAGGTATAATGGAATAATAGCAAGAAAAGGCAGTTTGCGTGTCACCACTGAGTCTTCCAGAAAAGCTGAGGACCAGGAAGAAAAGCAGCACCGCTGAGACGGGAAATTTCTGGCATGTGATTTGCTCCAAGTTGAGAGCATCGATCCAAGTTGAGAGCAAGGCAAGTGAGGGACCCTTTTTCATCAGGACCGGATCTGTATCAGAAGATATAAGTGTATGGCAACAAGGTAGGAAGATACTGAGAATACTGGGCCTCTGGGATGTTCCAAGAAAGGATGGTCTGGGCTGGGCACTTGAGGTACTGGACAGAATAATCCAAAACCCAGAAAAGTAAAAATCAGTCTTCACTCCTAATTTACTGGGTTAGGACAAATATCTATATTTATATTGCACACCGGTTGGGAGTAGAGTTTAATGTTGGAATGCAATTGCATTAATAGCTCAGTCGAGAGAGAACTTAAAAAAGAAAGTGTGATGACAGCTACAACTCTTTTCACATAAATAAACAAACAAATCAAATCTCTGGGGTTGTAGCAAGAAAGCCCTAAAGAATAATGCTTGAATTGATTGATCTAATAATCTCCCATTTCTTAAAGAGAAGATCAAAGCCCCTAAATAAAAAATCTTGGAGAAGAGACCGTAGTGGGAACCATGTTTTGACCCAATATGTTTGGGAACCATTCACATGTATTGACACACACACACTCAAGAGCTATGGTACCTGTCACGTGAGAATTGATATATAAAGGTAACCAACATATTCTTAGTACATTGACAAGGCTTAGACTTTCCTTTTTCAAATAACTTACACTGAAACCTTGGGGTAGGCCCTGAACAAGGCTTAAATCAGTGGCTCTCCATCCACACACCAATGGCCCACTCTTTTTAGGGACAGTTCTAGCTTGAGCTGGGTCAGGGCGCAGCTGTAACCAGACCAAAATTCTGATCTCTGTGATGCTTTGGTTTGTAATTTGTGGTTGATAAGACAGCTGAAAGGTAACATCAACATCCCAACATTGGGACCCTCAGCAATGTGGTTAGCGCTGGTTACCTACCCAGAATTTCATAATGGGTAATCGCCAACAAACTCAAGTGTTTTGCGGTGCAAAATCTAATTGTGAGTAGGCAGTGTAGCAAATGGTGATAGACTCCCGAATCACATTGACTTGAAACCCAAATTCACCTTCCACTAGCAGTGCGTCCCTGGGTGAATCACACAACCTTTCGGAGCCTTAAATCCTCATCTATAAAGTGGGGATGACGAAGGTAAATCACAAAGGTTTTTTTGTGAGGTTGGAATAAAATAATGTGTATTTATTTCTCAGCATAGTGAGTGACGTATAGGAAGTACTCACTATGTTGGCTCATATAATCATATAATCAATGATTATATATATGGTAACTGAAATGCAGGGTAAACTGAAAATGCAGAGAAAAAAGTAAAAAGCATTCTATGTGATCCTAGGATCTAGCTCAGCGTAGCTTGACACAGAAGTTGGCCCTTGTCTGTCTGCTTGTTTGTTTCTGCCACCTTAATTGTGCCCAGGGGTGGAGCCCCTGGATTACCTTGGGGGCTGGCAGGCCCTTTCTGGCTGGGCCTCAGGTACAACAGCCCCAAATTCAAATCTCACACGGAAGCAAGAGGTTCTTACTTTCTGGTATAGGACAAGCATTGCTTAGTCCCTAAGCCAGCTAGCTGTTCAGTAAGTACTACTGTTTTGGTCCTTCTAGGCTGGACCCTGTGGCCTTGAATGATCCTTCAGAGCCCCTCATTTTACCTCTCCTCTCCAGGCAAGCCTTCACTTTCCATCCCATTTCTCACTTTACTGCTCTCCAGGTAATCTTTCCTGTGCCTCCCTCCTGCAAGTCCAAAAGAGACAGAGGGAACTCCTCCTAAAGCTCGCTTTGTCCCTGATTTTACACTAACATTTTTCAACAGCCAGAAGCCACTGGCCTCGAGCCAAGAAAGAACACTCTGTCTTTCGTGAAGACAGTCTAACTCCCAGGGCCAAGGAATTCAGGAGGTGCGGTGCCTAGAGCCCATAATACTTAGGCCCATGAAAATGTTTTAATTTAATTTCTTTCAAAATTAGAAGGAAAAAATTGATAGGAGTGGATATATAGTACTAAATCCAGCCTGGACCATATTCATCTTTACGCTAATACAATCATAAAGTACATTTTTTAAAGATTTTATTTATTCATTCCAGAGAGAGACAGAGAGAGCACAAGCAGAGGGAGAGGCAGAGGGAGAAGGAGAAGCAGACACCCTGCTGAGCGGGGAGCCCAATGCAGGACTTGATCCCAGGATCCTGGGATCGTGACCTGAGCCGAAGGCAGACGATTAGCCAACTGAGCCACCCAGGAGCCCCCATAAAATACATTTTTATGGAGTAAGGGGCCCAGAAATATAAAATATGGCCCCTCCTATGGGGAAGGCCTAAGGCAAACTCAACTACTGTCCATCCCTACTTCCTCCTCAACCCATTGCTGGTATAGGCCAAAGTTACAACGACTCAGATTTTTTAAGAGAACTTTCTAGACAACTAACAACATTGATTATATACAACTTGTCTCTTTCCTTCATAAGTCTAATCCGGATTCTTCACCCTACTCCCCTCCCAAATACAAGCTTATGACGTCAAAGCAGTAACACTCCAGCAGGATCACACCTGCCTGGGCCAAATTAAGGTCCAGCATGTGGTAACCTTTCTCAAGGAGCAAAGCCTCACTTCTGGAACACTTGAAAAATCACACCTAAATGGGTGCTGACTGAATTTATCACAACATATGGCAGTGCTTTTCACTGATTAATTTAAAATCAACTCAGCTGAACACCCAGTTGACTATCTTGGTTGGCAGTGAGGTCTTTATCCATACATATGAAGCCATAACGCAGACTTCTCTAGCTGCACGCTTTGTTCAAAGTATCCCCCAGTTTGATGCAAGGTACAGGAAAAATAAATAAAACAAAAAAGGCAGTTTTCTTTTACGGTAAGTTTTGGCTGTCATTTGGATGGATGCTGAGAAATTACTTTGGCCAAAGGGTTTGAATCAGTTGCCAATTAGGCATGGAGGCCAATCAATGTCAATCAATACTTGCAGCAAATTGAAGCTTTGAGCTTTGTTTTTTAGTCAATGCATTTCTAATTGGCATGATGTTCTCTTGGGTATGGCTGTTATTTATGAAACACAACACAGTTGCCCACAAGGTCAAAGATACACTCTTCTTAGTGAAGCCGACAGAGCCTCACTTCCTACTTCCAAAACCAGAGGAACACAGAAGCCGGAGTATTCTGTCTCAGTTTATACTTTCCTAAGGCTGCTCTCTGCCCAGAAGAGTTTCACTCTCTATTCCCATGACAAAGAATCAGACTGAATAAAAAGATACTCCCCACATGAAGTTGGTATGGAGAGACGCGGCTTTGGCATAGTGCATTCAAATTGGGTGTTAGAACCCCACCTATTGCTCCTAAATTGTGTGTGAAATAAGTTACTTTAGTATTTCCTAAATAGGAAGAAAGTATGACCCCTTTTAAAGGGAAAACATTTTTCTTTTAGATTCTTAACTATGTGTCTACAGGTGATCGCTGTTTGAAAAGTACTCACCCCTATTAGTTTATAATGATTTTCTCCACTGCTCACATGCAAGTTCATCTATTAATATTCAGTTTTCATCTCTACGCCATACTTATTACCGTACTCTTTTGAGTGCATATTAAACAGCTTTTGTACCCAGAAAACCACATCCTTTGACGGGTATAGGCCATTTGAATCTTTCTATGAACGGTTTTTTTCCAGCATGTGTCTCTGTACACATGTTAAATTATTAAGTAGCATTAATGCGGGTATGGTGGTGGGTGCACAATAGGAGTTTTAAAAATAGTGGTTGCTTTACAAAACTAGTTTTAGCATTTGAGTTATTGCCCTTCGGTTTGCAATGCCAGCCACTTGAAAAGGAGCCCAATGTGGGATTTTAATTAACTCAGTCCTTTTTCAACAGTTCATTTCAAGCACCCAAAGGCAGACTTGAGGAGTAGTGTTAATTGAATCACATCTAAAGTGGAGGGGATTTAAAGAGCTCACGGGGAACTCTTCAAGGTGTGAAGCCTCTCAGATTCTGCCAAGGCAGTAAGATTAAGTCAGACTTGAAAACCTTATTCATACAGTGTCAGGGTTGGGGGGTGGGGTGGCAGGCTGGGGTGGAATCAGAGTCAGTTCCTGAGTGTTGTGAGTGTTGTAGTTCAGCAAAGCACTTGTTTCTTCTCCTTCCTTCCCCACCTTCCTTCTCTCTGAAAGACTGTCCCCTCCTCTTCTCTCCCCTCCCCCTCTCCTCTCTTCTCCTCCCCCACCCTCCCCTTCGCTCTCTGTTCTGCTCACTGTTCATCTTACCTTTTGCATATTAACCCAGACTTCACTTCCTCTGAGAAGTTGGTTCCCCATCAATCAAGAGCCATGGTACTGTCCCTTCGGTGTGATCTCTTAGCCCTTAACTAGGTTCTCAAAGCAATCACTTTGTATGCCCACAACTTGGCACAGAATCATGGTTCCAAACAGTATGTCCTCAGCAGTTACTACGTGCTAGGCGCAGACCATGCCCTGTCATCCTTAGCAAGGTCCCTTAGCAAGGCTTTGCTTGCATCCATTTTTACAAACATGAAAACTGAGGCTTAGAAAAGTAACCTTGCTCAGGGTCACATTGCCAGGAAGCATGAGGGCTGAAATGCAAAATCAGTTGAACTCCAGAGCTCCTACTTTTAACAACTGTGCCATTCTGCCTCCCAAATATTTGTGGAAAACATATTGTTTGATTTTCTCTTTCTTTTTTTCTTTCTTTCTTTTTCTTTCTTTCTTTCTTTCTTTCTTTCTTTCTTTCTTTCTTTCTTTCTTTCTTTCTTTCTTTCTTTCTCTCTCTCTCTTTTCTTCCTTCCTTTCTTTCCTTCCTCTCCTTCCTTCCTTCCTTCCTTCCTCTTTCCTTCTCCATGAATTTTAACAAAATAAATTCACTTGGTAACTCACCTTCGCTGGCCCCACTCTCTGGTTTTTTAAAGCCATGCGGGTCAGAATCAGAAAGTAAGCTCTCTGCCAGAATGATTCAAAATAGGATCTATTTATTGAGTAGATGCTTGCACATAATACAAAAATAAAAGTTACGAAAGGAGAAACGATGAGCCTGAAGATGCCCATCCCCCATACGCAGAGCCAGCTAGTTCCCTTTTCCAGAGGCGTTTATCAAGATCTGTTACCATGACAGGTAGGCTTGGGAGCTATATTTCATAAACTATGGTCCCAACCCACTAGTGGATCAATTTCATGGGTCCTCACCAGAATTCGTTTCTTAATGTCATTAAAATATATATATTTGAAAAGATTTTGTTTCACAGAGCTTGTGTTTCAGTTTCACGTGTAGTGTCAATGTACATCTGAGTCACAGAGTGTAAAACATGTAATTTTATACTTCTCATCGTGAGGTAATGTTCGAAGCAGGTGGAAAGCCACTGGCCTGGTTGACCTAGGAGTTGGAAACTATGAAGGCCGCTTCCACAGAGAACCTTCCATCCTTCCCTCTTATGAGTCACTTTGGAACTCAGCAACCTGAGCGACCCCTTTAGAGCAGAAGTCCCATCCCATTCCTCCTCTGTTCAAAGCCCCCTTCAACGGGTGCCCATTTGAGGAGAGTAAAAGCCATGAGACAACGGGGATTTCTATTTGTTTGTTGTGTTAGCAGCCTAAAAAAAATCCAAAATAAAAAATATCAGCTGTGTGATATAAATAAATCTGACTGTGGGGGAGGGGCTTCACAGAGCCAGGTAGCATCCTTCAAAGCAGCTGAAATTAAGAATGGATATTCGCAATTAGGGTCTGTTTCAGGGATGAGCTATCTTAAAATATAATTCTAGGACGTTCATAAAACCTCCCTTGGAGAATTTTGGGGGTTCCTCAAGGGGACAGAATACCATCCAGAACAGCTGGCCCATAGCCAAAGAGGCTCCCAGGGAGGCAGGCTGCTGCATCCATGAGAGGACACCAGGGAGAAAGAAACCAGCAGGATTTCCACCAGGAGCCCCTAGCCTACAGGTGCGAAGCAAAATGGCGCTGCTTCTTATGTGGGCAAGTCCTCTAGCCTTGGTCCAAGGTGAACAGCAGCAGGAAGTTACAGTGTTCAGTGTGCTGTTGCATGACACAGCCAACACAATAGCAAAATGATGAGGCCAGTTCTCCGTATCTCAGAAATAGGAGCAGCACTCAGCAGCAGAGTAAAGGATGGTTCCACATTGGCTCCTTCCTTTCCTTCTCTGTCTCTCGTCACTCCTCTGGAGCTCTGTGCCCCTAAATGTAGCAGCTGCCTCCTCCCAGGTCCATGGATGGGCCTGAACTGGGACACCCCATGGTGTCTTCATCAGGGCAGGGCTAACCCAACTCTGAAGTGGCAGCTCCTGGAAATCAAGAGTGTAAAATTGTGGTATCTTTGTTCATTTGTTGACTTGATTCCTGTCTGCCAGTTAGATATGTAAGCTCCTGTGAACAAGGATTTTATCTGTCTTGTTCTCTACCCGATGCTCAATGCCAAGGACGGCATCTGACACTAAGTAGGCAACCAGTGAATATATATCTTAAATGGAAAAATAAATGTTAGGCAACAGAGTAGAAGCTGTGGCCGCCAATCTGTTTTCCAAGCACAAGCAGGCAATTGGGTTTGCACTCCTCTGCACCTGGAAGGTAGCCCTGTATGTGCCCTCCAGGGTGACTTGTCAGTTTGACATGCTTTGGGTGAAACTGTGCCTTTGTGTGTTTACTGAGTGAAAAGAGATGGCAGGTGGAAGGAAGTACAGAAGCAAAAGCAGCGAGTCTCGCAAGGGCACTGGGCACAGCCATTACCAAGAGTGCCTTGGTGCAACCAAAGAGGTCAGGTCCCCAGGAGGACACGGCCAGAGGCTAGGCTCCACAGATGAGGTCCAGTTGTGAAGGGCCACAATGTTGACAAATTCGCACTTTATTCTGCAGGCAATGAGGGCTTCCTTGGCAGTTTGGAAGCAGAGAAATGACATGATCAGGTTACTTTAAAAGTGATATGAAAGAAGGATCAGAGAAGAGGTCCTGTAATTAGGGAAGCCAATTGAGTCTATGACACATGTCCAGATTCAGAGATAATGGGGGCCAAGACCACCACATGGCCGTGGAGATGGCGAGGAAGCCCTCTGAGGCAATCAAAAGAGGTGACCAGCTGGAAATGTGGGTGTGGATACTAGATATCGAGGTGGGATATTAAGATGGAGAGTCATATGGGTCCTGTCGAAATCATGGAAGAAAATAAAAACACCTGATCTGAGTAATGTATCATTTAGAAAATCTGATGAAAGGAAGTGTTTTATGTTTCAGAGTCTTCAGAGACACCCACCAAAAAGCCAAGTAAAAGGTCCATGGACATCAGTTATGAATACCTGATTGAAAAGAGGAAGAATGACAGAGTCCCAAGGAATGAGCTCACTCAAGAAGTGGACAGAGGAAGACAAGAGTTCCCAAACCTTCTTGACTACTACAGAGACGCTGACTACTGCCCATCAGAGAGGTAGGAGAGGCAGAGGAGAGAACAAGAAAAAAGGAGAACTTTCTTCCTGAGGTCAGAGGTGCTTCAGACAACACCAAGAAGACTAGCCACATGGCAGAAGATGAAGAAAGAGATAGAGCCGACTTCTAATTTTTTAGGTATTTGGAAAAGACAGATCACTTAAGTAGGAATAGGTAGAAAACCTCATCAAAGAGTTCATTCCGGGTGGGCCCAGACACAGAGTTAGGTGCATGCAGAACACAGGGCTCTCAGGAAGCCAGAGAGAAAGATGCTTTCCAGGCAGAAGCAGGCCTCTTTCTTTAGAAAAACTCAACAAAACTCCATTAATGAATAACTAATAATTTCTATACTTGTATACATAATGGACTCAGATGTACAGGTGTCTTCAATTGCCTACATGTGTGTTTAGTATTATGTGTATACACCAAATAGCCTAATTATCTATATATGTATATAAAAACACATACTTTGTGTTTGCACATAGTATTGCAAATGGTATTGTAAATGTTTACACATAGTATTGTAAATGCACATACAATTTTGCATTTACATGAAGGTATGTTCATCCATATGCACATACAGTATAGTCCAGAAGAGTGTTATAACTTAATGTCTATTAAATATCCACTTGCTCCTTTTATATATATGGCTGTGACTAGAACTTGGTTCTATTACCCGATGTTCATGAGGATTCTCTGGAGAAATTTCTTAGTGGGTTTACTATTAAGAAGAGTTGATATTCTCTTGAACATTTTTTTTTAATCTTGCATGTGACAGAAATTGAATTTTATACAAAGCTCCCTTTTGAACATGACTGCTAGAAATCTGGGAGACAAATTTTGGTCCCACTTGTCAAGTGCATTGGACTCTATGGAGTGCATTTTAAAAAATGACTTTCACTTCTGGTTCCATTTTATATGCCTTATTTTTTCACTTTTTATTTCATACACACTTTTTTTGGTAAGTTGTGTACCTTTTTAAGGTACCTTTGGGTGGCTCAATTGGTTTAAGTTATCTTTGTAAGCTGCTTTTTCTAGGAGGTGGCATATAAACATGAAGACATATAGAAATGAAATCACAGGGGCGCCTGGGTGGGTCAGTGGGTTAAAGCCTCTTCCTTCGGCTCAAGGTCATGATCTCATGGGATCGAGCCCCGCATCGGGCTCTCTGCTCGGCAGGGAGCCTGCTTCCCCCTCTCTCTCTGCCTGCCTCTCTGCCTACTTGTGATCTCTGTCAAATAAATTTTAAAAAATGTTTAAAAAAAAATGAAATCACAGAGGGAGACTTTAAGGTCCCTAACATTATGGCTGGGCAGAGACCTATTATTGTGGCCAGAATTAAGGCATGTGACAGTGATAATGGTTGTGTTATTAGAACAGCCCAGCAGCGATTACAGGGAGTCAGACAGATCTCGGCCCAGGTCACACTTCTCTCTGCTGTTTACTGGTTGTGTGACGGAGGCATGTTATTCTCTAAAACGTAATTTTCCCATCTCGAAAAGAGTGACCTCTCGGGATTTGGGGGGATGGCTTAAACGAGGCAACTTAGAGAAAGCCCTTCAGCACCATGCGCTCCGTCAATCAGCTACTGCCATTATCGCTGTGTCTTGGCCACGCAGAGCTAGGGCACCATTCCTGGCCCTGCCTGCTGTCAGAAAGTTCTTCCCACCCCTCCCCGCATCTCCCACACCCACAGACGCCAGGCGGCTGTCTCCCGCCAGATTCGGATCACACCTCCGGCGCGCATCTCCACACCCGCCGCCTCCCGCAGGGTGCAGGGCGCCAATCTCCAGCCCAAGTCCTGCAAATTGCTACCAAGAAGGCACGGAAGGCGCGGGCTGAGGCAGAGCCACACCTGGGTGTTAGTTCCCTACCCCGCCCCCGGCGGCGCTCCGATAGATACAAGGGGCCCTGCGAAGGGGCCAGGGGTCCCCGCGAGGCGGGCCCGAGGGGCGGGGTTGGGGGACGCCCCCCAGACCGCTCCGCGAAGCCCATGCCGTGGGGCTCACGCCTCCTCCGGGCGCTCCCCGCCCCCCGCTCCCCTTCGGCCTTCAGCCCGGGGCCGGGCGCGGCGGGCGGCGGGGCGCTCGCGAGTGATGGGGGCGGGTTTCGGAGAGGCGCCGAAGAGCGCCACACGGTTCCTCCGCCGATAGCATCGGCGCGTGTCAGGTGGTTGGTGCGGGCGAGAGTGCGCGCGCGCGGGAGGGCGAGAGGGCGCGCTCACAGAAACTTTGTGCCTGCGGGTGCGCCTCCGGCGGGCGCGCCGGCTCCGAGCGCGGCGGGTGGGCGGCCGGGGGCGAGGGGCCCTGCGGGCGGCGGCGACGGCGATGCGCCGCGCCCCGCTGAGCCCGTCCCGGCGCGCTAGGTGAGGCGGCCGCGGGAGCGCCGGCCGTGGCCATGGGCACCCTGGGCAAGGCGAGAGAGGCCCCGCGGTGAGTAGGGGCCCGGGTCCTCGGCGGCTACAGCTTCCTCTCTCGGGGCGGGAGGCCCCCTGAGCCCTCGCGGGGGTGCGGGGGGGTGGGAAGTGGGGCGGACGACGTGGGCGCCTCCTTCTACGGGAAGTTGCTGACCCGGGGTGCGAGCGGCGGGAGGCTGGGGGCTCGGCTCAAGTCCGGGGAGAGCGGCGCGCCGGGCAAGTGGGGCAGGGAGCTGGGTTGTGCGCCCCGCGAGCTCCGGAGTTGGACCGACCTCCCCTGCTCCCCCGGCTCTCCGGCGTCCGGCACCTGGGTCTCCCGCTCGCGGACTTTCCGCAAAATCCGCACCTGCTGCGGGCCCGGGGCTCGGACAGCGCCACCTGGCGGCCTCTCCCGGCTCCCAGCGGATCCCGGGCAGGGCCCGGAAAGGCCGGCGGCGGCCCCCTAAACATACAGCTTTCTGGGTGGAAACTGTACCCCTTTCCCCCCAACTGCGATTGAACAGGGATGTCTTAGGAGGGTCTTGAAGATGAAGGAAGGGTGATAGTGCAAAGTCTCTTGGCAAGAAAAAGAGGCCTGGAGGGGCCAGGCAACTTTGAGCGTGTCCTCCTGGAGCAGGAAGGGCCTGGGGACCTTCTGTCCCAACTCCCTTCACATGGACTCCGGCTGCGCAGTGCCCAACCCGCACCAACAGGCCGAGGAGCGGCAGGAAGCCTTAACCTGCTGGACTTTATGCAGCCGAAGGCTCTTGGCCCTCTCTGCACTTCCTCCCGCCATGGGGGGGTACCCTGAGGGTACAGCAGGGCACCTTCAGCTAGTTTGGAGGAGGGGGGAGGGCGGCGGTAAATTACGTTGTTTCTATACTGTAGGGGCCAGGACTGGAAAGAATCCTCACCAGAAGCCAATTAAAGCCACCTTCCCCGGCGGAGAAAGTTGGGGAAATCTGTGTTCTCTTCCTTCATTTCATCCCTTCCTTGTCTTGGCTAGATTTCATAAAAAGTTCAACCCGAAAGTGTATGTGTGCCCCCCAGGGAGGCACCTGTGCCTGGAGAGGATTGACCCAAACCAGTTCAGAGTTTTGACAGCCTCCTGCGGCAAACCTCACGAGGCCTTGGCCTCTCATGGTCTCAGAAAAACACTTTCAAGTTAATCTGTTTCTCTCTCGGCCTTTTTTTGTTTTGTTTTGTTTTTAATTTACATGGGAACATTTGGCTACAATACTTTAAAAGTATGCTTTTGGAGCTTTAGACTGTTCTTTCTGTGGATTAAGACCCTTAGATATGCCTGTAATGGAACATTTTATGCATCCTTACCTACAGCCATTTCACCAGAAGAGTGGTTTGCATGTTTGTTAGGAAGCGGCCAGTCAGGAGACTGCCAGCAAAAAGAACAGTTTCCTAATTAATGCTGCAGATAACCCCCTTTCCCCAGACCTCTCAGGTTGCAGTTTGGTTTTCAGTAGCGTCTCAGGCCTGGAGCCTCTGAGTCTGTCTGGCCTCCATGCTCCCACACTAGGTCTCTCACTTTCCCTTCCCCCCAACCTGAATACTCCCTTCTCACTCCTTCTTATTCTACTTGGTTCTTCCCTGGTCCCTCTTATGTTCTGGTAAAAGCATCTACCTCTGAGAATCACCTTGGGAACCAAAGTGGTTTCCCCTCCTGCTGACCTTAGGAGACATGACTAGAATTAGAGCCAGGGGCAGTTTTCAGAATCCTCGGTGGTAGATACCACCAACCGAGAGAGAAAATGGAATTTTTCCTGGATCCAACAGTTGAGAAACGAGAGTTAACACCTCCGAGCCCCAGGGGCCAAAGCCGTATGTGGAGACCCAGTCTCCAGTAGCAGTTGCCTCCTTTATGGGGCCTGAGGAGAAGTAATGGGGGCGGTCTAAGAAAAAAAGACTCCTCATGAGAGGGACTCTGTTTCCCTCTTTCCCTGCTTTGCCTTGGGGGAGGTCTTCATGGTGAACAGCAGCAGTGAAGGCAGAGGCTGACTGTTTCCACTGGATGCCCAGCCCCAGGTTTAGAGAGTTGTCAGTACTTTCCAGAAGGGAAGGGAGCCTGGCTAGGGAGCAAGCAAGGCCTGGGGACACGGGAGGCCTGGCTTCTACCAGCTTCTGCTCCAGTGGCCAGTGGCATTGGCTTTCTGAGCCTGGACCTCCGTGTGTGTGTGTGTGTGTGTGTGTGTGTGTGTATGTATATGTATATATATGTATGTATATACGTGTGTGTGTGTATGTGTGTATATACATATACACACACATATATATATAAAAGTGGGAAAGTGACCATGAAGAGTGCCCAGCTCTGGGGTCTGAGAACTGTTCCAGAGGCCTGCAGGAGGGATAAGACCTGAGATTCAGCCTTTAGGGTAGCAGCATGCTTTTGGAGGTTTTTTTTTCTGTCTTGAATTTTCTAGCCCCTCTGTGACCGTCTACTTGCTGATTCTCATCTAGCAAAGGGTTCATGGTTCCAGGCACAGTATATTAAGTTAAACCAGAGAGGCACCAGGTACAAATCCCAGATCTAGCACGGATGAGTTGTACAACCTTGGCTATGTCCTTTAGCGGCTTTGAGATTCAGTTTCAACTTCATGAAATGGAGATAAGATCTTTCTGGGCTATCAGCTTTGAAAACCTTTTAAATCCCCTTGCCGTATTACAGGTACTCAATTGATCATGTTCATTTTTTCTCTTGTTTTCAGATACTAATCTGATCCTGGGGTTATCACGGGGCCTAGATAAAAATTAGTAATGGTCAGACACTTGATCAGGTCCTGTAATACCAATTTAATCTTTCAGAAATCACTTCTTTGGGTTAGTATATTCTCAGAAGCCAGTGGTTGATGCAATTTCGGTGGCCTCACCCCAGGGCAAAAGCAGAGTCCAGTGGCCACTGCTAGATAGCGCCTGGAGCTAGTTTGAAACAGAGCTCAAAGGGCATGGTCTTCCTTCCACTAGTCTGGCTGTGGACTGAGAGTGGCCCAGAGATCAATACACGATCTTTTAGCTGGTATCCCAAAATCCATGTGTGCCCCAGCATTTTATTTTAATTGGAGCATTTCAGCTCCTTCTGGATGCAATTCAGTCTTCTTGGAGCAGCTCCCCCCACCACTCCACCTGGAACTGGTTCTCTGTCCTCTAAGAGCATCACACTTAGGCCTGACACCCACAGGACACTTAAGATTTATAGGGTGTGTCTTCTCATGGTCTAGGTCTGATTCTCCAACTAGATTTTTAATTAAGGAACTCCTCATTCACCTTTATACAACAGCAACAACTAACCTAATGAGTACGTTTTCCAGTTTACAGAGACCCCTCTGGGAGGCTGTCCCCTGCCCCTCTGGCCTATCACAGTGTCTGGCTTAATAGAATAAGCACTTATTAGTTGATGCTATTACGTGTTTATCAAAATATAGAGTGAGTAGCTGAAGTTATGGATCTGAGGTACCTAATTTTTTAGTAGTAAACTATGAAATAACCAAAGCCACAGAATTAATTATATGTTCAAAGAATTTACTAGCAACAACACCCATCACCATTAAACTTGAAAAGATGATAGATAAATATCTATGTGTGTGTTTAAATGGGAAGGAAAGTAAAATGCTTAGTTAACTTTCACATATCCTTTTGCAAACAACTTGACCTGTACTCATGAGGTCATGACCAAAGATAAAGCTAAGTGAGAGTGGATGAGGGTACCCTACTGGACTCCTAAACCATTTCCAGATACAGACTTCTCCTTTTACATTCAGTTCTGGAATAAAGCGCCCTTTAGCTCTGTTTTTGTTTGTTTTTTTAAAGATTTTATTTATTTATTTGACAAAGTGAGAGAGATCACAAGTAGGCAGAGAGGCAGGCAGGGTGGGGGGGGGCGGGGAAGCAGGCTGCCTGCTGAGCAGAGAGCCCGATGCGGGACTCGATCCCAGAACCCTGAGATCATGACCTAAGTCAAAGGCAGAGGCTTTAACCCACTGAGCCACCCAGGCCCCCCATTTTGTTTGTTTTTAAATCAGTAAGGACTTAATAGAATATTTAGTGGGGAAAAATGACTCCATGATTAAACCTGTATTATCAGCAATGAAAAACAGAATCTTAAATCCAAGATTTGTGAGAAAGGCAGGATTAGCTTCAAACCTAACCACCACCACCATAATCCTCTGCATACGGATCCTTAGCCTTTGACTTCTCCCACAAAGGCCAGAGGTATTTCTGGGGCTCCCTGGCCTTCTGCAGCATCTCTGGTATTTTGCTCGAGATGAATTAATTTAGCCGAAGACGAGACAGAATTAAGCAGTCCTTCAGAACCAATTCAGCGGACTCCCTGCTAAAATGAGTCATTGCTAGGAGCTAAGGCCTGCAGGATGGTGTCGCCTCTGCGTCTCCCCTCTGGGAGCTGGGGCCGGCAGGCCAAAGCAATTCCAGCCCCTGATGAAGAGCCCCCATGGCAGCCCTGAAATCTCACCTCGTAACTCGGCAGATATCTCTTTAACAGCCAACCAGTCCATTGGGTGCATTTGGCGAGGGGGAGGGGTGTGTCTTCTATCAGCCCAACTCTCGGGATTAATTGTCTTATCTCTACTCCTTTCCTGTCCAATCTGCCTTCAGAGCTCGGAGCTGCCAGTTTGTCTGTCCCCTGGCTGCTCGGCTCGCGCTCACTGCCTCCTCTTTTTTTCCCCAGGAAACCTTCTCATGGCTGCAGAGCTGCCACAAAAGCCAGACTAGAGGCGAAGCCAGCCGGCAGCCCCGTCCCCTGCCATCCCGTCCCGGCCCAGATCACCCAGTTCCAAATGATGGTGTCTCTGGGACATTCAGCCAAAGGAGCCAGCCTGGACGAGCTCATCGACAGCTGCATTCAGTCTTTCGGTGAGTTGGCTAACTGCCCACGTGCATAAAAATCTCTGCCTGCCTTTGTCCTTCCTTAAAAAGTTGCTTTGTGGAAGAACAACCTAGATTGTATTTGGGCTTTAAAAATATCTTCTGAGTCTTTGAAATGGTGGGGACAAACGTGCGCGGGGCCGCTGGCACGTGACTGTGTGGGTGTAATAGGTCGTGATGAGAGGTGTGATTTCAAGTGAGAAAAGTTACTGAGGAGAGTTTGCATTTCCATTTCTCTTAGGACGGAGGTTTTTCTCGTGATGAGAAATCTCATAAAATGCGGCTGTGCATCTGGTGCTAGGACGTTTTTCTGCCCTGGTGTTCTGAGGGCACACAGAGCCTCGGTTCCACAAGCAAACACTGTCACCAAACAGAAATTTGGAAGCCTTTGGGTCATGGGGACAGTCAAGTTTCATAATTCCCCTTACAATCGGAGGGTGGTTGTGAGGGACTAGGGAAGGACAGGGTGAAACCAGAACGGGGTGGCTGGAAGATACTGGTCAGTAAGCATTGTGATTGGAGGTCGAGGATCTGGGGGACAAGTGGACAGACACACACTGACTGGGAATTATCTGGAACGCCGTGCACCGTCATCGCCAGCCTCAGCGTGAAGGAGGCACCACTTCTTGTGGCTAACAAGGAATTATCTGCAAAGAGACCCAGTTCTTAAAAATCTTATAAGCACTGTCTCTGTTGGGATTGTTATTTGTGAAATAGTGAATAAAAGTACTAAATATGGGCTCCGCTCCAAAAAAAGGAATGCTTACAATTGATTGGAAATTCATAGATTTCCCGCATCACTGTCCCCTCTCAGTGCCCCCGTTGAGTCCCTGTGTCTCCTTCCCTGAAGGGGATGTGGACATGCGGCTGCGCCCCAAAGTGCCTCCCAGCCCAGGCCCTCCTGGAGCCTCTGGGAACGCAGGGGAGGCTGGACCAGATCCCAGGCAGCGTGGCATGGAGAGCGAACACCGGTTAGAATTCAGAGCTAGGGGCTATTGGCTGGACATGTTGACTGCTTCATCAGACCTTATTTATGGAATTAGGAAAGATAACAAATGACATTTTAGGGCTACTCCTTTAGTATACTCTACTACAACATTGAATAGTTTTGATGATTTCAACCTCAGTTTAAAGCACTGCTTCTCAAATGTTTGTGCAGAAGCACATGGAGGTAGGGTTTGTTTTGTTTTTTGTTTTGTTTTGTTTTGTTTTTGATAGATTGCTGGGCCCTGCCCTCCAAAGTTTCTGCTCTGGTAGGTCTGGGGCTACACCATAAAATTTACATTTCTAACAAGTTTCCAGGTGATGCTGACGCAGCTGATCCAAGAACATACTTTGAGAATCACTGCTTTATTGTCATAGGCTTTTTTTTTTTTTTAACTTGGAAAAGAGGGACCATGTTTATCATTACTGGGTTAGTCTCAAATTTTAATTAAATTTCTCTTTACGTTCTAATCTTTCAGTTACGAATGACTTTGGGATCAGAGTGAGAGGTTTTCTCTTCTTAAATAGTACTGGAAAATATGCAGGCATCCCGTGCAAGGAAGGGAGCTAGAAGTCAGGAGTCTGGTGGGCATGTAGCGGAGAGCAGCCTTGTTCATAGTGTACTTTACCTTCAGCTCACTCCCCACTGGAATGAACTGCAAAGTTCCTCACAGAGTCTTGGGAGTCAAAGATACTAGTCTGTTGCAGGGCACTGTGAACTATTTCAGGAATAAGGATTTTTCTTCTTTGTCCCCTTTTATTGTTGAGAAATCAGGGACCAGGGACCGAGATGGTATTTATCATGCTAACTTTCTTCCTCATGTGCCGATCCGGCAGCTGCTGGCTGAGGTCAAGGCTGTTTTCCTAACCTTCCAATAATAATGACAGCCTGAGAAATCCAGGACCAATTTAAAGTCCTTCTCCAAAAGAATCAAACCTAATCCACACCCCCCTCAACAAATCCTACAAGGGCGAAAGACATTTGTTTTCTGGAATAGGTTGAACTGAGAAAAAGGACCTTAACATCCAAAAGCTGTGAAAACCCTGTTAAGTCCAGCAGCCTTTCATCCACACTCAGGAAGCATTGGTTAAGCCCCTCTTTGCATCCGACACAGGCTGGGCAGTGCACGAGGGGAATTACAGCGGCCAGACAGAGCCCTGTTCCTCGATTAGAGCTTAGAAGACCTGCGAGATGCACTGCTCAGGAAAAAATAAAAAGACAGAGCAAGGCAATGATCAGCTAAGGAATGCAGGAAGAATAAGTCCTTTATACGCGTAGAGTTTGAGGAAATTCACTTCACGGGTGAGGACAGAGTAGGGAGCCCCGCCACTGTTCTCACAGCCCTCTGGGCACAGGACTGCAGCAGGAAAGTCCAGTCTCAAGGTTTTGCAGAGTACGTGCTACACAGTTTCTTACCCCAGAAATTTACATGAAAGAGGTGAAAAAGAAAAGCCATGCTGTGTCAGGAGGGAGCAGGAGATGCAGAGTGATTTTTGAGGGCTGGGTCGTCCTGGCCCTGTGTATGGGGGAGGGGAGCGGAGCTTGAACTACAGAGGTGAGCCAAGCTGGGGATCTGATCGCTCGCAGCCCTTGACAAAGACCAATCCAGGGCAGAAGGCCTGCTTGTGCTTCTGCAGGTCTCCTCAGTGGTGATCCGAAAATAGTACAGGGCGAGCCTCGTGGTTCTCTTGAACCTTATCTTACTGGTTATTTTCTCAAGTTTGTACCGAAAAGTTTTGCTGCAGCATAAAGTGAATCTTGTTTAGCTTTTTCTTAATGAGTTTAGATGCCTTCTTATTTTAAAACCTGTGAAAAGAAAGGGAAATAGTACAGAAATGTGGGGAAACTGTTTTAAGTTTTTTGGTAATGTCTCACCTCAGACTCAGGCTTCGGCCACTCCCACCAATTTGGGGGAAAAAAGGAAAAAGCCTGTTTTGACTAATTAGTTAATTTACTTTGTCCTGCTTTCTCAGCCTCACCTTCATGCAGGTGCTTTGAGGAGGTTTGGATTAGCTAGATCTGTGCTGTCCAGTACAGTAGCCATTGCCAGATGTGGCTATTTACATATACATCTCAATTAATTAAAGTTAAGTCACAGGGTGCCTGGGTGGCTCAGTGGGTTAAAGCCTCTGCCTTTGGCTCAGGTCATGATCTTGGGGTCCTGGAATCAAGCCCCGCATGGGGCTCTCTGCTCAGCAGGGAGCCTGCTTCCCCCCCCTCTCTGCCTGCCTCTCTGCTGACTTGTGATCTCTCTGTCAAATAAGTAAATAAAATATTTTCTAAAAAATAAAAATAAAATTAAGTCACATGTAAAATGTAGTTCCTCCCGACATTTCCCAGTAAGCCTCACTAGCCATATTTCAAGTGCGCAGTAGCCACAAGTGGTAGCTACAGCTGGACAGACTAAATGGAAACTATTTCCATCATGACAAAGTCTGTTGGACAGTGCTTCACAAGGTAGATGGTTGACTTGGAGGGGAAAAGCAACACAGATTTTTGGAAACTATGGGATTTGCATTTTTCTAGCATCTCTAGATAATAGTCTGGATACTCTCTAAGGTGTTATGGACATTTGGATTTAGTATCTTTACTGATGCCTCTCTGGTACTTTTAACCATTAATTAAAGAGGAAGAACTTACTACAATGGTTTTAAGGTGGCTGACCAGCACATTCAAGCTATGGGTATTCTTGAAGGCCTCCAGCAAGCCTCCCATTGTCACAGACAAGGTCACAGACCTGTGATGAGAAACTCAGAGCCCTGAGTCATAGTTCACTGCTTCAACCATGAGACAACCCACTCCCACCTTCGGTAGTAATCAGAGGTCATGCTTTACCTTCTGGGCATATTATTGCTTGTTAATCTACTCTTCAGCTGAGCATAATGAGGCAAATCATCACAACCTGGTACATTTATGTCAAACATATGTGAATCACACCATCTGTTTCAGGGGTAGAAAAGACCTATGAGATCATCTGGCTTTTAATGTTTTCACTTTTTAAGAGGGCTGCCAGCATTTGGGGCCAACGGAAGGCTTCACATGTCCAAATTCACAGAACTCTTCTCTTGTTCCCTTCTGAATGCAAGACAGCTTTCAACTGCATCAGAAAGAAAACTGCAAACATGTCCCAGAAAGGGACCCTCAAGAAGGAGCCCTCCTGCTCCCAGGTGGGGTGTGGGAGGATATTCAGTGTCTTTGTCGTACCTGTCAGTGTGAAGGGAAACGCAGCTTAGCTAATATCATGTATTTATAGAGTGTTGTTTACTTTTTCTTGGAGTTCCATATGTATTGGTTTTCTTTTAAACTCAAAACAACTCTGAAATTGACAGGTCAGGTCTCCATTGGACAAATGAGGAAATAAATGGAGTCTCTGAGGATTGAGGCAATTTGCCTCATGCCCCCAGTCTAGAGAGAAAACATGCCCTCGTTGAGCTTCTTCCTCTATCCCCATCAGCCACTTGGGACCTCAGCTGGGGCGCACTCAGAACCCGTTCCTAAGAAGGCCTCCCTTCGTGCAGGGGACACAGCACAGGCTTGAACCCTGTGCCCATATTCTGCAGGCCTGGGCTCCCCCAGATGAGAAATTAAATCCCGTTCAATATGAGAAATATTCTTTGGATCCCATGTATATGTGTCTCCCTGAAATTCTATCTTAAAGTGTTTTAAATAAAATCACTATAAGCATTGTACTAGTGCTATACAGTGACCTCCCAAGCTAATAGGGATATTTTCTGCATAATGGAACACTTAGATATTGAAAGCATTTTATAGACCTCAGCTTATTAAGAGCAAAACTGTTAAAAATCGGAGCCAGAGAAGGCAGACACACGTTTGTTGGGACTGCACAATTCCCTCTGTGGCAAAGGGAAGGCGAGGTATTCCTCACCACTCTGCAATTTATAGTTTGTGCAAAGTGAGATGCCCAGAGGCAACAAGGACACAAGACCAGAAGCCGAGGGCCATGATATTGAAGGGCACTCAGACCCAAGAATGTGCAGCTCCAAGGAACAAAGCCAAGTGGCAAGAAGGGGCTCAAAGCCCTGTCTGTTATGGATGACAGGTCCTTTGTGAGGAAGACCAGAGCTGACCCAATAGCCTCCTCAGTGGGACCCCCAGTTACTGGGGTGTCACATATAACAAGTGGTCCTTAGGACACCTGTGTTGTAGGGTGTCTAGGCCTCAGAGAAGCTGCCAGTCATGACTGTTATTAGCCCTGTGGAGCGCATTAGCGTTCTGTGACCAAGATGCTATTGGTTCCAAGGAGTGCCTTTGCTGCATCTTTGAAAGGCTGGCAGCACCCCGTGCCCCAGCCTGACGCGTCTGCCCTCTCACGGGTGTGAGGTACAGTGATTGCCAGGCTCGAGAAAGGAGAAGGTGGGAGGTCCCCTTCACTCTCATCTGTGCTCTCCTCTGTGGTGGTGTCCACGGGAGCCCTCCCTGTGATAGAAAATGTCAGTGTGAAAGGTTGACAGTGTCTCGGGAATCCTGAGTGTTTTAGTTCAGTGAGTCCATCCAGAGAGATTAGGGTTACTGCTGAGAGACAGACACTCTCTGTGTGAACACTGTGGCTGAACACTCGCTGTAGGCTGGGAAGAGTGCTGGGCCTTTACCTGAGCTGGGCCAGTGGATCTTCACAGCAACCCTATGAGGTGGGTATTTTGCTTTTTTAATTACTAGGGCATTGAAGCTTGGGGATGTTACATAACCCATGCAATGGCCCACCTCATTAGTGGGAAAGCTGCTGGCATCTGAAATCTGGTCAGCTTATCTCTGAGGCTCTTGTTCTTTCCACTCTATTTGGTTCTCCAACTTGAACTTGAGCAGTAATCATCAGGAGCGTGTGTTCATTGTGATTCTTGAAGCTTAACCCCAGAGATTTCTTACTCACCCCCCAGTCACTGTGGTTTTGAGAGAGACGACCCATGAACTGATTTGGAGAAATCTTGTTCTCTAGCACACTTGCTGGCCCTTCTCAGTTGGGCGGACTCCCTTCAAAACTTCCGCCTGTCAATCACCTGACTATGGAAATACACATGGGTGTCTGTTACAACTACACTTTCATTCTTTTGCACTCAAAGGCGGTATTCCTCCCCTGCATTTCCACCTGTTCAGACCAGTTAACTGGGGTTCTTTAGGGCCTTGCTCCCTGTTGTATGAGTGTTCCCTGGAGGTCAGAGGCCTGGAGGAAGTGGCAATGCTGGGAAGCAAGAGAGGTGCTTCATCTAAGTATTTCCACAAAGTGCCACTTTTCTGGGGCACCTGGGTGGCTCAGTCAGGTAAACATCTGCCTTTGGCTCAGGTCATGGTCCTGGGATCGAGCCCCCCATCGGGCTCCCTGCTCAGTGGGGAGTCTGCTTCTCCCTCTGCCTGCAGTTCCCCCTGCTTCTACTCTTTCTCTCTCTATGACAAATAAAATTAATTAAAATAAATAATAAAATAAAAGTGCCACTTTTCCAACAGATTCTTTTTAAGGCCACATGTTGACATGAAGGTTATTGAGTCCATGGTGGTAACACAGTTACAGGAAACGGTGTGAAAGCAGATGCAGTGTCATCAGCGGTTGACTGAAACAGCCCTGATTGGGCAGAGGCCCCTGGAGGGCCCATCTCCTGCTCTTGGACCCGCACTCTTCTGTCTGGAGCGGTTCTGGCTGCTGGACCATCAGTCTTGGTCTGCAGGTAGTTTGGACTGCCTCCCAGTTGGGGAGAGCCCAAGAGTGTGAGCAGGGCCGGCCAGCCTCACAGACACCACAGTCAATTCCACGCTGGAACAGTCCTTAAAGTCTTAACCTGCACAAGCAATGCTACATTTTCAGATTTTAAGCCAGTTAGCTGTTAGACACAAACATCATTAAAAATTAAATTACGTCAACTTACAATTATATTAAAAATGGAGGCAAGAAGTCCCCAGACTCACCATTTCCTAACGTAGGACTACCTTTTACTCTTCTTTGTGCTCCTGAGGTTTTGCCTGTTGTATCCACGCAGAGTGGATGCCATGTAGTGTCTTACTGTGGTACGTGCATCTCCTCCAGCCTCCTGTTCCACCAGAATCCCAGCCTCGTGCTTGTAGCTGGAGGTTGCCTGGGTTGGGAGTGTTTACACCATGGAAATAGACAAATGCCACCCATCAGGGCTTCCTGTTGAACCCTACCCCCCCCCCCCCAGAGGCAGAGAGGCCTTTGTTAGCCCTTTCCCAGCACACCACCTCCTCCCAGCTGCAGAGGGTACTTACATAGCCAGTGTCTGTGGGAAGGAGAGCTGAAAACCAGAAATGTTACTTTGTATCACCTAAGTAGGAGAAGTAATTGTCATCCTTTGTCTTCTTTCCTGTAAGTATCCTATAAAACTCCACCTGCTCTTCAAAAAAAAAAAAAGGGAACAATTTACCTTAGAGATAAGGAAATGAAACATCAGCGAAGTTGCAAATTTGTCTTAAAGAGACAGTGGAACTTAAAAATTCAGGGAGTCTCATTCTGGAGTTGAAACTATTTGGTTTTTGTTTTGTTTTGTTTTGTTTTGTTTTGTTTTACTTTACACCCCCTAAAAATTCTTTGTGGTTAAACTATCCCTTATTTCCGACCAACCCACCCTCGGTTTTGTGACCTCTGTTCTTCATGCAGTATATGCTGTCTCTGTTTCTGATTTCCATCTATGTAATCATTTGCCTCCATTTCCCGCTAGGTGGTAACAGGTACTACTGATATATCTATAACCAATCTGTTGAGTATGTTTTCATAAGTTTGTTTGCTAACTATATTTCCAGCTGTGTGGACTGTTCATATTCTTTACCTATTTATCACTTGCTGTTTAATGTTCTTAATTATTAGAGGTTTGCGAAAGCTTTTTATATGATAAAGCTATTAACTCTTTGAATACCATTTGCTATGGACGTTTCCCACTCCCCCCATTTCCATTTTTTATGTCTGTTTTTGGATTTTAATGTTTAGAAATTTTACATTTTTTTTTGTTGGCCCTCATTTTTTAAATCTTTTGCTTTATAAACTCTAAACTTGAAAAAAAAATCCTTATTACAAAGTTTTAGTGAATGTCCCGTTGTCATTTTATTTTTTTTTAAAGATTTTTTATTTTTATTTATTTGACAGAAAAAGGTCCCAAGTAGGCAGAGAGGCAGGCAGAGGGAGGGGGAAGCAGGCTCCCCGCTGGGCAAAGAGCCCAGTGCAGAGCCCTGGGATCCTGACCTGAGTGGAAGGCAGAGGTTTAACCTACTGCGTTGCCCTGGCGCCTCCTATTGTCATTTTAATCAAAGTTTTAAACAAAGTAAATCCATTTTATGATGATAGTTGCATATCCCAGTCTTGCGGTGATCAGTGAAAGTTTGTCAGTAGGTTTTTGCTGAAGAAGAAGAAGGCTCCAGTTTTGTTTCTGAGATTGTCATTGGCTTAAAACTAGGGAGCTTGGACAGTCACTTTGTAACTAAGAGCCTCAGTTTCCCCTTACTATGATGGTATTGAAGTGATTTCTGATATTGACAGTGTCTGGAGGAAGTTGTCATGTGGTCTTGATCATGATGTTGACTGTAAATTTGAAGAAAGTCCTTTATCAGTTTATGTATTTAAAGAAAGTACTTTTGATCTCTTTGAAATACCGTTAGGGGGGAGACTTAGATAACTAACCAAATCTAAATCCATTTCTCCTAAATTATTAATATAGAGCCTGTTCTTATTTAAAAAATGCACAGCATCACATTTACCACTTACATAGACTCTTACAATAGTATTTTAGTAATAGTTAACTTTTGAGTATTTACTGTGAACAACATGGTGCTCAAATTGATACACCTTAGATACATGTTGTCACTTAATCTGCACCCTTTACATAAGATCTAACTGTAACTTAGCCCTCATGTTTACTTTTTAAATTTTAATAACCTTAAAGCTTATTTATGCTCACTGCAGAAAATTTAGAAAACACAGCCTAGCAAAAAGAAGAAAATTGTAGTCATCCATTCTACCACCAAGAGCAAGATAAGCAGTACTGACATTGGTGCATCTCCCTAGATTCTCTCTCATGCGTGCTTTCACGTGTGCGGTCATCATGGTAACTTCTCCGTGGTAGAATCACTGTAACTCTTTGTTTTCTGTCATTCCCATTTTAAACAATTACAGTCTTACAGTCAGTATTAGTATTTGTAAAGAGATGTGCTCTCACACAGAGTTTCCACTCAATCCCCAAATGGATTTTTAAGGAATGATTCTGGCACAATCCCTTCAAATGTGGGACATAAAAGTGAAGGTTGTCTGGCAACTAAAACGAGGCTAATGAAGAATGAAAGCCATTACAAGAAGAGTAGCTACTCATTTCTTTTTACTGCTAAGTGCTAATTATAACCATGGCTGACCATAGTTGTAATAAATCAAAACAAAATACTTCCATTAACTCAAAATTCTAGATGTGTTTGTTTTAGTTTCATTTTAATGCATAGAGAAAGTCAGATGGCTTTTGTTGAAGAGAAGCTTTACTTTCAGAAACAATGAAAAAATCTTCTGTCTTCATTAATAAACTTTCTGAAGGAATCTTAAGTAGCAACTGGGAAAGATACGTAGAGGAAACAAAGATGCTACAATTTGGTACATCTCTGATTCTTCAGCAGAGTGAAAGAGGTGGTGGATGGTGGTGTGGCAGGCCATGTTTGAGTACTTTGGTTTTTTTCCAGAGTCAAAGGCCTTGGGGAGATTGCAGAGGTATTTACCAAAATCTTCAAGCTGTCAGGACAGAGCTTGGATTAAGGGACACCAGTGATTCTCTGAAGTGGACAAAAGAAGTGGGAACAAGAGGCACTATTCTTGGCGGGGGAGAGAAAAGCAGAGATTACCAGTTTAACAGCGAAGGAGAGAATGGACTAACCAAAGTAGTCAGGTGCTCAGAGATGAAGTCATCTGGGAATTTCTGGGGTGGGGGAGCAAAGATAGCCAGCTCTGGCTTCCCTTCACTGATATCTCTGAACCACCTTCCAGGACTTGTTTTTGTCATCTTGTGAACAACCTCATTTTAAGAGGGCACCTAGGGCATTGAGGAGGCCAAGAAATGTTCTAGCTTTAGCATTTATGAGTCCATAGTGTTAGAATGGAGTACAGCCTACAGAGCATCCTTAAAACTGATGAACAGTTAATCATTTTGGTGAATTTGGCGTCCAGTTATTCAATGCCAGGCATATAGAGGCTTTTTCAGCTTGTCAGCATCATGGGCTCCAGATTTATTCTGTCCAGACTTGCTCTGGTAGGTTCACCATTTACTTCTACTCCCAGGTAGTTGAGGTCACGCAGTGAGTCACTCCAGCTTCTGATGTGCTATTTCCCAGAACACCGCTGGAGTACTCATGCTGCTGGCTGCCGAGCTCTTCCATCATAGCCAAGAAGCAGAGTGCCTGGTCTCAGCAAGTGACCCTGGGGTTCACCTGTTTGGTTCTGCTTTAAGCCCCAAAGAAATAGCTCCCCATACTTACTATGCCTGTGATTCCCCAACCCTCTGTGTCCCCAGTGGCTTTGAGTCCTTTTACCTGCTCAGCAACCACCACTGTCTACCTGAGATGGACTTAGCCTTAGTTAACTAAGAAAGTGTGCCCTCAAAATTGCAGGAAAGATGGAGGACAACCATCTCGATTAAAGAGACTCAAGGGACACTTCAGTCCTAGTGTGTGAATATTTTTTCCAAAAATTGTGTGTATAGGGGTGTGTATATGTATACATACACACATATAGTCACATTACTATATAATTATTTGTATTTGGAAATTGTATTTGGAAAAAACTGCCAAGGGATCAGCATAAATTTGTATTTATGCTGACTGGCTATTCCATGATATTAAGGAATTACTATTCATTTTGTTTTAGGAATGTTAATGCATTTTTTTTTTCTTAAGAGTCCTTACTTTTAAAAGTATATACTGAAATAGTTACTGATGACATATTGTGTTTGGGATTTGTTTTAAAATAATATGAGACAGAGAAGTGACTGGGGTCCACATGGACCCAAACTGGCCATGTGCAGGCCATTGTTGAAGCTGGGTTAAGTCCATAGATACTCTCTGCGTTGCTTTGCCCACCATGGTATAGTTTTCCGTAAGTCTTGGGATGCCTGGCTGGCTCAGTCCAAAGAACATGTGACTCTTGATCTCAGAGTTGTGAGTTTGAGCCCCACATTGGGTGTAGAGATTACTTAAAAGTAATCTTTTAAAAATCGAAAACAGTAATTTTCCCCCCAAAATAGTAATTTTCCATAAGATCTTAAAAAGTGTCCTAAAAATAATGATTAAGAAGTACAGAAAATTCAAAGGAATGTATTATTCTAATTTCCTCGGATGATGAAATAGAATATCATGCTTGTATTAAAGAGGGAGGCAAAGAGTAAAGGAAAAGAGTGGGAGCGGTGCCTGGGTGGTTTAGTCATTAAGCGTCTGCCCGGCTCAGGTCATGGGGTCATGATCCCAAGGTCCTGGGATGGAGCCCCACATTCAGCTTCCTGCTCTGCAAGAAGCCTGCTTCTCCTTCTCCCACTCCCTCTGCTTGTGTTCCCTCTCTGGCTGTCTCTCACTCTGTCAAATAAATAAAATCTTAAAAAAAATAATAATAATGGGATACTTTGGTTCCATACCACTGAAATAATTTATTCATGTCCTACACTGATTTTCCCCATCACATTCAGCCCATTCCCTATTCAACACAGAGATGTTGAATGTCTGGTATTCAGAAAGACAAAAAAATAAAACTGAAATCTTTAATCTTTAATCTCACCATCAGAGGTGGGAGTTGGAGTTAAGTATGTGAGATAATGTAATACTCTCTTCCCCACCCAACTCACCTCCCACACACCCAGGTTTGATCTGGAAAATGCCTTGGTCGTGGCATAGCCTGATTTCACGGGGTAGTGAGCAGATTAAAGAGGGGGCCATGGGAGACCACATGGCATCCATGGTCTTTGGAATCCACTGCTGACTATTTTATTAGATTTTTTTTCACCTACAAAATGGATGATAATTGTGAAAAATTGTGAAGGTTTTAGTTTGGTTGGAAACTAAGTATGGTTGCCTCAGTAGAAAGCATTTACATAAAATATTATCAAAATGCCATTAGATAGTAGATACTCAAAAATAGTAGCGATCATTATTACTATAGATTTGAATGTTAGTGTGTCATTCCTGCAGATTAATGCAAACGGCCAAGGGATCCAAAACCACATTATTGAGATACAAGGTGGAGCTACCTGGCTGGAAAGACTGTGTCAAAGAAATTACCGGGACGTTGTCATAATAGACAAGTAAGGATGAGCCTAGTAGATATCACTATATATAGTTTAAAATTTTACATGAGTTTAAGCTGTATTAACATGTGTCGAGTAAATAAGACCCCAAAAAGTAATTCTCTTTTATCTTTCAAAATACTAGGTCAATGACAGAGATCCAACATGAGCTATCTTATGGAATTTATTAGAAGGAATACAGACATTTCGTATAACTAAAGCTCAGGAAGAGTATGGGATGCCTGTGCAGGTCTTGGGAACATCTGAAAATGGAGATTAGAACAGCATTAGGAGACACTAGCATTTCTCTGTCTCTCTCCCTTCATTCTCCCCCCTCTTCTCTCTCAGACTTGCTTCTCGCTGCTTGTCAGTTAATCATTCTCTTTCACTGAAGATATGTTTCCTTCATGGACAGGAAATATCGTACTAACAGCTGCAAATCTTGCATCTCTTATCAATAGAGATTTAGTTTTTTTCCCCCCAAGTTCAATGAAAAAAATTACCAGGGAACATCTTTTATTGGTTCAAATTGAGGCAGGTGGTTACTGCTTGAGCCAATTAACTGTGGGCACAAGGGTGGAGTAATTTAAGATTGGAGCATTTCTGACTAGAATCACCTGAGTGAGGTTGGGGAAGTAATGTTTCCCAAAGGAAGGTTGATATTCTGGGCACACACAACAATATCTGCCTATTGCACCAAGATCGGACTGAACACTAGACTGCAGAGTGTTATTAAATTCAGGTTTAGTCCCTGGGTCTCAGGACAGGAATGGAATGCTAAGAGAGGACAGAGGTGATAAACAGTTAAGAAATGATACCGAAAGGTAGAAGTAAAATCTATGAGGATATAAGATCGCAGCAGCTGAAAAGAGGACAGATAAGTAGCTTTTTCTCTCTTCTTTGTCTTAACAGTGCTAAGCATATGTTTGTCCTGATACTGTTAAGCATAGAAGAGTCAGAATGAGTTATTTACTTTCAAGAGGACAGATAAAGAGTAAATTGGATTTACATTGTAGCAAAGAACTGCAGCTTCCCATTTATAAAGGTATTAAACATCAAAATAAGAACTTCTAGTTTGGGCCATAATGAAATATTGGGTACTGGAATTATATTTCTTCTATAAAAACTGGGGAAAAAAAATGTGAAGCAAGTACTTTCAAGTATTAGGAAACAGGACAGACTTGTGATGGTGAATAAAATCAAAAGATAAGAGGTAAACTCAAAATTCATCTTGGCTCTCTGCCTGGGGGCACTTTACAAATTGTGGTACAGGGAAGCAGGGCCCAGAGAGGAGCATCTCGCCTGGTGGAGGGAAAGGACTTTATGCTTCTAGGAAGGCTCGCATTTGTGGAGTTGGGTCCTGGAGAGGAGGGATTTCCTTTAGTCTTTGGCTAAATACTAACCTGTGCACAAATATGATGGAAATCCATGATACCAAATAGTTACGGAAGTCTGTGAGTCAGAGGAAGTTTCATGGTTTGGGAAATACTACAGTTCCAACCAACCAGAATGGAGAGATAGAATATCTTGGGCATTCAGTTGAAACATAAAAAATATTTTAACAGGGGCACCTGGGTGGCTCAGTCATTTAAGGGTCTGTCTTTGGCTCAGGTCATGATCCCAGGGACCTGGGATTGAGTCCCTTGTCTGGCTCCCTGCTCATCAGGGAATCTGCTTCTCACTCCCCCCCTCCCTGCCACTTTTCTAGTTCTGTCTCTATCTCTCTCTCAAATAAATAAAGTCTTTAAAAATAAAAAATAAATAAAAATGGGTATTAAGGAGGGCACGTATTGCATGGAGCACTGGGCGTGGTACATAAACAATGAGTCTTGGGACACTGAAAAAATAAAATTAAATTTTTTAAAAAATGCAGTGTAGGCATTGAGGTACAAAAAGCCCTAGAATAAGAGCTACTGATTCTAACAAAGCCTAAATCTAAGCCTTGACAGGATCAGTTTAAGGCTCCCATCAATTAAATGCCTCCGTAAAGAAACATGATCCAAATTCACAGCATTGTATTCTCTGTGCCCAGCAAGTAATATAAAATTACCAGACCTTTAAGCAGGAATATGTGACCCATAATCAGAAGAAAAAGGTTAATAGAAATGAACGTTAGGTTGATGCAAATGTTGGAACTAGTACTTAAGGAATTATAGACGCTATTAGAAATGTGTTGAAGGAGGGGCGCCTGGGTGGCTCAGTGGTTTAAGCCTCTGCCTTTGGCTCAGGTCATGATCTCAGGGTTCTGGGATCCAGCCCTGCATCAGGCTCTCTGCTC
>CM053609.1:51936607-52032552 GCA_028646535.1 Procyon lotor
AAAAAGTAGAATGGTGGTTGCTAGGAGCTAGGGGAAGGAAAATGGGGAATTAATGTTTAATGGTTAAAGAGTTTTGGTTTTACAAGATGAAAAGAGTTCTGGAGGGTCGTGTGGGTGGCTCAGTTGGTTAAGCAGCCGGCTCTTGATTTTGGCTCAGGCCATGATCTTGGGGTCCTGGGACTGAGCCCTGTGTTGGGCTCTGTGCTGAGTGGGAAGTCTGCTGAAGGATTTTCTCTCTCGCTTTCCTTCTGCCCCTCCCCCACTCATGCTAACTCTCTCGCTCTCTCTCTCTCTCTCTCTTACTCAAATAAATACATCTTTAAAAAAAAAGAGTTCTGGGGGCACCTGGGTGGCTCAGTGGGTTAAAGCCTCTACGTTTGGCTCAGGTCATGATCTCAGGGTCCTGGGATGGAGCCTCGCATCAGACGCTCTGCTCAGCAGGGAGTCTGCTTCCCCCCTCTCTCTCTGCCTGCCTCTCTGCCTACTTGTGATTTCTCTCTCTCTGTCAAATAAATAAATAAAATCTTTAAAAAAAAAAAAAGAGTTCTGGAGACGGTGGTGAAGGTTGCACAACATTGTGAATGTACTTAATGCCACTGAACTGTACACTTAGAAATGGTTAGGATGGTAAATTTTATATCTATTTTGCCATAATTAAAAGAAACAAGGAATAGATTAAACTAAAGTAGGCAAAGGGTAGTTATTTATTGAAGTTATTTTGTAACTTGTCAGCATCTGCCTTGGGAAGTGTAATCTGGTTTTATCCTTTGTCTTGGAAATAATTTTTGACTGGATAATGTTTCATGATCATTTATTGTATCTTCATTGCTATCATCACTATTTCTTAACCTTAATGTGGAGTTGGTAAGGTCTTCTGAGAAACTAGTTTTGAGAAATAATCAGTTGAATAGTTCATTCCCCCCCTCCAAAATCCTGTAGGATAATAAAGTTTTCTAGAATAGAGGGGCAGAGTCAAGTCAGATACTAATTACATCCTTCAAAACCCAAGAAAAATTATCCACAAATAAGCACAATCAAGAGAGAAATATAGGCACACAAACTCATGCTATAATCTTTAGAAAGTGGTAACCAAAAAAAGAGAAAAATGCAGAAGCTGACTTAGTACTCCTACCTTACCCTCTACTGTAGCCCTCTAAAACAGTGGTGGCAAAAAAAAAAAAAAAAAAGGAGCGGAAAAAAGGCCCTGAATCAATGAGTTTAGGGGTGGGTTGTACTTTTTTTTTTTTTTTGGGGGGGGGTGGGTTGTACTTTTATTTTAGGTGTGTTATCCTTTAAAATAAGGTAATACTCTAGAGTTATGGCAAAGAATGATAATCAATCCCTTGATTCTCTTTGACTTGGACTTTTGACCTTCATCCTTAATATTTTGAATAGGCAAGAATTTAGATAGGCCTTGTAGGAGAGAGATATCATGTAGAAATAGACCATAAGGTCATACCAGATCAAAGCCATTTCAAAAGAAGAGCCATTGTTCACAGAATCAGAAATTGGTGGTGGTGACTGGGGAGTGAGGGGATATCCAAGTTTAATAATTATTTAAAAAAAAAAAAGATGAGGTAGAAGGTTCAGGGAAGTTAGGAAAGAATATGTGTGAGAATATAGGAAGGGCTCTACGCACTGACCTGTTGAAGAGGAAAGGAGCAGCGCAAAGAAAATGCAGGCAAAAGTTTTTGGTCATAGATGGAATCCTGGAAGACAAGCATGAAATTGTTATACTTGCCTTGAGATTACATGTCTGGAAAAGTAAGGTACAGACTGGAGGGACTTGAATGATGATCAGGGGAAACTTAGTGGAAATACGAGAATTTGGATCTCTACCATGGGAGAAGTTCAAGGGATGACTGATGGAAGGTTCCTGGGCCATTCTCTGCCATACAACAAGAAAAACACTGAAGCTCTCCCACAGTGAGTTCCATCTTGGATATCATATCCAGAGAAAGAAACCACAACCTCTATTTGATTCTTAGCCACTGCCTGACCAAACAGGAAGCTTGCCCTAATGTCTACAGAATTCAAACTGTTTGTGGAAGGTGGAAGTCTTGCCAGCATACAATGAGTCAGCCACCATTAACCAGAGGAATGAGTTAGGGCAACCACTTTGGACAATGTTATTTTGGAAGTGAGGATTTCTTTTACAACAGTTGAGCCTGGGAACATGGTGTGCTTTATATAAAGCAGAAAATAAATAAAAGATTTCAAGGAATTCCTCTCCCACATGACCAATTCAAAAACCCAAGCTGACAAACCCAAGCACTAAATAGATTCAATGAGCATGCATTTACTCCAACTTTAAAAATACAATACACATGAAACTATTTTAGAAGTTTTTTCTCCTAAAAAGGGAAGTTCCCGAAATAGAGACAACTGGCCGCAATAATTTTGTTTTATCAAGTGTAAGCTTTCAAGTGACATCAAAAAGGCACCAGAAAGAATTGGTCTTTTTCTGTAGGAGGATAGGGATCATAAGTTTGGTGTGATGTTAGGAAGAAAATCAGTCCTATCGTTTAGCATTAAATGATATGATGCCAGGGGAATGTGAGGGAATGATTTAAGAGTATCTTGTTTTCGGGGCCCCTGGGTGGTTCAGTCAGTTAAGCACCTGCCTTTGGCTCAGGTCATGATCCCAGGGTCCTGGGATGGAGCCGTGTTGGTATCATCATGCTCCCTGCTGAGTGGGGAGTCTGCTCCTCCCTCTACACCCTCTTCCCACCCCTGCTCATGCTCTCTCTCTCTCTCAAATAAATAAATAAAATCTTATAAAAGAGTATCTTGCTTTTAATTTGGGGAGGAAGGCACAAAATACTCCATAGCTTCTTGTTTGCTGTTATAATATGGGTTCTTTTGTGGCTGATATTACTTTTTCTCTATTACCCATATTTTTCTCCTTCCATAATAAAACCCATGATATTTAATTAAACCCATGGCTGCTTGGAATAGACTGGTAGGTGTGGTCATGTGGCTAATTCTAGCTGATACAAACAGGAAGGGGTGTACACAACTTTCGAGTACATCTTTAAAGAGAAGAGGCATGCTCTTCTTTGCCCTCCTCCTCCTTTGTGGAGGTCAGAATTCAGATGTAATGAGGGCAGTACTAGTAATCAGTTGGGGCCATAGGATCCCTGAGAATGGAAGCCAGGCACATAGTGAAGCAACACAATCGAAGGAGCCTAGGTCTCTGACACTGTGCAGTGCCACAATTATGCTGGACTGACAGTCTCTAGATTCCTGGAACATGAGAGGAATAAACATCCATACTGTTCAAGCTATTGTTATTTTAAGTTTGTCTGTTAACTGTAGCCAAAGCTAAGCCTAGCTAATAATCTATTTTAAAAGTGTTTTGCTTTATTAGGGGAGTGGCAGAGAAGTCTAAAATTCTCTAATATGTACAACTTAAACCTGGTTTTAAGATGACGTGATCATAATTGGCTATCCTATCCCTGTCTGTTTAGTGTAAAGCTTGCACTAAACCTTGCACTAAACCCTTGCACTTTAGTGTAAAGCTTATCCTATTTCATTCTTGACTCTACAAAAGTCTTTGGAAGATAAAAGATATGTGTGTTGGGGGAGAGGAAAGAAAAGTATGGAAATTGAGGAGTTAGAAGTAGGAGAGAAAAGAATGACTCAAAAGACTATCTTCAGGGATTTCATAATTATGTCAAGGACAGTGGATGTAAATAATATCTAGGACACGCATTCCCTGGGTGTCTAAAACCATACACTAAATAAATGACAAGACAATTCTGTGGAATGTGAACCACATGATCTAAACTGCAATTTAGCTAAAAAAAAAAAAAAAGTAAGGAAGTTAAGAATCAGAGTATGAGAAGGAGGGTGAACACAAGTACTGGTAGGTTGCGTGACGTTTTTCAAAACAAATAATCCCTTTGTAAGTTTTGGTATTCAGTTGACAGCAACCATTGAGCAAGTTAATCAGCTGTAGTTTCCAAGGCCTTATGAAATAATAGAGCTAGGCAATACTCATCGATGACTGCTAAAACCATTCCCTAAAAGCTGATAGGGACTATGAAATGGATGGGCCAAGCTGACAACATCGGAAATCCCCGATCAATCTTAACATCACAAAATGAGAGACAACGAGGCAGTACATGCTTCCTGATGTGAGGTAGCAGCAAGTACATGGCACCACCTAGTAAGGCTTCCTGGCAAAATTTGGAACCTGAATCTGATCAAGCTTGTCTCTAACTACTCATCTCCTGAGACATCCAGGAAGTGAGAGACATGGTAAAGCTCTCTTGGGGATGCAATCAGCAAAATCTAGAATGTGGGAAACTCTAGAGATAATAGAATGACAAGGAAAAAAGACACCAAGAGGACGACCTCTTTGGTTTAAAGAGACTTGAGAGACTTATCACACAGACGCAATTTGTGGTCTTTGTTTGGGTTCTTTGGTCAAACAAACAAACACCAATTATAAAAAAACATTTTTGAGATCATCACAGAAACTTAACATTGACTACAAATCTGGTAACATTAGGAAATTGTTGTCATTTGTTAGGTTGTAATAATAATATGTGACCCTGGATTAGGTAACAGTCTTAAATATGACCCCAAAAACACAAGCAACAGGGAGAAAATAAAGTGGAGTTCATCAACATTTCAAAATTTTGTGCATCAAAGGACACCATAATGAAAGTGAAAAGAAAGTTCACAGAATGGAAAAAATATTTTCAAATAATATTTCTGACAAGGAATTAATATCCAGAATATATAAAGAATTCTTAAAATGCAACAATAAAAAGGACAAATAACCCAGTGTAAAAATGGCCAAAGGACTTGAATAGACATTCCTCCAAAAAATATCTATAAATAGCTAATAAGCACATAAAAAATGTTCAACATCATTAGTCTCTAGGAAAATGCGAATCAAAACCATAGTGAGATATCATCTCACATCCACCAGGATGATTATAATCAGAGAACAGATAATAACAAGTGTTAGCAAGAATGCAGAGAAATCAGAGCTACACACATGGCTGATGGGAATGTAAAATGGTACAGCCACTTTGGGAAATAGTTCAACAGCTCTTCAAAAAGTGGAATGTCGGGGCGCCTGGGTGGCTCAGTCGTTAAGCATCTGCCTTCGGCCCAGGTCATGATCCCAGAGTCCTGGGATCGAGCCCCGCATCGGGCTCCTTGCTTGGCAGGAAACCTGCTTCTCCCGCTACCATTCCCTCTGCTTGTGTTCCCTCTCTTGCTGTGTTTCTCTCTGTCAAATAAATAAAATCTTTAAAAAAAAAAAAAGTGGAATGTACATTTCCCATACAATTCAGTAATTCTACTTTTATATATATATACCCAAGAGAAATGAAAACATATACTTTCATAAGAAGTTATACAGGAATCTTTATAGCAGCATTAATCACAATACCCAAAAAGTAGAGACAACAACCGAGATGTCTATCAACCGTTGAATGGATAAACAAAATGTAGCATATCTATACTATGGAATATTATTCAGCCACAAGAAGGAATGAAGTACTGATGGCTGCTATGACATCAATAAACCTCAAAAAGATACATGCTGGGGCGCCTGGGTGGCTCAGTGGGTTAAAGCCTCTGCCTTCGGCTCAGGTCATGATCTCAGGGTCCTGGGATCGAGCCCCACATCGGGCTCTCTGCTCAGCAGGGAGCCTGCTTCCCCCTCTCTCTCTGCCTGCCTCTCTGCCTACTTGTGATCTCTCTCCTCTCTGTCAAATAAATAAATAAAAATCTTTAAAAAAAAAAAAAAAAGATACATGCTGTGTGAAAGAAGCCAGACAAAAAAAGCTACACTATATAATTCCATTTATATAAAATGTCTGAAGTAGATAAATCTATATAGTCACAAAGTAGACTAATGGTTGCGAGGATGTGGGGAGGATGGAATTGGAAGTGATTGCTAATGGGATGCTGGAAATATATTGGAATTTCCTGTTTTCTGTGCTTGCCAGTGGTGAAGGACAACGTTTGTAAATAGTACTAAAAGCAATTGAATTGTATACTTTAAAATGGCTCAAATAGTGAGTTTTATATTTTGTGAATTTTGTCTCCATAAAAAAATTTTTTTTAAGATTTTATTTATTTATTTGACAGAGAGAGAGATCACAAGTAGGCAGAGAGGCAGGCAGAGAGAGAAGGGGAAGCAGTCTCCCTGTTGAGCAGAGAGCCTGATGCAGGGGCTCAATCCCAGGACCCTGAGATCATGACCTGAGCCAAACACAGAGGCTTTAACCCACTGAGCCACCCAGGCGCCCCTCCAAAAATTTTTTTAAAATAGTATTATATATTATGTCTTAAAAAAGAGTCCTCATCCCTTAAAGCTGTATAGTACGTTTATGAATGGCACGATGATGCCTTGGATTTACTTTTTAAAAATGTAGTGGGGTGGGGAGTTGGGGATTTGCTTAGGAACTGGGAGGGTATGGTTGAAACAAGATTGGCCATGAGATCTTATTTATTGAAGTTGTGTGATAAGTATCAAAGAACCTGTTATATCATTCTCTCTACTTCTGTATGTGTTTGAAATTTTTCACAAACAAGAGTTTAAAGTCAACCTATTGGTTGTTATTGGATCACAAATGGTTTGGCCCTTAATAATGGTGGCAGAGTCCTAGTGTGTTAGGCATAGCTGGGTCCTTACAAATCATCTAATTCAGCTTATTCGTTGCATTTAAATGTGGAAATTGGTACCCTGGGAGAAAAAAGTGTTGACCCAAAGGGACAGAGATATGGTTAGAACAGGGGTCTGCAAACTGTGAGGAGACATATAGTAAATATTTTCAATTTTGCAGGCCAGTTTCTTTTCTTTTCTTTTAAATATTTTATTTATTTATTTGACAGAGAGAGAGAGAGAGAGAGAGATCACAGGTAGGCAGAGAGGCAGCAGAGAGAGAGGGAAGCAGGCTCCCTGCTGAGCAGAGAGCCCGATGCGGGGCTCAATCCTAGGACCCTGAGATCATGACCTGAGCCGAAGGCAGAGGTTTTAACCCACTGAGCCACCCAGGCGCCCCTGCAGGCTGGTTTCTGTTGTAACTAATAAACTCTACTGTTATAGCATGAAAGTCATCATTGACAAAGAACCCAAACAGACATTTTCCCAAAAAAGATAAGCAAGAGGCCAACAGATACATGAAAAGATGTTCAACATCACTAGTCATCAGGGAAATGCAGATTAAAATCACAAGAAGATATCACTTCACACCTGTTAGAAACGGCCATGATCAAAAAGATAAGAGTTAAATGCTCGTATGGATGTGGAGAAAAGGAAACACTTGTGTACTGCTGGTGGGATTGTAAAGTGGTGCAGCCACTGTGAAAAACAGTATGGAGGAGCCTCAAAAAGTTAAAAATAAAGCTACCATATGATCCAGCAATTCCTCTACTGGGTATTTACCCAAAGAAAATGAAAACACTAACTCAAAAAGATATCTGCCCCCCATGTTCATAGCAGCATTATTTACAACAGCCAATACATGGAAACAACCCAAGTGTTCATCAGTGGATGAATGGATAAAGAAGTTGTACATACAGTGGAATATTAGTCAGCCACAACAAATGAAGAAATCCTACTGTTAGCAACAACATGGATGGAACTTGAAGTGAAATAAGTCAGACACAGAAAAACAAATACTGTATGATGTAGAATCTAAAAAAACAAAAACAAAACCCAAAGTCATAGAAAAAGAGATCAGATCTGTGGTTAACAGAGGTGGGAGGTAGGGATCAGATGCAACAATAAAGGCACATCTTTATTTACCTTATTTACGAATATATTTTATTACCTTATTTACTTTATTGGTCAAAAAGCACAAACTTCCAGTTCTACGATAAATAAGTACTAGGGATGTAAAGTATAACCTGATGACCACAGTTAACACTGTTGTTATGATAGACGGGAAAGTTGTTAAGCCAACATGTCCTGAAAGTTCTCATCACAAGGAGTCTTGTTTTCTTTGCTATTTATTGTATCTGTATGGGATGATAGGTATTAACTAAACCTATTGGGGCAATCATTTCACAATAGATTAAACCATTACACTGCACACCTTAAACATGTACAGCAATATATGTCAATTATTTCTCAATAAAACTGGGGAAAAAAGAGTAAGTAGCCATAGACAGTATGTAAAGAACTAAGCATGCCTATTTTCCAGTGAAATTGCCTTTACCTACTACATTATTTATTACTTTATGTATGTATTTACATGTGGTGCATAAGCCAGAGTTGTTTGGCTCACAAGCTAGACCTGGGCCAACCTCTGGTATAGAACAACTAAATTCTCCAGACTCTAAACCCTGTCCTTTTTCCTCAGGGCTAAGTTACAAATAAATAAGTAGGGTAAACACAGTAATTGGCTTGTGCTCACAAACAAGGACTCAAAAGAAAGAAAAACACTACCCTTGAACCAGAGTTCCCTGCCCAATCCACTCTTCATATCTCCATTGGGATCTACAAATGACAGGGGTATGGCATCTTGGAATCACTCTGTTCTGTGACCATTAAAAGCAGGACATCCTCACTGTAACTAAACATGACCTCTAATCAAGTAGAATGGAGGGATGGAGAGAAAAGGTATTTCTCAGAAACAGTTTCCAAAAGACCTTATCGTACATGGTCCTGGGCAGAACTGTGCGTCGTGTTGTTGTTGTTGTTTTACATTTTTAAAAATTTATTTGAGAGAGAGAATAAACCAGCGAGCATGAGGCAGGGGAGGGGCAGAGGGAGAAGCAGACTCCCCACTGAGCAGGGAGTGGATCCCAGGACGCTGAGATCATGCCCTGAGCTGAAGGCAGAGGCTTAATGGACTGAGCCACCCAGGCTCCCAGCCTTTCAGCTTTAAATACTTCAGAAGCAATTTGACATTTCTTATTAATGCTGGCAAATATGTTAATTAACCAAAATAAATAAAAGTCAGTAAAGACAATAATATATAATATTCGACCAGCATTTAGTTTATGTCAGGCGTTCTGATACAACGTACCATGTCACATGGAATTCTTGCAGAAACCCAGGGAGTCTCCTAGAAAACAGCCCTGTAAACTCTGGACAGAATGTATGGAGCAGTGATCTGAAGACTCCAAAGGTAAATGGTTGCAGATGGACTGAGGAAGAACAACAGAGTCCAAAGGACCACCGAACTGGTGATGTTTACCATTTTTTTTTCCTCTCTGGTATCCCTGGGCCTGAACTCAATGCAGCCTAGAACCTGCAAGTAGGCGTTAGTGTGTACAGACAGAGTTCCAAGAGAAGCTCTCCCGATCTGGCTCAGACAAAGGCACTGTTTAGAGAAGGCTCAGAGGTCTCCCTCCATCTACCTTCCCTCTGTCATTTTCATGTATCCCACGATCCTACAACAGCCATCCATCACGGAAGCCACAATTCAACAAGAGCCAGAACTATGACGGAAGGAAGCTCTCCTGTGGATGGAGCTGTGACCCCAAGAGAGTGGGGCGACCCCAAGTAGGTTGCCAGTTTTCTTCCTTCTCTCTTCGACCTTCCACCACTCAGCCCTATGGATAGCGAAGTCGGATAACTAAAGACACAGCATTCCGGCTAGAGGACCAAAATGTGAAACCCGGGGAACCAGAAATTACAGGAAAATTGCACTGAGTAAGGAGCTCGGCAGAGTGAACCAGAGAAGTTTTTCGTGAACTGCTGGGCTCGCGCTCTAGTTGTGTTCACATGGGTGTGATCCTACTGGGCAAAATGGTCTAACGATAGACCACTACCAGGTTGCAGACTGCATGGTGTATATGTGAGGCCATAAGCAAGTGTGACTGGAAAGAAATGGCAGGAGGGAGTCTTTCTTGGTATAGAACTGTTCTGCATCCTGACTGTGGTGGTGAATGAATCCACGCAGGTATGAAAATTCTAACATTGTACACCGAACAAAAAGCAACAAAACAACCCACCCCTATTTTGGATGATAAATTTAAAAATAGAATTAACAACAACAGCAAAATCACTGTAAGACAATATGATCTCTCACATTGCTTGGATGCAAGCCTCAGAAAGGACTCCAGCTGACTTGGGCAGAAAGGACTTTATTTGAAGATTGTTGATTAGCTCACAGAGTTAACACCAAGGACAAAGAACTAGCACTGGGAAGGTGATATTAGAGAAACTTCCTGCTAGTACTGGGTATTTAGTTCTGCCAGAGCCCCTCATGTCTAGCTGCCCCCTTAGGCTTCCACAGAGATTCTCACATGGGCAGAGGGACGACTGTGAACCAGCAGGGGGAGGGAGTGGGTGCTCAGATGTCAGGTGGCAAAAATAAACAAAATACTATCATCAGCCCCTCCTACAGATGAGAAAACTGATGCATGCAGAGTTTCTCTAACTTCCCTGAGTTCATACACTTCGCCAGGACTCAAAACTTGTGCTCCTAACCACTACACAGTGATGGCTGAAAATGTCTCCAGCCTCAAGGGGTCTTTCTGGAAACCATACTGCTCGTCTGAATACAAAGAAGAGAAGTAATTTGAAGCAGAAACTCCCAACTTCCTCCTGGTTCTGCAATTCAAGGGAATGCTAAACCAGCTGTTTGTTTTCCTTTATAACCATTTGTTTTTGAAATACAAACACTGAAATTTTTTAGTATATGCACTGCCTCTGATAGGTTCCCTAGAGCAGTAGTATCCAAACTTTTTGAATCACATACCCATCAGCAAACATTTTTGAGCATTATTCCAATATATTTAAGTATATTTATAAGTTATATATATACTACAATATTTATATATTGTGTGCATTCTTTTTTTTTAATATTTTGTTTATTTATTTGACAGAGAGAGAGAGATCACAAGTAGGCAGAGAGGCAGGCAGAGAGAGAAGGAAGCAGGCTCCCTGCTGAGCAGAAAGCCCCATACTGGGCTCCATCCCAGGACCCTGGGATCATGACCTGAGCCAAAGGCAGAGGCTTTAACCCACTGAGCCACCCAGGTGCCCTATTCTGTGCATTCTAAATAACATCTAAAAGCCGGGAGAAAAGACAAAATAATAATACTTTAAAATAATGTTTATTATTCGTCCTTTCTAATGGAGACATAATATTCCATTGTATATATGTACCATATCTTCTTTATCCATTCATCTGTTGAAGGGCATTTTGGTTCTTTCACAGTTTGGCGATTGTGGCCATTGCAAATAACCAACTTTTGTATCAACATGGACGGGACTGGAAGAGATTATGCGGAGTGAAATAAGTCAAGCGGAGAGAGCCAATTATCTTATGGTCTCACATACTGAGCATAAAGAAAAACATGGAAGGCATTGTGAGAAGGAAGGGAAGGGGGAATGGGGGGAAATCAGAGGGGGAGATGAACCATGAGAGACTGTGGACTCTGAGCAACAAACTGAGGGTTTTGGAGGGGAGGGGGTGGGGGGTTGGGCAAGCCTGGTGGTGGGTATTGAGGAGGGCACGTATTGCATGGGGCACTGGGTGTGGTGCATGAACAATTAATCTTGTAACACTGAAAAAATAAAATAAACATATTTGGGGAAAAAATAATGTTTATTAAAACAGTACAAAATTATTTTTTATTTCATTAAAAATTATTAATGTGAATGATGTTACTAGATATGCTTCAAACATTTGATCCCAAATTCAACTTTTATACCTGATTTCAATGGAAGCTATAATTAGAAAAAATTCATATAGATATGTAAATCCAAATGGAAAAAGTACATCATCATTAGCTATGTTTATTAAACTATGGTTGCTATTATTTAAACCTCATCTACCAATTATGTAAAAGTTTTTTGTGGGTGTGAAGAAAGAATCTGATTAGTAAATTTCCACTGTTGTTGTTATTGGGCAACAATTGCAAGGTGCTGCATTTTTGTATTTTAATCAAATAACTTCAAGACTCACTGAAATTTCTTTAGCTAGAAAAATTTAAATAGGGTTGGGATGCCTGGGTGGCTTATTCAGTTAAGTGTCTGCCTTCGGCTCAGGTCATGCTCCCAGGATCCTGGAATCAAGTCCTGCATCAGGCTCCTTGCTCAGCGGGGAGCCTGCTTCTCCCTCTGCCTGCTGCTTCCCCTGCTTGTGCTCTCTCTCTCTTTCTGACAAATAAATAAAATATTTTTTTTTAATTAAAAAAAGAAAAATTTAAATAGGTTAGAAAACCATGATTCCCACTTTTAAACTACTATGCAGATGAGAGATTTTTATAAGTGCCAACCTGATACCATTTGCAAAAACAAAATCTTGAGATGATGGAAATGTTTTTCAAATACTTCTTTTTAAAATTCTCTATAGCACAAATTTTTTTAAAAAGATTTTATTTATTTGAGAGAGAGATCACAAGTAGGCAGAGAGGCAGGCAGAGAGAGAGGCAGAAGCAGGCTCCCCGCTGATCAGAGAGCCCGATGTGGGGCTCGATCCCAGGACCTTGAGATCATGACCTGAGTCGAAGGCAAAGGCTTAACCCATTGAGCCACCCAGGTGCCCCTCCATAGCACAAATTTAAAAAAAAAAAAAAAGATTCCTTGCTTACTTCTAAACATCACCTTTACTTTAAGGGAATAGACCAAAAGACCAAGGAATAGACCACGAATAGACGGGTTCACTTTTTAATTAAAAAAAAAAAGCTGCTAGGTAATGTATAGACTTGTCCAATCACTATGTTGTACACCTGAAGCTAATGTAGCATTGTCAACTATAATTTTTTTAAAAATACGCTAGGCACCATACTATCAACAACTATATGGCATCAGAAAAAACATCAACTAAAATACTAATACTGCTAAAAAATATACTTCATCTTTCACAAATCAAATCTCATATTTTGTCCTACCCTTTCAGTGGAATTCTGCTTCTATCTTTGGTAGGCTAGGTTGTTTCAGAACTACATTGCTATTTAAAACAACTAGAAAAATTAAACAAAGAAGTTTAAAAAGTATTTGAAAGTATTAGCTCCTAAGATGGTGAGGAATTGTGGTCCAAGATCCAAGAGAGAGTAGAGCCCAGGGAGGTGGGCCCAGCATTTAGGGCTTGCTTTTTTCTTATGCGCAATTGCCATTCTAAAAAGTGAGGGCCGAAAGGCTAAACAAACTTCCAACAAATCCCCACGAGGAGCCCTGGTAAATATTTCATAGGCTAACCTATAAGTGAGGTGAACAGAAACAAATCATCCTCCTCAAAGACCCAGCTTTGAAGCCTGTCAATTCCTGCTCAAATTAAGGTTATATGAAATTGCTAGCATCTGTTGCCTAGATAACTGCCTAAGCAAAAGTGAATCTTCTTGGAGGAAGATAACATAATCCAGAGCTTCAGAATATTTCTTCAGTGTCAACATCTCAAAAAACAAAAACAAAAACAAAAAACCAGGCATACAAGAAGACAAGGCATAACTGATAGTCAAGAGAAAAAGACACTGTAGATGTAAATGAACAGGGGATTCAAATAATGAAATTTTCATATACACCCTTAAAATATATATGATTAATAAGTTCAAGTAATTAAAGACTAATCTAAGAATGATGGCAGGGAACAGAAAAGTATAAAACATAATCAAATAAAAATTTTAAAGCTGAAAAATAATAAATGAAATTAAGAATTTGAAGGGTGGATTTCATAGCAAATTAGGCACAGCTTTAAAAAACCCGTAAACTGGAAGATAAGTCAGAAGAAAATATCTAGACTGAAGCATGAAGAAATGAAGGATAGAAAATAAAGAAAGGAGATAGACAGTGCAGGCATACTTTGGAGATATTGCTGGTTCAGTTCCAGACCGCCATAACAAAGTAACTACTACAACAAAGCAAGTCAAATTAATTTTTTGGTTTCCCAGTGCATATAAAAGTTAAGTTTATGCTCTACTACAGTCTATTAAGTAGACAATAGCATTAAGTCTAAACAACCAATGTACATACCTTAGTTGAAAGGTATACTTTTGCTAAAAAATGCTATCATCTGAGCTTTCAGCAAGTCATAATCACTTATCACAGGTCACCATAACAAATATAATAGCAAATTAAACACTTGAAATATTGTGAGAATGATCAAAATGGGACACAGAGACATGAAGGGAGCAAATGCTGTTGGAAAATGGTGCTGATAGACCAGCTTGATGAGGTTGCCACACACCTTCAATTTGGAAAAAAATGCAGTATCTGCAAAGCACAATAAAATGAGGAGCAATAAAACAAGATATATCTGTATGTGAAAATATGAACATCTATAATTAGAAAAGAGAGCAAATTGAGACAAAAGAAATGCTTGAAGACATAATAATGGAGAATTTTCCATAACTGATGATAGACATTCAACTACAGATGTAAGTACTTTGACAAAAGCTTCTGTGAGGTACAAAATGTTTTTAAACAGTTTTGTTGTATAAAATTAACTTAATTGGGGCACCTGGGTGGCTCAGTGGGTTAAAGCCTCTGCCTTCCACTCAGGTCATGATCTCAGGGTCCTAGGATCGAGCCCCACATTGGGCTCTCTGCTCAGCAGGGAGCCTGCTTCTCCCTCTCACTCTGCCTGCCTCTCTGCCTACTTGTGATCTCTCTCTGTCAAATAATAATAAATAAAATCTTCAAAAAAATTAAAATTAACATAATTAATGGCACCTTGGGGTTCTCTGTAAATATTTGGATTTACCCATTTTTCAGCAGTAGCTTGCCTATGAATCATGTGGAGAATGAATTTCATAGATGGTGCTATACTTGTAACTCCAGAATCCTTTATTTATTCTGGTCACATCCACTCCAGTCAGTGGGGCAACATGTATAAAAACTTTCTATAATATTAGTGTTTTTTATCTTTAAAATGTCATTTATCATTGAGACCATATATTCTGTGATATAATCTTACATAGAATTCCCACACAAAAGTAGGTTTTTGTATATTTCACTCTTGAAATATTCTAAGATATACGATATACTTTGATATATTAGGATCACCTAAGTCCTAATTAACTAACTCAGACATCAGCAAACTTTTTCTGTAGAAGGCCAGATAATAAATGTTTCAGGCCTTGAAGGCCACTTACAGTCTTTGTCATAACTACTCAACTTCGCCATTGTAGCATGAAAGTAGTAATAGGCAATACATAAACAGATGAGTGTGACTGTGTTCCAGTAACAGAAATAAGCAAAGACCAGTTTGGCAATTAGGCTGTAATTTGCTCAACCCTTGATCTGACTGGATAGCAAATCTCCCATTCTATAAAATTTTTTCTTATATTTCTATCTTCATATGATCAGCAATGATTTCTGTCTTCCAACAGTTATGTCCTAACAACACAGTGCAATTTAAGATTTTATTTATTTATTTATTTATTTATTTGACAGAGAGAGAGAGATCACAAGCAGGCAGAGAGGCAGGTGGATGGAGAGGAGGAAGCAGACTCCCTGCTGAGCAGAGAGCCCGATGTAGGGCTCGATCCCAGGACCCTGAGATCACGACTGGAGCTGAAGGCAGAGGCATTAACCCGCTGAGCCACCCAGGCGCCCCAACACAATGTAATTTATATCTTCACCATGTTGATTCCTGTGCCATTGTTAACACTGTATTTCCATTGAAATTTATTTTTTTTTTTTTTTAAGATTTTATTTATTTGACTGAGAGAAACACAGCGAGAGAGGGAACACAAGCAGAGGGAATGGTAGCGGGAGAAGCAGGCTTCCTGCAGAGCAGGGAGCCCGATGCGGGGCTCGATCCCAGGACCCTGGAATCATGACCCAAGCTGAAGGCAGACGCTTAACGACTGAGCCACCCAGGCGCCCCCCAAATGAAATTTAAAACCATCTTTTATTAATAGCAAGTAAGAGTCTTCTAAAAATGTATTATTGAGTTCAGAGAAATCTATATGGTTCTGGATTGAGTAAAACAGTATATTCATAATGCTCTGTGGCCATCACCACTATCCACTTCCATAATTCTTTCCACCTTGTGAAACTGAAACCCTGTTACTCATTAAACAACAGCTCTCCATTCCTCCTCCTCCTCAGCCTCCAGCAATCACAGTTCTACTTTCTGTCTCTGTGATTTTGACTACTCTAAGTATCTCATATAAGTGGAATCACGTAGTATTTGCCTTTTTCTGACTGGCTTATTTCACTTAGCATATTGCCCTTAAGGTTCTGCCACAGGACAGCATATATCAGAATTTCCTCCCTTTTTAAGGCTGAATAATATTCCACTGTATGTATGTACCACATTTTGTTTATCCATTCATCTATCAATGAACATGGGCTGCTTCCTTGTTTTAGCTATTGTGGATAATGCTTCTATGAATGTGGTGTTTATAGTATCTTCAAAACCCGTGCCAGGAGAGGGTCATTACTGAAGACAGAGGATAGAAATTCATATTCTATGAATATGAATTCATATTGTCTCTTGACAATCTCTAAACCTTTGGGCTGACTTTAAACCACCATTGTTTTCATCTCATGTCGAGGAGCTTGTATTGGCTATTGTTAAGCCTGTCTACCATTTCCTTTATAACCATGTGCTGACATTCATAGTACTATCTTCAATCTTAATCTCTGCAGGAATTTTTAAAGCTATTTGTCCACTTATCATATTTTATTTGTTAGAAGTAAATAATATTATGGGTAAGTCCCCCTCAACTGAGTATACACAAATAGCACATAGTTATAAAAAGGGTGGTGGCAAGCTTCTTGCCTGATCCCAGAATTCCTTGGTTAATATCTGTGTAATGTGTTTAACATACACACCTACCTGTTTTAGTAAATACTTATAAAGCTTAATTTGTTTTTAAATTTTTAATTAAAAGTAGATACTTAGAAGTTCTATTATTTTCTTCTCAGACCCTAGTGAATTGTTTCTTATTACCGGAGTAATTTACTCCCACTTTAACCATGGCTCTAAAAATTAAAGAACATCTAAGACAATGGCACCCTGTTATTTTAAAATACTTTTCTTATCTGAGCACTCCAAAACATTTAACCATGTTCCTGCAAGCTGTATAAGTAGTAGCTCTCAGCCTTTTTGAGATCTGGATTCTTTGGAGAACTTGATTAATTCTATAGACTCTGTCTTAAAAAAGGACTCTCCAATCAGCTGAGTGCCTCTGCCCTGCCCTTACCCTCAATCCTGTCTCTTTCCCTTGAGTAGGGGTGGGGAATGGGAGGAATGTTTTAATTTGATTTATCAAAAATGTTTTAATTCTTTGTACAGTTATCATCCTATGTAAAGATGAAATTTGTGTTGAGTTTAAGATTTTCATGGAATGAAGATCACACAGTACTTAAAAAAAAAGGAACATAAATATCATAAATATTTTCTTTCGTCCTTTCACCCTTCCTGCCTTCCTCTCTTCTTCTCTCCCTCTGCTCCCCCCCCCCACCTCTTTCTCCCTTCCTCCTGTTCCCCTTCTCTTGCTAATTTAGTCCAAAAAATCTTTGGGGTCAGGGACCTGGGTGAAAAAGATGCATGTAGTATGCCTGGGGAATATCAGGGACCTGTATAAGGAAATTATGCCAGTGTGGGCAGTGACATCTTAGAGGCAGGTAGAAGGCCCACATGAGAAATATATGCTAAGTGGGATAGAGAAGGATTGAGCAAATAGGTAGATATACTAAGGAAATGGGACCTAGGCTTCTCACTGTAGAAGAAGGGACTTAGAACCACAGGAAGAAGGAAGGAAAGAATGAACCCTGTGGTATAGACCGGAATCAGAGATATCAGATTGAACATGTGTTTTTAAAATACACAGATAGATAGATAGATCAATAGATAAAGATGTAAATGTGCTCATGCATACACATGTTTGTGTATGCACAAAGATGCATACATAGATTCCCATGTGTGTCCACTGAGAAGGCCTGGGAACAGCAATACCTCAATAACAGTGAAGTACCTCATGCCCAGATCTGGACTTCTACCTGCCATCCTCCTCTAATAAGTCCTAGAGCTTACTGGAAAAATGGGCCAGTTCCAGGGCTGGGACAGGGAAAGTACAAGATGAGACTGGAACATGTGTTAGGCTAGAAAATTTAAAAGCACTAAAAAATGATGGGGATATATCAGAAGTTAGTTTGAAGGGGCTCACTCTGGCCAGAGCTAAAACAATAGATCATTATCAGCATAAACAATGATAATAATATATCATAGCTCCTTGAAATGCCATGATTCCACACACACACATAATGAAATAAATAAAAGGCAAATGTGGAAAAGGGAAAGCTCCAGCTTACAGTAGAATGTCAACAAAAAATGTAGACAAGGATGTTAAAATCAGCAGGGGAAAGTTGGATGACTTTGATGAATGAATAAATAATAGTGTAACAACAACAAGAAGATAATATTGGGGAAGTCAAACCACTTGATTTTACACTGATCAAAGATAGGACAATTTGAACATCATAAATATACTATCAGTCATGGATAGAAGTACATCAACTATATTTAAGTCCATGAGATCATGGATTTAAAAACCTCATTGGCTGCTTCTGGAAGATTCTAGGGTTCCACCTCACTATTTTAAAAACTAGTAAGTTGAGGAAAAGAATCAAGCATTTATCCTGCCTGTTCCACATGATATAAACCTCATGGTAACCAAGATAGTTGCTGAGAGATCTTCCTCTTTATGGAAGCATCCCAGTTTATAATGAAGAAGGAACAGAAGAGGCAGAACAGCATCATTTTATAGCACTTAATGAACTATTGGAACCAAACAGTGAACACTGATGGCTAATAATATCACAAAAAGAGAAACAACCCCACACCATCTCCTGATAGAACTATGCCACCCATGAATTCTTCTCACCAAAGAAAAACAAACTTGCATCTGACCAAGATTCTTGATCCAATTTCCAATTTCCAAAAGAAACCAAGTATATACTGGGAAATGTTAAATCACCAGAGATATAATCAGTAAAATCCAGACTTTGGAAACTACAGAACAAACAACCTCGTTTGATCTTCAACAAAAATTTGCAAGATAGAAAAACAAAAAAAAATTAAGAAAGACTTAAGAGACATACCCACTCATCACAGTGTATGAACCTTAAATGGATCCTTACTGAAACAAACAAACTATTAAAAAACAACAACAACAATGAGAAGACAAAGAGATATGAGCATCAACTTGGATATTTAATTTTTAATATTAACTGTTTTTAACTGTTTATGATAACTGTATTGCTTATATTTTCATAGGAGTCCTTATTTTTTAGAGATACATATTGAAATATTTACAAATGAAATGATACAGATCCAACACAATCCTTATAGAATTTTCTTTAGAATATTTGAGAAGGGGAGAAATTTAAAGTACTAATATGTAAGATTAGCCATGCGCTGATGATTGTTGAAGATGGGTGATTAGTATTTTGGATTTTCTTATTCCATCTTTTTTGCATAGGTTTGACATTTTCATTAGAAAATTTTTTTCCCCCAAAACTAGCATGCTCTCTCAAACACAAGGCCTCCACAAATGGTATTCACAGGGTACCAACAAGGCAAACAGGAAGACTGGGACAGAAATCCAGCTCTGCCTCTCTTGCTAAGCCATACGTCTTAGAGGATAGTGGTGTCAGCAGGAAGAAGGAACATATTTTTTTAAGTAGTTCACATAGAGTGGTCATCTTTCTGCTCTTCATAAGGGGGAAATTATTCTTGAAAAGTTGGCATAGAGGTGACTATCAGGGAGCTCTAGAAGGGTGGCATTTAAGAGCTGGTATCACCGAGTACAGCCTCTTCTTTATTTGGAGAACTGGCAGTGGAGCTCTAAGAGCAGCATGGACACAAGCCCCCGGGGAGCTGAGGTAAGACCAGATGAGAGAGGAGTGCACCAGCTGCATTCTTCCAAGGAATAGAGTCTTCAGAAGGGGACCTGGCTCTCAGGAACTAGTGACCACGAGGAGGTGAATTATGCTCACTGTAGCCTCAGTGAGAGGCGGGGTTAAAAGGCATTCCTAGTTCTGGTGAGTGCTTTGGATAAGGCTCAAAGCACCCACCTTGCAAGCTCACAGCCCTCAGCTGGGGGAGCCTCAGGAAACATAGGCCTACGGAACACACACACACATACCAGTCTGTCCCAAAGCATTCATAAATTCTTGCTATCCACAGAATGCTGGCTAATATCCCACAGGTAGCCATTCACGGATTCCAGGCAGCTGCATGAACCTGGGTCTTCCCGACCTAAATCTATGCTTATTAAGGGACTAGACATTAGGAGCTCAGTTTTCAATAGATGCATTTCTAAATGATGACTGGCTTTGCTTCAGGTCACTGTTATTTCGGAATGGCCAAAAATGTGTTTAAATTTCAGGTGGTCAGTTGATTGGAAATCTACATCATCACAGTGTAGCACATGACGACAATCTCCACACCATGCCTCACAATCAGGCATGGACACATAGCCTCCACACATTCCCACACTGCCTGTGGACCAACAAGAATATGTCTGTTCTCAGACTTGCTGCGCAGGGAGCCTGACTTCTCGGCTTCCTCCCTGGTGATTTCCCAACTTGGCTTCTGCAGGAAGCAGATCTGCTTTTCTCCCAGAGGAGGCCAAATGTCATAAAAGAGGAAAAGGCTGCAAGCAACAAGGGGGCCCCAAATGTGAGAGCAGGAGAAAGGTTGGACCCAAGATCCTGAACAGATCATTTTACTGGAATGGAGAGAGAGCCCTATCTAGGGCTGATTCATTTACTCCAGACACTTCTTGTCCTCCGTGTTCCTTCCTGGATTTTGTCCGCCACCCCCATAGAACCCCTTCATTGCTAGTTTTGGAAATCAGTGAGTGATAGGTTAGCATGATGCTCATCCCATGGTGTCACCTAGCAACGTGATGTTCATAAATAGCCACAATCATCTTTTTTCCAAAAACGGCTAAAACTTCTTTTAAAGACATCAGGAAAAATGCTTAGCTCTTTCTGAGCTGGTGTGAAATATTCCCTTGTCTCAGCCCTCCCACCCCCAGCCTTCCTCTTCCCCTTCTCAATCTGACCTCCCAGTATGTTTATTGTTTATACTCCGCTTTTTTTTAAATGCACATTTCCTTCTACAGGGTCACATAACAGCTGTTCATGGAAGAATCTCCCAGTAGTTTTGTGAACTTCATTCAACTCAAAAACAACTCAAAAGCCAAAAAACAGTCCTACTTAATCCTCATCCCTTGCACTGTAGAAGAATTCAAACTAACAGTCATAGATTACAAAAGCTGAGGAAGAATTATTTCTAGGTAGGTGAAGACCTTTAACTAGATGAGTAAGGGGCAAACCTTAGTAACTCATAAATCCAACATATATATATTTTGGGCATCTACACTATTTCAAATACTGTGCTAGGGAATGATACAAAAATGAGTAAGATTTCACCGTTGAAGGGCTCACGGTGCAGGGAGAAATAGCAGGAAATTCTCATTGCTGGATAGGCTACACAGCATTCAGACAGGACTTAGTCTTCTAATTCTGCAGTTATTAAAGATAGAGAGTTACCAATGGGCAACCTCTACATAAAAACCACGAAGACCCAATAAAAATGCTAACACTTTATAATAGCACCAAGTCTTGGGTTCTTGGCTTAAGGAAGGGGATGCATGCTGATACCATGCCCCGCGGTGGGAGGACTGAAGTCGAAGTATGGGAGTCCTACTGGGGCTGTGTTACCTTTGCCTGGTGGTGTCCATATTTATCTGGATCAGGCAGGAAACAGATGCACTCTCAACCAGGGTACTGCAGAGCAGTCAATGAATAGACTGTTCCAAGAGCATGGGCAAAGAGAACAGCAGGCACTGGTGAAGCTCTCTGAGACCAACCACAGCACAGAAGGGTGAATGGCTCTGGGCCTGAAAGGACAAGGGGAGGAAGGATGGGCTTACCAGAAGCCAGAGAGGAGAGTTGTGGCCACTGGGAAGGGTACCCCCAATAGAGGGAAACGTCTAACCTATGGTGAGCAGGTGAAGAGGAAGATAAGGGAACTCACACTGGATCTCACTCTCCTTCCTACCTTTCCATCTATTGCCAATGCTTCCCATTGGGCAAACCCAACTGGAAGCTGGAAGAAAAACAGCTTGGTGATGCTGTGCATCATGGTCAGCTTCAGAGAGAAGGCACAGAACAGAAAGGAGATGGGAGGAGGGTGGATCTGGAGAGGAAGATGGACAACATCCAGCACCGCATCCAAATGGAGATGTTAAGAGGGTTCTTTTGGTTAGGCAACTCTGGCAGTCCGGGAAAGGTCAGAATCAGAGATAGAAATTTGGGAGCTCTTTCAGTGAATAGATGGTAATTAAAGCCATTTTGCCAATGAGATCACTCAGAGAAGACAAAAGGGCTGAGGCCTGAGCCCTGGACCACAATATAGCAGCTTAGTAGAGGAGGAGGAGCTAACAAAGGGGTCTGAAGAGGAGCAACCTGAAAGTTTAGGCAAAACCAGAAAGTGGTATCCCCAGAGCTAAAAGATGCATGTTTCAAGAGAAAGAGGAGAGGTCTAGGATCCTGAATTGTCTCTCACATAGACATAAAAGGATAAAAAAAACTGCTCCACAAAAATGTACTCATTCCATTAAGTAAGTAGAACTTTAGGGCACAACAAAAAACAACTTAATCCCTTTCTCACAATTGCCTTAATAATTCTTTTGAGTGGCCTAATTTTGCCTCACCCACAGGCATAGAATTTAGGCCAGGCCCATGATTTTTCTGGTTACTCTAAGATATAATTACTTAAATTATTCATGGCTTCCTGAATATTCTTTCTTTTGTTTTTCAGAACCAGACAGGCCCTTAGAGCTCAGGGACCAGTGGGTGGATGCACTCTGTCCTTGCGGGCTCTCTGGGTAGACAAACGCACATGCGGAAGCAATCCCAGGTACCAGGCACAGCAGGGACATCCTACCTAATCTTTAGCACTCCTCATTTCCCCTCCCAGGAGTCACTCACTCTCTGCCGCAATACCATGTATTAAATGACATCAGTGCCCTTATAGGTGATTACAGTCACTGAGGAAAACAGATCTGCTAACTTGAAGTGTTCTAGTCCTGAGGTACTTGGACCTTGATAGAGAACCAGAGGAATAGGGCAATGCTTAACAGTATTAATTTAATTTAAAAACATTTGTTGAACTCCTACTCTGCTAGGTGCTGGGGATTCAAATAATGAACAAAAATAAACATTGTTCCTGGTCTCATGGGGATTATAGCTTCTGATTTATCAAACAATCACATGAGTAAATGTCAAGTGCATGCATAAAGCTATGAGAGAGCATAACCAACGAGGGAGTCCAGGGAAGGTTTTCTTGAGGAAATGATGCAGGGCTTCTCGAAAGGTGGGTCGGAGTTCATCAGGAGAGGAGATGTAGTGGAAACTGTCAGGCTGGAGATTGCACAAGCAAAGGACTTGTGACAGTATAAATGGAAAGACTGAAAGAAACCAGGGGAGCTGGAACTCAGAGGCTGAGGAGCCTGTAGAGAGCCCGCAGCAGTATTAAGGGCCAGTGGGAAGCCATGGAAGTGTTTAGAGCAGGGGAGGCACTCGGTCAGACCTGAAGTGCAGAGAGGGGGCTGAGGGAGATGGGCCAGGGCACAGATGGGTATAGGTGGTATAGACTAGTATCAAGTCCAGGCAAGAGGTGATGGCAATGTGGACCAAGGACGCGGTGCTGAGCAGGGGCCCCAGGAATGGGAATGCAGAACAGGGTGGGTCCAGAAGGATGCCGAGTTTCTAGCTTACAGACTGGTCAGATGGTGATGACAATCGCTGATTGATGGAGAAAGGCAAGGGCAGAAGACCATGAGGAGCATGAGGAACATTTTATTTTTTATACCATCTCTCTCTAGAACCTGCTTTCAGCCATTTCTCTCCTTTGTGGGCTACTGCTAGTGCAAAATAATCACCAGTTTCGTTAAGGAGATAGCAAGCTGCTGAATGTAGTGTTTCACTCTTCATTATGGGCAGGACTTTGCATAAGATGCCTAAACATTTTCAAAGCATGTTCACATCCAGCATTTTATTTTATCCTCACCATAATTTCATGAGTTCCCCCTACTCATCCTTATTTAAAGATCAGCGCGTTCACAATCTTGATCCAATTGTGGTGTGTATTTCTGGGCACATCATCAAAAACCTGCAGCTGCTAAATCCATTATGAAATCTTAGAATCTCAGAGGTTTAAGGGAACATTAGCTCTCAGTTACTTCCAAACCACTCATTTTATTGAGGCTCAAAGAGCTCGCTAGAGACAGAGCCAGGATAATAGTCAAAAAAAAAAACAAAAACAAAGTACACATCTAATTAATACTCACAATCTCTGATAGTTACTATATTACTTTTATATAGGGTTTTTAAAAAATACATGGAAAATTTAAGACTCACTTTAGCATGTCTCCACCACATTAACATGACAGTCCATTTCTGCTAACAAGCCATCCTCATCAATCAGCAAAAAGGCATATGGCTCCATGCAATGTGCTGTGGGTACTAAAACACAGAAAAGGCTCATTCCCCTCTCCCCTGTCCCTCCTGGCTGAGGATTGACCCACACTCGGCATCAACTGTCCTCTCTCAGAAAGCTGCCCCTAGCCCTACAACTCTGATAGAGACCCCCAAAGGGTGAATGTCTGATGTCGGAAATGTCTGATTTCTGATTCACGACTACGAAGGGTAGTTCGTCGAAGGTATGCTAGGGTACTGTAAATTGGGTGGCTGCCTGGAACTCACTGGTTAGGGGATTTGAGGACAAGAGGATGGAGACAGAGATGGGAGATGATGAGTCAGTTGCATGGTGGTACTAAACCAACCAACCAACCAAGCTTCATACATATGAAATCAACTGCAAAATTCCTAAGACCAAAACAGTCTTCAGGATGAATTTTTGTGACTCCTTTACCTTTTGAGTTGCCCTTGATGTTTATCTGAATCTGACAGGTTCTGCAGGAAAATGCTGGAGGCAAGAATTAGAGTGTTCCAGAGGAGTTGCCCCAAGTGTAAATCTTCTCTCTCATTCTCAGGACTCCCTCTGCCTCAGGTCACTTGCTCAGCCAACGTTTCCTGAGTTCTGCTCAGTGCCGAGCTTTGCGCTGGGATCTGGGGACGTGACACAAACATGGAGAAGACACTTTTCCTGTCCTCTAGGGAAGTACAGTCGATTGGCAACTCAGACTGCTAAAAAGATATCACCGTACAAAGATTGGTGCTCATTAGCTCATGAACAAGTGCTGGAGAAGGCACAGGGAGAGCCATCACAAAGGAGACAGTGTGATGAAGCTTTGGAGTACCTATAATTTGATAGGCAGCCAAGGGCATCCCAGGAAGAAGAAATCGTGTACACACAAGGCACAGAAACACGGAACCACTGGGAAGATACTGTCAGGTGATGGCAGGAGAAGAAGGACCAGAAGCAATCCACCACAATATATTCTTTATATGCTCAGGGTGTTGGCACACACCGTAGAAGTTGGTTTTGCTACAGTGATGCTGAGGAAGTAATGGGAATCTCAGTGGTTTATAACAACAAAGGTTATTCGTCATCCATGTTACATATCAGCAATGGACCAGCTGAGGTTTGGCAGCCCTGCGAGTCTGAGGTTCTGCTCTAGGTTGCAGGTGGACTGTGTGTCAGCCCCCCATGTCGACTCATTGTAGGACACAGGCTGACTGAGCAGCCCTTCTAGGAGATTCATTGTTCTCGTGTCAGAGGGTGTGGAGGAAAGTTCCCATATCCCTAAAAGCTTCTGCTTGGGAGTCCCGTCTACTCACATTTCCTTTGGCCTAAGCCAAAAAGAGGAATAAGGAAGTATACTTAGCCTACAGGGAGGTAGGAAGGTATAACAAGGATGGTGATGTAAAATATTCTTTCAGGGGAGGGAACAGATGATTGGAAATGATAACACAACGTGCTACAAATGGACTGAGAAAGAACAAGGAGAGGCTGTTGCAGTAGTGAAAAGTAATGGCAGTGTTGGCTGCATAACAAATTATCCCAAAATGTAGTGGCCTAAAGCAAAAATAATCATTTTATTATTGCTCATGGTTTCTGTGGCTCTAGAATTCAGAAAGGGCTTGGCTGGGCAGTTCTAGCTTGCGAGATTATAAAGCACTTGCAATTGGAGTTTAAGGGGACGGGAGCAGCTCCTTCTCAGGGACTCTCCAAGTCATCTGGTTTGCCTTTTCTTACAAAATCCTGACCCCAGGGCACTCAGTCTGCTTATGCGGTGGTGAAGGCTTCAAAGTTAAGCACTGCAGTCAACAGGGCAGGAGCTGTGCTACCTTTTACAATCTAACCTAGGGAATTACATAGCATCACTTCTGTTGTTCTCTACAGCAGGGATTGATAGCCTTTTTCTATACAAGCCCAGATAATAAATGTTTTAGGCTTGGTGGGCCATATGGTCTCTGGCACAATCACTCATAACTATGCAAGTTGGCCACTGTAGCACTAAAGTAGCCATGGTCAATTCAAATCCCAAGAACCCTTAATTTATGGACAATGAGTTTGAGTTTCACATAATATTCACGTCACGTAATATTATTCTTTTGACTTTTTTCAACCACATACAAATGAAAACAACCTTCTTAGCTTGCAGGCTATATAAGAACAGGCATCAGGTCAGAATTGGCCCCCTCGCTTTTATTAGCCAAGCCCTGCTCTGCTGGAGAGGGGTCTAGTTGGTTATGCCCACGGGCAATTGGAAATACAAGTTTTAAATTCGTAAGAAATATCTGGGCCAGCATTATAGAGTTGGGTGTCTCCTGCCTATGAGTGGCAGCTGAAACTCCCAAGACCAATGAGATTTCCCCAGAAGTACACCCTTTGTAGAAAGCCAAGATATCCTGGAATGGAATCTTCAGAACTCAAGCATTCAAGGGGTGATGTGAGGAGCCAATGAAGAAAGGCCAGAGGAGAACCACAACCCAGCCTCCCTTTTGTCTTTTTTCTCCACTCTACAGTTCCATCTTCTTGTTTCCACCTCCCATTCCTGTCCCCAACACCAACTTTCCACCCCCAGACACTATTTTCAAAGTGTGAGTTAGACAGCAAGGCATATGACACTTGCAATTTGGAGGAGATTTGCTTCATACTCCCCATTCACTCATGCAAAAAATACAGTAACTTGGGTTACCCACTGGGTGGCTCAGTGGGTTAAAGCCTCTGCCCTCAGCTCAGGTCATGATCTCAGAGTCCTGGGATCGAGCCCTGCATCAGGCTCTCTGCTCAGCAGGGAGCCTGCTTCTCCCTCCCACCTCTCTGCCTGTCTCTCTGCCTACTTGTAATCTCTCTGTCAAATAAATAAATAAAATCTTAAAAAAAAAAATACAGTAACTTTATTTGTGAAATCCTATGTTCTTATGTTCTTTAAATACTAGGTGGCATTATTGCATGTTAAAGATTTTCTTAAGGCTAGCATAACAGATAGCTACAAACCATAATGGTTTGCCAAATACAGAAACAGACCAACAAAATTAACCATATGAATTAGTATTTGAAAACACTACTATTTGCACTTTATTGACTGAGAAGGAAAATAAATTTCTGTAAAGGAGGCACTAAATTGCAGCCTTTTGGAAAGACTGGAAGTTGCTTAACTACATTTTCTCCACTTGCATGTTCAAAAATCCGTTCAGAACTTGTTCAGAGAAGGGAAGCTAACATGGGGTAAATAACTGAAGTAATGAACATACTTTTCATCCAGTGTTGGGGGCGTAGAGAATGATAGATTTGTTGGCACATAAAACGTCTGTGTGGAACAATCAGTAATATTTGACAAGGAAGGTATTACAAGTGAGTACAGATAATTTTGCAAATTGAGACCAGGATAAAAATGACAAAAAAGCAAAAGTAGCAGAGTTCATGATGTAGTTCAAAAGAAGGCAAAAGTAGTGCAATCATGTGACAGGTTCTGAGAAGACAGATTTCTAACTGTGGTGAGTTAGGAATGGGGAAGGTGGGATCCACAGGGACCTCCTCCTTTCTGTGATTCATTTATACTGTTCCGTGTGGCTTTAAATAACATGTCGCCAATTATCCACTTATTCAGCAAATATTAAGTGAACTTCTAAGCTGAGATACAAATCCAAATGAAGAGTACTCTATCAGGCCGAATGATAAACAACATTTAAATAACATTCGGTCCCTGCCCAAGGGAGATCATACCTTGTTAGGAAAGATTCCATATGTACATGAAAGAATTGTTAGAGATGACCTCCTTCTCTAAGCTGAGATTACTGGAACTGGAAGCTCTGCCTCAGGACACTGTCATTTCCAAGACTGGTCGGCTTGTGGTGCTGATAGCCTAGGATCAGGAGGTTGGCACCTTTGGGAAAACAGCCTAGAGATGGGGTGCCTGGGTGGCTCAGCTGGTTGGGCATCCAGCTCTTCACCTCACTTCAGGTCATGATCTCATGGGTTGTGGAATCAAGGCCGGCATTGGGCTCTGTGCTGGAGATTCTCTCCCTCTCCCTCTCCTCCCCCAACCCTGCTCCTTTGGCTGCATGCTCCCCTTTTCTCTCCCTCTCAAATAAATAAATAAACCTAAAAAAAAAAAAAAAGAAAAGAAAAGAAAAAAGAAAAGAAAAGAAAAGAAAAGAAAAGAAAAGAAAAGAAAAGAAAAGAAAAGAAAGAAAGAAAGAGAAAGAAAAGAAAAGAAAAGAAAACACCCTAGACAGTGTTTTTATGCAAATTATGTCCTAGGGCCCAGGCTGGAGGAACAAAGATTTCCAGTCTAATAATCTAAAAGGTTATTGGTTATCTCCTTTACAGACGGGAATTGTTGCCTAACTCTGTATTGCTGGAGGTTACTTTAGAATTTATAGTATAAATATTGAACAGTCTGCCCTCAAGTTATAACATTTCATATATATCTAAAAACCTTATAATTCCATTTCTCCCCTCCCAGTTTTTGTGGTATTGTTATAATTTCTATTTCTACATCTGTTATAAACTACGTACTACATTGTTTTTGGCTAAACAGTCAATATGTTTGTAAAACATAATTAAATATGAGCAAAGTATTTATTTAACGGTGTAGTTACTACTTCTGGTGGTCTTCACTCTTTTGTTTAGATCCAGATTTCTATCTGGTATCATTTTTATTCTGGCTAAGACTTCTTTTTTTTTTTTTTTTTAAGATTTTATTTACTTATTTGACAGGGAGAGAGATCACAAGCAGGCAGAGAGGCAGGCAGAGAGAGGGAGGGGGAAGCAGGCTTCCTGCTGAGCAGAGAGCCCAATGCGGGGCTCGATCCCAGGACCCTGAGATCATGACCTGAGCTGAAGCCAGAGGCTTTAACACACTGAGCCACCCAAGCACCCCCTGGCTAAGACTTCTTTTCACATTTATTGCAGTGTGGGACTGCTAGTAATGAATTCTTTTGGCTTTCCTATATCTGAACAAATCTTTATCTCACTATTGTTTTTGAAATATGCTTTTGTTGAATATAGAGCCCTGATCTTATTTGTCCCTTTTTCATTTGGCCCAATTTTGCCAGAGTTCATTAGTTTATTAGTTATTAGTTTTTTCAAAACCAACTTTTGGCTCTGTTAATCTTCTCTATTGCATATTTTCCAGTTTATTTAATTCCTACCTTACCTTCTTACTTTCTTCCTTTATAATCTTTCTTCAACTTTATTATACTATTCTTTCTACACTTAATCTTTCTTTATTATACTATTTCCTATTGGCTCTTTAGTAGTATGTTAGTTTTAAGATTTTTTTCTCTTCTAATATTAGAATTTAAAACTATATATTTCTCTCCGAGTATTGCTTTAGCTGTATCTTACATGTTTTGATATTTGATATCTGTAATTTTTATCATTGCTCTGATCTAAAGAATCTTAAATTTTTAGCTTAAGTCCCTCTTTCAACCACAAGTTATTTAACAGCATGATTCTAATGTACCTTAGTTTCCTTTTTTCTAATTATCGTTTTATTCCCTAATTTCAGTGAGATCGTAGATGTGTCTATGACCAATCTTTTAAGTGTACTGAAATTTGTGTTATGGTCCAATATATAGTTAACCTTTATAACTCTTTTAAATATGCTTGAAAATAAAGGATGTTCTATAATTTTGAGGTACAATATGTGTTCATTAGATCAAGCTTACTTATTAATTACTAATCCTCTTTAGCCCCACAGAATGAAAGCTAAAGAAAGGCAAAAGCATATAGAATAATTTATATACCAATTTTACCTCTCTAAATCTGCTCCTTAAACTGATTCATATATTTAAGTTGCTATTCAATGTGTCCACATGGATGTCCAATAGTCACCTCAAATGTGATATGGCTTTCTTTTCCACCAAGACCTGCTTCTTCCTCAAGCCTACTTATATCAACATCTCTCCAGACTTACTCTCCTTCATTGATTCACTCCTCCTACACCCCTTTTTAATCCATTAGGAAGTCCTGCTGCTGCCTCCTCTAAAACTCAAGTGGAGTCTGTCCACCTCTGTTGATTCTTACCATTACCCTGATCCAAACAAGAATAATTCATGAAGACTGCTATAACAGCCCCCTAATTGGCCTTCCTGCTTTCTGTTTTACCTTCCTCCTCCTAAATCAGCTCTCCATAGTTGCCAGAGTAATCTTATAGAACTATAAATTATAAAATGTCACCCCTCCTCCACTTAAAACTCTTCAGTTATTTCCTCTCATACTTAGAATAAAGTAAAAACTCCTTACCTCAGTTTACAAAGCCTGTATGATCTGGCTTCTGGCTGTTTCCCCATCCTCATTCGACTCTTATTCTGGTCTTCCTGCTCATCTTGCAAGCTATAAAACTTGTTCCCACCTCAGGGTCTGTATCAGACAGGATAGCAAGGTTATGCTACTTCAATATAAAACCCCTCGTGACACAAAGTATCCAGTAAGGCTAGGTAATTCCATAGGGTAACTAGTATCCATGATGGGGACTCAGTAATTCAGGCAGCCTCAATCTTAAGCTTTCGCCATTTCAGTATGAAACGTCACCAGTGTTTATTGTGGTAGAAGAGGACAGGGTCATACATCAGCCTGGACATTATTTCTATCACTTCTTTCCACAACCAATTTTCCAGAAGTTGTCCATAATCCCACCTAACTTGCAAGATGGTAGGGAAGTTTAATCCTTTGTATGCTAAGGAGAAGCATGTCAGATGTGAGTACCAGAACTGTTCTCTACTCCTGGAATGTACTTTCCTCTCATTTTCACATAGCAGACTCCTTATTCACATTTGGCCTCATCTCAAAAGCCACTTTCATAGGCTGTCATTGACCACTCAGGTACTCTGTGTTCCAAATAAATACTAATTTTCTGTACATAACTTTCAAATCTCTAATTCAGTTGTTTGTTTATGGAATACTCTCTCTCCTACTTAGAATATAAGACCCATGAAAGCAGGTAACATGTCCATCTTGTTTACCCTGGAGTCCCCTGGATAAATATTTGTTGAATAATTTAAAAGAATAATCACTTGGGGTGCCTGGGTCACCAGGCACCAGTCAAGCATCTGACTCTTGATTTCAGCTCAGGTCATGATCTCAGGATTGTGAGATCAAGCCCCCAGGTCAAGCTCTGTGCTAGGCATGGAATCCACTTAAGGTTCTCTTTCTTCCTCTCCTCCTCCTACTCCTCCTGAGCTCTCTCTCTCTCACAAAACAAAACAATAAAATCCATCACTCGAAAATGTACATCTGATCGTGCCATCTCTCCTTCCATTAAGGGATTTTTATAATCTGCAGAATAAAGTTTAGACTTTCTGGCATGACATATGAGTCCTCATAATACAATGTTTAACTTTCATTCACCCCCAGAGGTTGCCACTGGATATATGGTAGTAAACTTAGAATATCACACAAAGCTTCCTATCTAACTATACTCTTTCCTGTACTTCGTGTTAGAAAAGTCAAGTAACAATTTAAGCAGCTAACAAATTCCTGTTTCTTCAGATAGATCCTCTTTAAAGCTGAGGATTTATTTAGTGAGGATGGGGACAGATTAAGAGTCTACCAATACAAATTGTACAAAGAGGGGCGCCTGGGTGGCTTAGTGGGTTGAAGCCTCTGCCTTCAGCTCAGGTCATGAACTCAGGGTCCTGGGATGGAGCCCCGCATCGGGCTCTGTGCTCGGTGGGGAGCCTCCCTCCTCCTCTCTCTCTGCTGCCTCTCTACTTGTGATCTCTCTCTCTCTGTCAAATAAACAAATAAAATCTTAGAAAAAGTTGTACAAAGAAAAAAATTCACTTTCTGATTTGCTTTCACTGATAAACATGGTAATTTCTTAAAGTAAATTTCCTAAAGTAATTCAGGAAAATGCTTATGACTTACATGAGTCAGGACAATGCTAGATTATGTCACTGAAACAAGACAAACACAAAATCTGAAGTACCATGGGCTTAACACAAAGGTTTATTTCTTATTCAGGCGAAGTTCAATGAAGTTAGGTGATTCTCCTCTATCTTGAAGCTACACCAGCCATAAATGACATCCCGTGTTCTGCAGCAGGGCAAGAGACAAAGGAGGCATGCTGGTTCTTAACTGCCATGCCCCAAAGGTGACACATTTCACTACCCCTCAAATTAGACTAGCTAGAATTAGTCATGTGGCTTGAACTTATCCCCAGGAGAAGCTTAGCAATGTGGAGAAGCACATGGTAAAAATCTCTGCCTTAATGAGGTCATCAATTATTTCTTTGATCCTCTGTCCACACAAAGAACACAATCCATTCCCAAGTGAGACAATCTAAAATACAGATCTTCCTCAATTTATGATGGGATTGTGTCCCAATAAAACCATCATAAGTTGAAAATATTGTAAGCCGAAATGCATTTAATACACCTAATTTACTAAACAGATAGCTTATCCTAGGCTACCTAAGGTGTGCTCAGAACACTTACAGTAGCCTATAGTTGGGCAAAATCATCTAACACAAAGCTTCCTTTATAATCAAGTGTTAAATATCTCATGTAGTTTGTTAAATACTGTCCTAAAAGTGAAAAACAGAATCATTATTAAGTGTACTGGTTGTTTACCCTCCTGACTGCCTAAGGGAGCTATGCCTTACTGCCCCTGCCCAGCATCACAAGAGAGTATGGGACTGTGTATTGCTAGACCAGGAAAAGATCGAAATTCAAAATCTGAAGTACAGTTTCTACTCACTGCAAATCACTTTTGCACCATTAGAAAGTTGGAAAATCATTAAGTCAAATCATTGTAAGTTGGGGACCGTCTCTACTGTGCTATTGTTGCATCCAGCTTATGTTCTAGATCTTATAAGCCAAGAGTCAACTACCTGCCCTTCCCTCCAACATATCCAATATATAATGCTGAAGCAAGAACAGAATAAACACAATAAAAACTCTCATTTGAAAAGTGGAGGAATAACAGATGTAAAACCATCAACAGTCATAGCAACTCTCTCACTTGGGAAATACCAGGAAGGTCTCCTACCCTAGAAGTGGGAAAGAATTCTTGATTAGACCCTTGATTTTGCGGAGAAACACTGCCTTATCCATTGTTCTCTATGGCCCAACGCTCTCCCTTTTGTGAGATGTATTCATTCTCCGTGACTGTCGTAAAAATGACCACAAACCTGGTTGCTTAAAACAACAGAAATTCATTCTGACAGTTCTAGAGGCCAGAGGTCTGAAATTAGAATCACTGGGCTAAAATCAAAGCATCAGCAGAGATGGGCTCCCTCTGGAGACTCTTGGTAGGGAAGAATCCTTTCCTTTCACTTACAGCTTCTAGCAGCTGCTGGCATCCCTTGGCTTATGGCTACATCCCTCCAATCTTCAAGGGCAGCATTTTCAAATGTCTCCCTGCCCAGTCTTTACACATTGCATGTGTCAACTACCTTTCTCTTATAAGGGTACTTGTGATTGTCTTTGGGGCCCATCTGGACAATCCAAGACAATCTATCTCAAGATCCTTATATTAGTCATACCCGCAGAGACCATAAGGTAACACAGGTTTCAGACTAGGGTCCATTATCTCTGAGGACCATTATTCAGCATACTATAGTAACTTAATCCTTTTTTGTTATCCTCCATAACTCCAACTGAAGTGGGCCTTTGGAGGCTGCATAGCTTTCTCAGCCTGTTTCTAGCTGGTGGGAGTTTAGTCATCCAAAGATTGTCTTAAGTCTTGAACCCCACTTTCCCAGAGTTCTGGTTGTTGATTCTTGTTGTTGATTTCTTTTACAATTTTCTGAATTGGATGGCTTCTTGAGAAGCACAGGGAGCTTGGAAATTAGATATTGCTACCACTAATAAATAACAATTTATTTCTGCTTAAAAACACTATCATGTATCATTAGGTTTATTCATATTAAAACTGGAAAAAATTAAAAGCCCAAGAAAATTATCATTCATATAGAAAAAGATGATTTTTAAATGCCTGAAAGGATAAATTCTCTATAAAGATACATACAGATTAAACCTATATCATGTCATCAGAAGTGGAGGTGGTTTTAACCAATTGTGGATCAAACTACAGGAAGAAATGAGTAAGTGCCAGTGTTTACTAAGCACTGTAGACTTAGTGCTATCCCATTACCAGGACAATGGCCTCTTTATCAGAATGTAAGGCACAGCAGACAACATGCTACAAAGGCTCAGCCTGACTTCCCAGTTAATCCTATTCCAAGTCTTCAACACATAGACTTAACATCTTTTTTTCCCCTAAGATTTTCCTTATTTATTTGAAAGAGCATGCAAGAGAGAGCACAAGGGGGGTGGGGGGGGTTGGGGCAGGCAGAGGGAGAAGAAGACTCCCCACTGAGCAGGGAACCTGACAGGGCTAGATCCCAGGATCCTGGGACCATGACCTGAGCTGAAGGTAGACACCTAACTGACTGAGCCACTCAGTCACCCCCAGACTTAACATTTTTAAATGGCTTTTAAATAGACAGCAGTCATGAAACTAATCCTATAGACTGCCCTTTGAAAATCTAGTATTGCTTGAGTATCATTTGTGGATAAAAATAAGTCAGAGTATAGTAAGAGGAAATGCAGAAGATGAGAGAAAAAAAACAAGTCAGGAATTTGAAGGAAAAGAAGGCAGAATGAGCAAAAGCAATAAAGGAACAGAAATCAAAGCTGAGGAGAAACCAGGGACTTAAGGAGCGGACAATGGAGGAACACCTCCCCACCCCCAGAGGCAGAATGGTAGCCAGGAGAGTGGGAGTTGGAAAGAATAGGGGTTGAATTTCAGTTCCCACAATTAAGAATTTAGGTAACTTTCTTAATTTTGGTATGCCCTCAGTTTCCTAATTTGTGAAATGGAAGTGATCATACCTACTTCACAAAGTTACTGAGGAATTAAATAAGAAACTGTGAACATGTTCAACACAGTGCCTTGCCCCTAATAGGCATATAAATGTTAAGTTCTCTTTCCTTATTACCTGATCATGAAGTACAAATGGGAAGGAAAGGAAAAAAGAGTAGGGGAAAAAACTGTCAAATTATGGAAAAAATGTACGAATTCTGAAACTATGATCATGGAAAAGACAAATGTTCGATGGACATAGGTAATAAACCAATTCTAAAAATAAGATACTGAAGAGTCAAAGAGTGTAAGCAAATAAGTGGGCATGGAAGTACAGGCAAGAGGTGAGTGAGTCTTGGACTAAGATGGTGGTGGTGCACCTAGTGAGAACCATTCAGATTCACAATCTATTTTAAAGTCTTTGACGAGGAAAAAGTTAATTCTTGGAGTAATTGGGTAAATGATTATTTCTTAAAATATGGCAGACTGGAGGTGGGACAGGCATGGAGGGGGAAATCAAGAGTTCTGTTTCGGTCTTACTGAAATGGAAAGGCCCGAGACAGCCAAGTGGAGATGTCAAGTAGAAGACCTAAATGTGGATACCACCAGCATATGCATGACAGGTAACTGAGATAGAATATCCCCGAAGGGGAGTACTGCTAGAAGAGAAGGAATCTATTACTGTTTCCTGAGGAATTCCAACTTGTAAAGATAGGAAAGATGAGGAGGAGCTAGCAAAGAGAAGAGGGACCAGGGAAATGGAGGAAGCCAGGATCATGTAGCGAAAGGAGGAAAATATGTCAAAAGCTGGTCAGTGACATGAGGTCTATTTAAGAGATATCCACTGGATTTAGAAATGTAGAGTTGGTGGGGGACTTTATTGCGAGCATTTCAGTGAAATGGTCAGGACAAAACTTGAGGTAATACATGACAGCCCAACATCTGAAGCCAGTATTGGGTTTTCTATTAAAAAAAAAAAAATTCACTAGGATACCTGGGTGGCTCAGTCAGTTAAGCAAATGACTTCAGCTCAGGTCATGATCCCAGGGGACTGTGATCAAGCCCCACATCAAGCTCCTTGCTCAGTAGGGAGTCTGTTTCTCCCTCTGCTCCTCCCACCCACCACTCCCCGCAATTTGTGTGCTCTCAAAAAAAAAAAAACAAAAAACTTAAAAAAATGTCACAGCAGGCAGATCATTAAATTTCCCTTACAAAATCTTCCAGTGGATTTCTGTCACCCACAGAATAAAATCTGAAATCCTTCCCATGAGCTTCAGGTTCCCAGAAGATCTGATACTTGCTATCTCTGTGACTTTATCTCCTTTCATGAGCTCCTGCACACTGCACCCTCCAGTCATAATAACCTTGCTGTTCCTTGAACAAGCCAAGCTCCTTTCTATTGAGAGCTTTTGCATTTGCTCTTCCTGTAACCTGGATGGCTCTGTTCCAATTACCCTTTTAAGTAATCAGCCTTGCCTGGAGACATGGCCTTGTGACCTTCCAAAGGGAAATCTGTACCAGGTAGGCTACTTTTGATGTTTCTTTAGGGAAAAACAAGTTGTAAAAAGCAAAGAAACCCTTTTGAATATGGGCTCACCTGACTACGCAGCTACTGATTTACTTATAATGCTATCAGCAATAGGATCTCAAAGGTGTCCAGCAATGGACTCTTTTTTCACCGAAGATCTCAGAAAACCACCACCACCACCACAAATACACAAGCTTGTATTAATGGGGGTTGGGGTGGGGGGCGGGGGAAGAATGGCTTTAAGGAAAGGTGAACATACAGTTTATCATTTTTTTGTAAGTTTGTTCCTTATATTTCAAGTTGCTTTTAATTCCCTAACTGGTCCTAAGTGCTGAACTATTCTTCAAAGTCACTATCATTTGAACCCTCAATCCCACCATAAACTATTTCTTTTGTCTGAATCTGGATATATCTCAGTCTGAAGATGTCCACTTTTTATCACCACCTTGTTGTAGTCTAAAGTGCTCTCACCTTCCTATCATATTTAAAATACAGACCATCCTTTGTTAAATAGAAAAATGTACGAGTGACTCAATGCCTAATCTCCAACATCAGAACTGAGATGACGTGTACAAGATAGCAGCAGGGAGGATAGAGGAACACAGATTTAAGGGACATGTAGGAAATAGAACTGCAAAAAACTGAGAATTAATAGTGAAAAGAGAAAATGAGAATGATGACCAGGTTTCTGAGACTACTGCATACACAGCGGTATCACGATCTGTCAAGACAGAGAAGAGAATAAAAGGTTTGAGAAATGGGGAGGGGGGGGATATTAGTTTGGCACTTACCGAATTTGAGGTGCCTGCAAGAGATGTATGCGTTTAAAAATGCAGGCTGTGTTATTAAGTGAATGAATGACCCTGTATTAATATCTTAACCTCCTTACACCTGTTTCTAAATTTGTAAAATAAGGGTGGTGTGTGAATCTCTAAAGAGAAATTAGTATAGTCCCAGTCCTTAAACTTCAGTGATCTCAACTTTAGATAGCAATCTTAATTTGGCTTGGATCCTTATTTCCTTCTTAGAAGTTTGGAGTATCATGCTATCTGTGCATTTCACTTTGAAAATTTAACAAGAACTTTATTAAGAACTGTTAACTAGCTAGGAATTTACAAATTCATGCAACCTGTTTTCTCTTAAATTTTAAGTGACAAACACTGGTTTCCCTTACTGATGAAAGACACATTTAAACTTGCTGGTCATTCCTGGGAATAATACATGCACTTTATTTTTTTATTTTTATTTTTTTTAAAGATTTTATTTATTTGACAGAGAGAAACATAGCGAGAGAGGGAACACAAGCAGAGGGAACGGTAGCGGGAGAAGCAGGCTTCCTGCAGAGCAGAGAGCCCGATGCGGGGCTCGATCCCAGGCCCCTGGGATCTGACCTGGGCCGAAGACAGCCGCTTAACGACTGAGCCACCCAGGCGCCCTAATACATGCACTTTAAAAAGAATTATAATATACTGATGAAATTTCTTCACCATGTATTTTTCGCTTCATGGATTTGGAGAGGTTGGAGACATTCCTATAACAGGGAAAACGAGAGGAAAATACAAAGGAGGCAAAAGGGGCTTATGTTGGACAAATAATATCCATAACATCTTCTACACCACAATGCATTTTAAAGAGAAATCATTTAAATTAGTATTTTGCAATTTGACAATACAAAATTAAGAATTAATAAGAAATTAAAATTAAACAGGTCTCAAGTTTTATCATCCAGAATGATCTTATTTCAGTATTAGGAATTCTGGAGTTCTTCCTGTCTTTTTCAAATTGCACACAACCTCTTGGTTATTGTAAATTATTTCTAGGTTAAAATTAAGTTTGAGGGAAGGGGGACACTAACCTCATCGTGACATGGGTGTAAGGAGCCCTGACACTAAATGCAACTTGGGTTCAAAGACAAGCTTTGTGGAATAGCTGACATACAAAAGGCTTACTATTTGGAAAAAAAAAAAAAAAGAGCTCAGACTCATTTGAGAATATTGTTTTCTACTGCCTCAACAGGAAGTATCACTGCTTTGGTGAAAAAGAATTCCTCATAATCTTTAAGGAAATGCCATCCAATTGAGCAAAATGAACAATACCATGCACTGGACAGCATTTATGTCTTCAGAACACACTGTACTATACATACTGTACATACAGTATCGGATCAGCACAAACTGATAAATCTTGATATGTTGAAGTGGTATCACAATGTTATTCTCCCAATTAAGGATCCCCACAAGCCATAATGCAGAGAGTGCACCACAACTTAGTGAGATAGATGAATAGGGGAACCAGAATTTAAACAAAAAGGAGTGGGAATTAAGAAGTTATTCCCTTATAGAATTTTCCAGCTTCAGTAAAATTTCATTTTAACAGAGTAATAAGATTACTCTGTTAAGTACATCTGTAACCCTTGTAACAAAACACAACATTGTATTGTGACTAAAAGCATAGATTTTGAAGTAAGGCAATTTGGTTCAAATCCTGGTGCCTCTAATGTGATCTTGGGAATATTTTTTAACTTCTTGAAGCCTGAATCTCTTTAACTAAAAAAAGGAAGGTAATACTTCATTATGGGGTTGAGAACTAAAAGTGATCATTTAAAATATATTACATAACAAAAATAAAACCTGACAGACAAAAGAAAACACCATTTCAACTATGACTTTGTTAGACTTTTATTGTTAATATATTTTTGAGCCATCATTTCAAAGGATGTCTATAAAACTGCCAACTCTTAAAGCAGTTAATTTTAAAGGCGTCAACTCCAGTTTTATTATTAATAGCAGTGTTTTTTTTTTCCTTTCAGGACCACTGTGAGCATGACATTATACTGATGGCCAAGCAGAAACCCTAGTTTGAATTCTCTGATGTAAAAACTATTCTACTTACTTGTGGATATTAACTTGATTGTGGAGAATATAAAGCAAATTTCTGAAAACCTGTAAATAAGCACATGAGACTACATTTCATAATTCATGGTAAACAGTTAATGCTTAATTCTTCAAGTAAATATAACTGTAATACAGTAATCCAAAAGTTACTCTGGTGTTGAAATAAGCTATGATTTTTGAGTACTGTCCTAATAATTTTTCATCTAGAATATTAGTTATTTTTGTTTATATTACAGATGAAATTCTGAAACCAAGTAGGACACACAAAAAAATCAGTAGTAGTCTTGGGTTAAAAATTTCCCACATAACATTCAAGGATTATCATTTAATCCAGATTTAGCAGTAACATGTTCCCAAACCAATAAATATAGTATGTTTATATTTATTGCATTTACCTATTTATAGGTAACAGACCATCTAAAAATCTGGATACAATTGAGGGTGAATAAATGTCAATAAGATGAACTATACACATGAACTTTCAGTTTTTACCTTAAAAAATTACCCAAAAGTCCATTTCTACTACTTTCTCCTTGAGTAATTACTATCTCTTATGTGATAGTTTGTTATCCTCTGAAGAGTAAGAAAAAGTCCTTTTGTATTTCATGATAGGTTTAATCAGGTAATTAAAACAAATTCTTATATCATCTGATATGTCCAATTACATGGTATGATGTAACAAAAACAGTTACAAACTTATATATGCATATTTACATTATATATCCAAACTATCAAGCTAATCAACTATATCTAAAGAGATACATTATGACATGAGTTAAACAATTTTTCATTGCTTATTAGCAAGAATGCAGTCAAGCTTTTAATGGAATATACAAGTGAGGCACTTTTGAGGTCAAGAATAGAAAGCAAATGACACTACATACTGGCAATGTTCACAAAAATCTATGTGTATCTTTAATACAAAGGTTTTTCAACTAGATTATTCTTGAAAAGTTTCAAAACTAGCAACTTACGCAATTTAAGGAGCTTTCAGGAACAATGGCTAACATCAGTGTATCAAAGCATATGAAAGTTTTATAACCACCTGGCTGCTAGGCAAACAGTACCTTAATACCTTAAAGCCCTTTTTTTGTTGTCGTTGGTTTTTGGTTTATATAAATCACCTAAAGTTGTGATTTCTTAATGTTTTGACTCACTGCAAAACACCTTATGGTACTATTATTATTGTTTATAGACCAATTTTTTTTTAAGTGCAACAACAATGCAAGTTTCTAGTGCTTTCCCTTCTACTTAGAAACGTGATCCTGGAGGTCAAATTAAGAATGAGAATATTTAGTGAAGAATCTGTTTTCTAGGTAACTAAAGTTTTCAAAGTTTTATGTAGAAAAGTGTTACACCTACTTAATGCATCTTTGGGCTAAAACGAAAAACCCAGTCTTACCACATATTCCAAAGAGTAATCACAAAGCCTAAATTTCAACAAAAGAAACATCCTTTAAATTGCCCATCTGGAGGAAAGGACATGTTTCCTGTACTTTGAAGACTTATATGGATATTAGAAAACATATCTATGTGGCATTCAGTTAAGGGAGTGGGGTGGGGAGTAAAAGAAAAGAAAATGCAAGACTTACCCAAGATATCAGATGGCACTATACACATGAATTGAAAGTGCATTTGTATTACTTCAAAAGTTCTTTTTAGGCACTGCTGAATAACCAATGAAAATAGGTAGTTTCAAGTTTTCCCCTTTCAATTTTAACCCCTGTCCCGACATCATCCCAGAGACATACACACACTCTCTGAAGTTGTCATGATCAAATATAGGTGATGTTTGTTTGTTTATTTATTTATTTTATTTATTTAATTTATTTATTTAAAAAACAAAACAAAAAACTCCCTGGCTAGTAATGGGAGGAAAATTAGAATACCATTTTGGTAATGGCTTTTACATGTTAAAAGAATTAGTTTTATAAATGCTTCGGCACATCTATTAAGTTTGATTGCCAGTTCCAAATATCAAGAAATATTTTAAGACAGGATATGTAAGAAAAAAGTGCTTAAAATCTTTCAGTGAGCAAAAGACACATTAGAGAAAACGCTCATTTTACAGTTCCTTTAAGATATTTCTTACTCTTGCTTTCTCTGTTTGGAGGTGGCCACTACTTAAATAGCCCTTTTTATTGGTAGTAGTGATGAACCCTATCTGATCCTGATTGCCACCTCATGTCTCTGGTCTATAAATTATCCAGTAGGTGGTGCTGAAGTTCCATACCATATATTTCTTCAGCATCAAATGATTCATTCCCCTGTCAAGGCAGGAGAAAACTCATTTAAGTTTTAGCAGTTCTGAACACAAGCCATCAGACCAAAGTTTTTCTTGTTATGCCATCTAGACGATTTCATTTTCAATATTTACTGTAACTTAAGGTGGTTTAGCCATTTGCTTATACTACCAGATTAAAAAGCAAAGAGAAAGGTTTCAGAGGAAAAGCCAGTTGGCAGTGCCAAGTCTATACGCAGAAGAAAATGTTCCTGAACATACCTATACACGTTTTAAAAATGAGAAATTTAAACTATCCTTTTTTCCCCTCCACATAATTCTAACTTACTCAAAAGAACATTTCCACATAGGGATTTGATAACATTATCTGTTAGTCTCCTAGACTGGTTTGGAATTTGAGTGTGTTAACTATAAAGATCCAAGGTGAAATAAAAACCATTTCATCACCATAGTTTTTAATGAAGAAACTTGTTTAAAACTGTAAAGGAAAAAATGGGAATGGGATGGCAAAATCTTAGCAGCAAAGTGGTTAAACAAATTGAAAATATTAATGCACAAACATTAAAATATTAAAGCATATATGTTGCATATAAAATACAGTACAGAACCAGGAGTTGCACTATACTGATTAGTGCTTAACAGAAGAAATGATTAAATTTGTTCTTCCCAGAAGTATATACACAGTTCATTTCCACAGCATTTCCTATAGAGCCAGCAAGTTATTTTCTTCAGTTATTCACACCTTGCTCAAACCTGAATTATGAACTCAGCACTTACAAATATGAAAATTCATTCACAAGGAAAACCAGTATTTCCATTTTACCAATAAAACGTAATTTTGAAAGTTAACAGTCTATTCTAGGAAACCAAGTTTAGCTGAAAACTTCAGGGATGAAGATCATCTGGTGTAGCAGTGTTCAATTATATAAACAGTAAAAATAAGTCTTAAAACTGCTGCTACAGTGTCATATTTTGGATTTAGTTCATCCAATTGATTTTTAGTACAAAACTAGAAATAACCTCTTCTTCATAACATCTATAGTTATCAATATATTTTTCTTCTTTTCAATGTGAAATAATACTTCAAGATGATCTATATACACAATGTTGTCAGTTCAGGCTGTCATATAAATATAAATGCTTTCTTAAAAAAAAGTATTTTACAGACAGATAGTGTTATATACATTGTTCAGTCTGATCTGGGGCAAAAGAAGAAAGCTAACACGAGCTTAAGTGTGATATGTAAAAAGAATGATACATAAATGACATTTTAAAACCTGCATAGAAATGAGCTTCAAATGGTAGTGTGATTTTAATTTTATCACTTCTGAAATTTCAAGCCATTAAAAAAAAGGCACACTTCTCAACTTTATCCCTCTAAGGGAATGTTCTTAAAGAACCCTTTACTTGTTAGAGTTTTAATGTAACACTTAAAAAGACAAAAAAAACCCAAAAAACAACAAAAAAACCAAACCGACCAGACAAACTGACCCCAAATGCTTTAAACCATTTGTTGGAACATTTATCCAACTACTTTGTAAATAAAACATCCAGTAATACAATGCTCTGCAAAAGAAATAAAATTATATGTACAAGACATTTCATTCACAATGTTGGATTAAATATTTTCCTGGGATAGTTTAGTATATACTTTAACATAAAATAATTTTGCTTTTGACAAGTTTAAATAAAGTAAAATGCAACTGGGAAAACTTATTGTTTTGTGAATAATAAGCACTGAGAATTAAGCTAAAAAATTATTAACACAGCTGAACATATTCTAGTTTAGCAGAATGATAAATGGAGATCTCAGGAGGAAACTTTTACATGGAACTATCCAGTTACACTTTTTGCCTTGTAAAACATTTGTAAATGCAATATGATTTTTTGAAGGAGGAAAACTCTGAAAGAAAACAACTTGCTGGTTGAATACCACAAAAAAACAAAACAATCCCCAAACCTCACTTTTTTCTATAATGTTTACTCAGTCTCTTTTATATAAAAATAAGTGTTACGTTCCCATCAGAACATTAGACAATTACATCTGTGCTTTAAAAAAAAATTGGTCACTCAAGGCTATTAGGATATTTTTAAAGATTTTAGATTACCAGAATGTACAGACAGAACTCAATATAAACTGTAGCCAAAGGGAAATGAGGATGAAAATAGCAAATCATTCACATGGAATAAAAACATTATTAACTAGATGAGTAAAATATTCAAAATATAATGGAATGTGACAGTAGATATATGTACATCTACTTCAGAACTAGGAAGGAAGGGGAAGAAAAGTTTAATATGTGATAATTCGTACCTTATATTTAGTTAAATATAAACATTTGTTATTTATACATAAAACCACTTTCAAAAAACAACTAATAAATGATTTAGTTGCACTTGTTTTACTTCTTACAATTTCAAAGTGTTAACTTTCCTTAGATTGATATCAACTGTCCCCTAGTGCACTTTTAGTTTATGTCTTAATGAATTCAAACCTTTAAAAGTCCCATCACCTGATGCATAAATATACAAAAAAGCCAAAAATTAATCCCTTTTAGGTTGGATATTTTATGCTCACTTTTTATAGCCAATAACCAGAAATGGTTTCCTTTTGCAAATACTCTTTACAACCTGTAACAAAACATGCCATGCACTGAAGGGAAAAAGTTGGGCATGGCTAGCATTCGTGAAATGCCAAGAACTAACAAGTTCTGCTTCCTCCACGTGTGGCCCCAAAGACACCAGGCAAGATTTCATATTGCTTGCCAAAAGTTTCCACAAATCCAAGTTAGCTAATTCCTGGAAACAAAGATTTTAAGCTCATTTTGGCACTGGATCCTTTCATCCAGCAGCTTTATGTTTCCCACCACAGCACCCACACGCCTCACCACAACGATGGCACGTTCTCAGGGGGACATAGCAGCACATACAAGGTACAATGAAAGACAAAGCTACTAGGGCTAACCATCGTAAGCAGAACTTGTCATCACTAGTGTCACATGAACAGGGATCAGAAAAATCTCCCTCTGAGTCTGACATACAATGATATAACATGCTCTCTGCACAGAGCATGCAACTAACTTGATATATGCATCTTTTAATAGGGTCTGGAGCATCCTGACATTTTCCCCTGCCATTTTCTTCATGATTAAACCTTTCTTGGCAGTATACACAGCGGGAACGTTCACCATCTTCTTTTCTTCGTTTTGATTTCTTAAATTTTAATGAGGAAGGCTGTGTCTTAAATACCACAGAGTCTTTGAGTGAACTTAACTTAGTCTCATCCCCACAAGAGTACAGATAGTCTGATTTTTTACTGTCTGGTTTAGAAAACTGAATATTGGAATCAGTATCATCTCTCTCTAAGTCATTTTTCCACATGTCAGGATGTCTGTAGTCTGCATACCGACGTATTAGGATATCTCGAGGGTTTATTCTGACAATCTCATCCTCATCTTGAAAGCTGACATGACGGATTGATTTCAAAGGGACCTAAAAAGGAAAGAGATGAAAGCAGCAATAAGAACAGCGAAGGTTAATTTTATATGTCAATTTGGCTGGGCTGCAGTGCCCAAATATTTGATCAAACATTATTCTGGATGTTTAAGTGAAGATGTTTCTTGGATGAGATTAATCTTTAAGATCGTCAGTTATGAAAAAGATTATTCCACACACAGACAGACTTCCTCAATTAGTCAAAGGCCTTAATAGTTTAAAGAGGGGCGCCTGGGTGGCTCAGTAGGTTAAGCCTCTGCTTTGGCTCAGGTCATGATCTCAGGGTCCTGGGATAGAGCCCAGCATCGGGCTCTCTGCTCAGTGGGGAGCCTGCTTCTCCCCCACCCCCCACCCCCGCCTGCCTCTCTGCCTCCTTGTGATCTCTCTCTCTCTCTCTCTCTCAAATAAATAAATAAAATCTTAAAAAAAAATAGTCAAAGATTGAGCACCCCCAGGCAAGACGGGATTCTGCTAGCAGACTGCTTTTGGATGGGACTGCAACTCTTCCCCGGGGTCTCAAGCCTGATAGCCTACTTGCATATTTTGCATATGTATCTTCATTACTCCATGAACCAATTTCTTAAAATAAATTTCTCTCTGTGTACATATATATACAACTAGTTGGTTCTGTTTCTCAAGAGAACCCTGACTCATACACATTCTAGTACCAAGAATTGGAGTATTGCTGTTACTAAGTACCTAAAAATGTGGAAATGCCTTTGGAAATGGGTAGAGGGCAAAAGAGTTTTGAAGTGCATGTTACAAAAAGCCTTGAAGGGACTGTTCTTAGAAAAACAGATATTAAATGTGCTTCTGGTGAAGGCTCAGATGGAAATGAAGAACACACTGGAAAATTGAAGAAAGGTGATACTTGTTATAAACTGGTAAAGAATGTGGATGAACTGTATGTTAGTGTTTTGTGGAAGACAGAACCATGAGTGATAGACTTGGATATTTGGCAGAGATTTTAAGCAAAGTGTTGAAGGTACCCAGTTTCTCCTTGTGGCTAACACTAAAATGTGAGAAGAAAGGGATAAACTGAAGTAGAAATTTTTAAGCAAAAAGGAAGGAGATCTTAAAGAAAATTCTCCACGTATGGGTAGTGCAAAAACTGAGAAAGCAAGTTCTAGAGAGAATACCAAAGGTGTGGCTGACCAATCATGTAATAAAGAGATTAGGATATGATTCCTGAATCCAATCAACTATCTCAGCTACAATACTGCCACAATGGACTACAGGGATCAGAGGTAGCATGAAACAAAGAAGGCTTTTTTGGACTTCTAGGATTTACAGGACTAGCAAATAAAGCTATCTGACTGAAAACATGTGTTATGCTTTAAGAAAAGGAAAAAGGATCCCGAGGGTGAGGCTCTCTCCTCAGTTTCAGTGGGCCAGAACACCTGCAACCTGCATATGAGGCTATCAACCACTGCGAAGGATCTGGGTTTACCACTCTGCTGGGCCCATAGGACAAAACACTGAGCCAAACCCAGAGGATTATTCCAAAGCCTTAAAATCTCACAGAATTTGCCCTGCTAGGTTTTAGACTTACTTAGGACTCATGACTGCTTTCTTCTTTCTAAGATTTCTCCCTTTTCAAAATGGAGTATCTCTACTATGCCTTTCCCATCATGGTATTTTGGAAGCAGTTAATTTATCTTCCTTTACAGGTTTCCAGAGAGAGAGGAATTTTGCCTTAGGATGAATAACACCTTGCAACTCACCCACACTCAACTTAGAGGATAGTGAGATAAGATGCAGGACTTAGAACTGATGCTAGCTAGAATGGGGTAAGACTTTTAGGCTGTTATGATGGGATCATTGTATTTTGCATGTAAGGGATGAGTACGAGGAACCAGAGGGCAGAATGTTAGGGGCTGAACTGTGTTCTCCCAAATTCATATGTTGAGTCCAATACTTCAGAATGTGACATTTGTATAGAAGGACTTTAAAAGGTGATTACATTAAAATAAGGTCATTAGGAAGGTTCTTAATCCAATCTGGTATCCTTTTAAGAAAAGGAAATTTGGGGGGGGCCCTTGGGTGTCTCAGTTGGTTAAGCTTCTGGACTCTTGGTTTCAGCTCAGATTATGATCTTGGGATCATGGGATCTCTGTGCTCAGCCAAGAGTCTGCTGGAGATTCTCTCCTTCTCCCTCTGCCCCTTCCCCTCATCACACATATGTTCTCTCTCACTCTCTAAAACATAAATAAATAAATATTTAAAAAAGGAGGGGGAAAGCACCTGATCCAGGTTGAGGCAAACGTCCATTCTCAAGATATTGTGAAACTGGGGCAAAAAATCTCTCCAGATCTGGGTTAAAGGTGGTATGGTGGATACAGTCTATTAAATCACCAATATATAATTCCCATTGGCTTTATCTGGTGATAAATACACAGTGGCAATCCCCAGACTCAAACCAGAAATTTGGATGAAATTTAAGTAATAATGTTTATACTCATATATGTAGCAAATGTACACATGAAAAAAATTTTCTAGTATAATTCAGCTACATGGAGAATTGAAGGGCTAAAAAATTTCACTTATTTGTTAATTAGTTATATACTGTATCAGAAGATAAAACTAAGAACTTACCCTATTTTGGGACTTTAGACTTCCACATTCCTTGGATATTTGCCGTTGTACATATTCTATACTTCTGCTCTGAACGTCTAGGCCCGGATGACTGAATGGTATCTAAAATATAAACAATTTCTATTTAAGTAACAAGAGAATGTATTTATTTTTTATAAAACCATATACAGTGGGTATTCCAAAACTTCATAACCTATTAGTAATAAAGCTTTTCCAAACAGTTTACTAAAATGCACCTACTTGAATTATCCTATTATTTAAACTTCGGTCATTTCTCACATTTATTTTTATTTTTATAGGATTTTATTTATTTGAAAGAGAATGAGAGAGAGAGCACGAGAAGGGGAGGGTCAGAGGAGAAGCAGACTCCCTGCTCAGCAAGGAGCCCAATGGGGATCTCAATCCTGGGACTCGAGGATCATGACCTGAGCTGACGGCAGTCACTTAACCAACCGAGCCACCCAGGCGCCCTTCCTTACACATTAAAATTTTAATTTTGAAAGTAACAGGAACATCTGGTTTCCGATTCTGCATTTAAGGAACTTAGTAATTGCCACTCTGTCCTAACAAGCAAAAAATCTAAATAGAAAAAATATCACCAACTCTTCTCAGATGTGAGAGAGAGGATGACACAGTGCAAACCACTGCCTCCAAGACTGGAGACAGATAGGAAAATAAAGGGAGTCACAGTTCACCAGAGCAGACTCGTGAGCAGATATTGCCACAGAAACCAGTGCTGAGGTAGAAAAACCTAAACTATAATTGATGAGCTGCCAGAGCTCACTGTAGCTCAGTTAAAAACTCCAAGTGGAAGCAGTCATAGTGAAGCTCCCAAATTCTTATTGTGGGTTTCCCTCCAAGAGCTCAACCAGATTCTTGCAGTAAATACCAGAGAAATCCCTGCATGCTTCCAGAAGGAGGAGGGGAAAATGAACCATTGCAACTATGTCATAATACTCCTTTTTTGTTTGTTTTTTAACAAGGTCTGCTCTTGGGAGAAACTAGTTAACCAGAGCCTGATCTAGGATGTTATCAGAGCCTACTTGACCTAGGAAAAGAGAAACAGCCAACTTTTTAGTCAACTCTAACCATCTGACCCAACTAAAAAGTTAGGAAAAAACTGTGAAATACTTTTGGAGTTCACAGTCCAGAAGCATAGGCTCATTCTAAAAGACAGACTTAATCAAAGGACTACAGAATGCTTCCCCTCCCCACCCATACCTCACCACCACATACTAAAGGCCTATTTATGCCAGTTCCTTTTACCCAGTACATCATGTCTAGCTTTAAGGAAAAAAAAAATTGTAAAACAAACTGAAAGGCAAAAACACAATTTGGAAAGATAGAACAAGCATCAGAACCAGACATAGCAGGGCTGTTGGAATTAGCAGACTAAGAATTTAAAAGAACTATGATTAATATGCTGAGAGCTCTAACGGATAGACAATATGCAAGAATAAATGAACAATACAAGGGAAGAGATAGAAACTAATAAGGAGCCCAAAGAAATGCTAGAGGTCACAAACATTAAGAGAAATGGAGAATGCCTTTGCTGAACTTATTGGACTGGACATGACTGAGGAAAAAAAATCTGAGCTATTTAAAACAGTAATGACTGAGAATTTACCTAAATTAATGTCAGACAGCAAACCACAGACCCAGGAAACTCAAAGAACACCAAGCAGGATAAACACCAAAAACACATTACACCTAAGAACATAATTTTTGAACTAAAAAACTCAAAGATAAAGCAAAAAATCCTGAAAAATGGACAAAAACAAAAGCTCCTCACTTACAGAAGAGCAAAGAATGACATTTGACTCATCTTCAGAAACAATGTATGTAAGAGAGTGGAATGAAACATTTAAAGTGATGAAAGAAAAAAATCTGTCAGCCTAGAATTCTGTACCTTGCCGAAAAACAAACTTCAAAAAAGGCAAATAAAAACTAAAGAAATTTGTTGTCAGTAGACCTGCCTTATAAGAAATGTTATGAGGTTCTTTAGAGAGAAGGAAAATAATACAGATCAGAAAGATCTACGTAAGAGTAAAGGAGCACTGAGGAAAAAATAAAATAATGTATTTTCACAATAAGATACAATTTTATTTTTTTATTCTTAATTGAGCTAACAAGAATAGCTTATTCAAAAATAGTAACAATGTATTCAATCATGTATGATTTTATATATATACACACACACATATGTATACACACACACACATATACTCACGCATATGAAGTGAAATAAATGAAAGCAATGATGTAAGAGATGGGAAGGACCTATCCTTCTAGGTCCTAAATCACTGAAGTGATTTAGTGTTCTTTGAAAATGGACACAGATACAAACCAAAGGGCGACAATAAAAAGTAAAAGCAAACAAATAAATATAACTTATATGCTAAAAAGTGGAGAAAATTAAGACATATAAACTGTAGAATTAAACCACAAAAGACAGAAAATAAGTGAAAGACAGAAAGAGAAACAAAAAACAAGGGCAACAAATAAAAAACTGTAAAAAATATGATAAATATTAATCCCACTGTATAATAATCACTTTGAATGTTAACATCCCAAAGGTACCAGTTAAAAAATAGACTGTCAGAATGAATAAAAAAGTTAAGACTCAATTATAAGAAACGTACTGTAAGTGTAAAGATACATATAGAGTAAATGTAAGCGTAAGGGGAATAATACACTATGCTAACATAAATCAAAAGAAAACAAATTTAATTCATTTCAGACAAGGCAGACTTCAAAGCAAACAAAGTTACTGGTCATAAGGAGGGGCACTAAGGAGCACCTGGGTGGCTCAGTTGGTTAAGCATCTGCCTTTTACTCAGATCATGAGCCCGGGGTCCTGGGATCGAAGCCCACATTGAGCAGGGAGCCTGCTTCTCCGTCTCCCACTCTCTCAAATGAATAAATTAAATCTTAAAAGAAAATAAAGAAGGCATTACGCAATGTTATGAGATTAATTTTCTAAGACCTGCAATCCTTAATGTGTATGTGCTTAAGAACAGAGTGTTAAATCACACAAGGCAAAACCTGATGGAACCGCAAGGAGAAATAGATGTACTCATTACCACAGCTGGAGACTTCAACACCCTTCTATCATAAATGGACAGATCCGACAGGCAGAAAATCAGTAAAGACCTAGCTCAACTCAACACCATCAATCAAGTGAATGTAACTGACATCTACAGACTACTTAACAACAGCAGAATACATATTTTCTCAAGCTCACATGAACATTAACCAAGATGGACCACATTCTGGGCCATAAAACAGACTTTAAGAAATTTAAAAGAATAGAAATTATACAATGTCTGCTGTTACACCACAGAGGAATTAAGCCAGAACTCAGCAACAGAAGAGTAAGTGAAAAATCCCCAAATATACAGAGATTAAACAAAACAACACACTTCTAATAACATGTAGATCAAAGAAGAAATCACAGAAATTAAATAGTATTTTGAACATAATAGAAATGAAAATTGTGGGACAGAGTGAAGGAAGTCCACATGCAGATATATTAGAAAAGACAGACCTAAAATCAATAATCTAAGTTTCCATCATTGGAAATTAGAAAAAGAAGATTAAATCCAAAGGTAGAATTTCTAGCTAATGCAGTAAGACAAGAAAAGGAAATAAAAGGTATATAGATTGAGAATGAAGAAATAAAACTGTCCTTGTTCACAGATGACATAATCATCTATGTAGAAAATCTGAAAGAATTGACAAAATAAGTCCTAGAACTAATAAGCAATTATAACAAGGCTGTAGGATACAAGATTTATATATAAAAGCCAATCACTTTCCTATATACGAACAATAAACATACAGGGTTTGACGTTAAAAACACAGTACTATTCACATTAGCACTCCACAAAATGAAATACTCGGGTACATATCCAACAAAATATGTATGTAACATCCGTATGAGGAACACGATAAAATGCTGATGAACAAAATAAAAGGAAATAAATGCAGAGATATTCCATGTTCATGGATTGGGAGACTCAATATTGTCAAGATGTCAGTTCTTTCCAAATTGGTGTAAAGAATCAATGCAATCCTAATTAAACCTCCAGCAAATTATTTTGTGGATACTGACAAACTGATTCTAAAGTTTACAAAAAGAGGCAAAAGACCCAGAACACCCAATACAATACTGAAGGAGAATTAAAGCTAGAGGACCGACATAACCTGACTTCCAGGCTATATTAATCAAGACAGTGTGGTATCAGTAACAGAAGAGATAGATCAGTGGAAGAGAAGGGATGACCCTGGTAATGGTGATAACTCTGACACCAAAGGCACAATCCACAAAAGAAAGAACTGGTAAGGTGGACTTCATTAAAATTAAAAACTTCTGTTCTGCAAAATACAATGTCAAAATAACAAGAAGATAAGCCACAGGGAGAAAATATTTGTAAAGATATCTAATAAAGGACTGTTACCCAAAACATTCAAAGAACTGTTAAAAACCAACAATAAACAAACAACCCAATTAAAAAAATGGGCCAAGATCTCAACAGATACCTCACCGAGGAAAATACACAAATGGGAAGTAAGCAAATGAGAAGATGCTACATACTTCAGTCATCAGGGTAATGCAAATGAAAATAACGAGGTACCACTACAGAACTAGTAGAATGGCCAGTATTCAGAACACTGACAATGCCAAATGTTGGGGAAGATGTGGAGCAAGAGAAGCCCTTACTGACTGCTGTGGGAATTCAAAATGGTACAGCTACTCTGCAAGACAATTTGCTAATTTCTTACAACACTAAACATACTCTTCCCATATAATCCAGCAATTGTGCTCCTTGATATTTACTCAAAAGTTTCAAAATCTTATGTCCAGGCAAAAATCTGCACAATGTTTATGGCAGCTTTATGCATAAATGCTAAAACCTGGAAGCAACAAAAAGGTCCTTCAGTAGGTGAATGGATAAAGTGTGGTATACCCAGACAATAGAATATTATTCAGTATTTAAAAAAAAAAAAAAAAGCCATGGAAGAATTTTTACATGTCCATTACCAAGTGAAAGAAACCAACCTGTTTATTACCTTTATTTATTTTTATTTTATTATTATGAAATTTTATATTTATTATGTTTATTATTTATTATTAAATAATAAACTTATTTATTATTTAGGTTATTATCTATTTTACATGTTTATTACCAAGTGAAAGAAACCAATCTGAAAAGGCTATATACTTTACAATTACAACTATATGACTTTCTGATCCAGGCAAACTAAAGACAGTAAAAAGATAAGCGGTTGCCAGGAGTTGTGTTTTGGTGGGGTGGAGTAGAGGTGAATAGGCAGAACATAGAGAATTTTTAGGGCAATAAAAAAAAAACTCCATGATACCATAATGATGCCTACAGGTGATACATTTGTCTACATCAAGAGGATGCAAAACACCAAAAGTGAACCCAAATGTAAATTCTGGACTTTGGGTGACTATGATATGTCAAGGTAAGTTCATCAGTTAGAACCGTCCACTAGTAGTATGTTCCACTTTGGGGCTATGTATTTACACACACACTCATGCATGTTTGCATTTATGGGGATCTTTAAAAATTACTGCTTCCTTACACTTTTTACATATAGATACCTTTCTGTTTATATGCATAGCTTTTCTTTTAATAACAGCTTAATAGCATCTTAATACTCCATTGAATGAATGACCTAATTTATTTAACTAGTCTGATTAATATACACAGACTTTTCCCCAGGTTTTTTTTTTTTTTTTTTTTTTAAGATTTATTTATTTATTTTTTTGGCACAGAGAGAGAGGGAGAGATCACAAGTAAGCAGAGAGGCAGGGGGGGGGGGGGGGGGGGGGGGGGGGCAGGCTCCCTGCGGGGCAGAGAGCCCGATGCGAGGCTCGATCCCAGGACCCTGAGATCATGACCTGAGCTGAAGGCAGAGGCTTTAACCCACTGAGCCACCCAGGCGCCCCTCCCCAGGTTTTGCTGTTATAAACACAAGTGAACAAATGTATTTATACATTTATTTTTAATACACATGTCCAGATATAGCTGCATCACAAATTCCTAAAAGAAGAATTGCTGGATTAAAAAGTTTGTATACTTCAATTCAATAATGAATTTAAATGGATGTATCTAACTTGAACCATCTACTTAGTAGTATCTTAAACAAAAATGAAGTTTAATAAAAATAGTTAAGGACAGGGGTACTTGGGTGGCTCAGTTGGTTAGGCATCTGCCTTCAGCTCAGGTCATGATCCCAGCGTCCCAGGACTGAGTCCCATATCAGGCTCCCTGCTCACTGTTGCCCTCTCCCTTTCCCCTTCCCCCTTGCTCATGCTCTCTTTGTCTCCCTTTAAAAGGAAAAAATAGTTAAGGACTCAAGAAGTTATTTCATTCCCAGCCTTATTACCTACAGTTTTAAAATTTTACCCTAGCACTTTAATCATACAGTAGGACAGTAAAGAGAAACAGAAGCATTCCAATTTAATTATGAGGAAGGACTAAATAATTAATGTAGGATGAAGTACAATTTCTGGACTATGGAGTTTACTTTCACTAACCTGTCTTTACTATGCATCTTCCTTGTCTATTCATTTCTATCTAGTGGGAAAAATTATGAGCTAACATTTCCCAGTTTTCCTTTTAGTTTCAATATTCAACTATATTTGAATTCCTAAAAAATATATAGTACTAAGCACTATGGAAAGCATAAAGATATAGAGAAATGGTTCTTATCTTCATTGAGGTAAAAGGATAAAGCATAAACTTGCAAAGTTATGTAATTATAACTTAAGGTAGGATGTGTAAGAATTCAGGAGTTAACAGGGGAAGAAATCACAATGGACTGAATAGTCTGGGAAGGTGTCATGAAGAAAATGGGACTGAAAGTAAACACAAAATGAAGAAAGCATTTGATCAAATTAAAAAAAAAAAAAGGATTCAAAACGTACAACTTGACAGATAAAGCTGTGGCACTGCTGATCAGTGGGGGAAGGAATCCAATAAATGGTGTGGGAACAATTAATTACCTACATGGAAAAAATAAAATTGGATCACTACAATAGAAAGAAATTACTTTGAAGAAACAAAAATTTGAAACTTGTAGTACAGGGAGAAAATCTTTGAGAGAATAATAAGGAGGAATCTGTAGAAATACCATCAGGAAAAAGAATGATAAATTCAGTTGCATTAAAATTCAGAGTATCTATTCATCAAAACACCCCTAAAGAGAGTGAAAAAATACCAGAAACTAAGAGATATTGCCCATAAATAAAACTAAAAATGGAGAAATGTCACTGAAAATTTTATTATTCAGATTACTCAAGAACAGGTCACAGAAGACCACTCAGTTAAAATCATTTTATAAAGGAACAATCACAGCTATTTCTATAATCTTGCAAATGCTCAATATCTCTTACTCATAGAACACAGGAATCCTATAGACTAACTTGTCGAATTTGTTCAGAGCCTTCTGCACACGTGAACGTCAAAAGCCCATCCCTATATATCCTGAAGAAAGTCTTGCATATGAATAGTTAAAACAAAAAGTTTGTACTAGCACTCTGCCTAATAACAACAAAAAACACGCAAACAACTGAAATATCCACTGGCTAAAGAAGAAGAAAAAAGTGGTTGAGCTACCAAGAAAAGCACGGGAATGCAAAGCAAATCAAATCCAAGGTAATGGTTACCTCGAGAATGAAGCAAGGAGATGGGACTGGGGGTGTTCTTTTCTTTAAGTTGTTTGCTGGTTTCTCAGGTGTTCATTATATATATTTCCATATATTAAATATGTCATAAATTTTCTATCAGAAGCTCACTGATACATGTGCCTTTATTTATCCACCATGAAATGACCTTCAGGAACTTGAAGTAAGCAAAACTGAGTACAAGAGCTATAATGGCTTCTAGGCCTATCAGATCCAACTGATCTAATACCTGACTGAGAGCATTAACATTCTGAAAGAATGTACCGATCCATCAAAAGGATTTTAAATAGCCTATGGAAGCATAGAAAATGAGTCAAACACAAACACTTACAATGCCTATCTAAGCATATCTTGAGGAAAAACCTAGTGTTTTTTCAGCTAGTGTTAAGTAACAAATTCTCCATTGGTCTCATTTCTGCAGACCTGGTGAGGAGAGGCACTGTTTGCCATTGTTTCAGACTATTTCTATGTAAAGATGTGTGCAAAGTGAAACCACTGAAGCACAGTGTCTTCCCAGCTTTCAGTTAAGTTTGTTTAGTATCCAGTATGACTACGACACTGTCTCCCTCCCCGGCAAAAGTCTGGCAAAACTTACTGTTCTTTATAAAAGACTTTGGGTTCTCTAAGCTCAGTGTTCCAATGCTGTGATGCAAACCCACTGAGTGTGCAGCATCTACCGAGCATCTCAGCACCAACCCCAGGGGACCTAGAAGGCCAGAGGATCAACACAATTGAAGCTCATGCTACTTTATTGGGCTGTGAGTAATAATGTCCTTTATCTCTTATCTACCAGTCTTGACTTCTGTCAGCCTTCATACAACTGGCAGGTTAACCTGTTAGCCAGGATGAAAATTTCAGACTCTTTGTACTTCCTGCCTAGTCCTTCTGGCAAGATTATTCTGTTGTAGGGAAGGATCCATCAAGCTATCTAGTCAAAGGCAATTAAACATCCAAAGCATGTAAGTACTCTGATGAGCATATACTCATGAAGCTAGATTTTGGCAATCATCTAGTATCTCATGAAGATCTATTTTATGTAGACAATGTACTAAACAAGCTACCACTAGTACTACAGTCCACATGATGGCTTAAATTAAATTTTACATTCTAATTTTTATAAAACATTTTTCTTAAGTTTGATTATTTTATGCCATTAAGATGACTTAATGTTAACATCCTGACAAAATATGGTTTCTGACCTTCAAGTTTAAGGCCAGATTCTGTAATATGGGAAATTCATTCTGTGAGGCCTATTGAGGGACATCCAAATGGACAAGTGGTATACCACTAAAACAGAACTGTGCCAAATGCAAGGGTGCATTATTCCTGTTAAGAAACTCTGTAATTACTTATTAAATGCATAGGTAACATCTACTGTAGCTTTAAAGGAGAATACTTACTCCATTCTAATCCCTAATAAATGGAGTTCACTTATTTTAACAACAACAAATGTGTAATTAAATGTCTAGTTATACAAACTCATAAAACATAACCCTTGTTTCTCTATGTCACATCAATCTTGGAGATAAGGAAAAGTTGTAAAGAAGGTGGACTTCAGATCTTAATAGTCTGTCTCCAGAAGCCATGTTCAAAATCTCCATGCTAAGAGCTGCCTGCCAAATGTTGTTTACTTCCCTCTCTGCAGTGATCTACCATTGTTTTGCAGTTTTCTCCATGGCCACTATATTCTTCAACCACTCCACCACTACCATCACTGCCATGTCGGGAGAAGGGCTCCATTCTTTTCCCTCCCATCAGTCAAAAGAGTAGCTTAAAGTTTATAGTTCCCTCAGCCAAAAAAGGTAGGCCAAATAAGCTCCCAGGGTCTGGGATGATGAATACTAGTCTATTTTAACTTTGTGTTATAGTCACTAAGTTTTCTCTCACTGCTCAACTATATGAATCACAGGTCTACTTCAGAATGTACACATATTCACTCTCTTCCACTAGTGAGTTTTTCTGCCCATCACTCAAGATATTGGAACATATTTTATATTTAGGTGTTAATCTGGATATCCCCAATCTTAACTATCTTATTTCCTAGGACGCCTAGAAGTGATGAGCAAATAAGACTCCAGATGGATTGTTCTGATTCCAAAATCCCTGGAAAAGGTATGCAAACTATTTTTGCTATTATTTTTATCAAAGTAAAACTGCCTTAAAATTACTTTTCCTTCTTTTTTTTCCCCCAAAGATTTTATTTATTTATTTGATACACAGAGAGAGATCACAAGTAGGCAGAGAGGCAGTCAGAGAGAGAGGGAGAAGCAGGCTCCCCGCTGAGCAGAGAGCCCAAGGCGGGGCTCGATCCCAGGACCCTGAGATCATGACCTGAGCCGAAAGCAGAGGCTTTAACCCACTGAGCCACCCAGGCGCCCCTACTTTTCCTTCTTGTACCAATTAATTTTTCTTGCATTTCTTATAAAATTTCATAGTAAACTTAGACAAAAACATGCATAAACTATAGATAATATCTATCCCCCAAATGAGGCAGTTTGTCATAGAGGTGGTTTTGTTGTGAAGATCAATGTGAGTTATAGAAGTGCTTTCAACAGTACTCAGCATACAGTAGAGACCAGCTCTGATAAGGATTAACAAGCCATACTTAATTAGATTTAATGAAATATAAAGCTGTGTGTTTACCATAAAAGGAAATATTTTAATCTGAGTTAGAATAAAAAGGAAGAGAAAGAAAAGAGGAAGAAGGTAGAAGGAAGAAACATTTAGCATTTGTAAATAACCTCAGAGTTCTTACAATTCAGCAAGTATTAATCTAATGACGTTCAAGTACTTAATGATTCTATGCATGAATTTCTTCACTGACAAAAACCAAAGATATTGGGTCTGCTCAAATGAAACACTGGAATCAAAAGCACTTAGCAAAGGAACAAAAGACTATAAAAATCTCATTTTAAATAGTCTTCTTGATTTCCTAAGACAATTCCAGAGGTCAGATTATTAAACATGAAAACGCATATAACACTTAAACAACTATTCTGAAAATAATTAAATATGCGAATGAAAATCAACTTCCAAAGTAAAAGCAGAATGATTCTCAGAAATTTAAGTGTTGCTTTCAGTAATTTTTTTAATTTATGATAAACACCAGGAAGAAATACTAACAGGTTTCATTATGCCACTTCATATACCATGATATCAGAGGGGGAAATATAAAGAATAGCAATATAAATTGCAGTTCTAGGTACTGGGGGAACACTCATATGTGACAGAACAAATCAAGATAATCAAACACTATCAAAGAAACAAGTCTTATCTTCTGAGAAGGAAAAAAAAAAAAAACAACCTAGCAATAGATGACAACACCAATGTGTTTGAAAAATGGCCAACACGAAAGTAAAAGGGGCTATAAAGTCTGAGATCAGTGGGGAAAGTAGAACTTCAGTTAAGTAAATAACTAAAAACTATCTGATCACAAGAAAGATTAGAGATCCCTCTTTTTTCATCATGAAATAATCACGACAGTTTATTTAATCATGAAATACATCATTCAGAATATAAGAGCCTACATGTCCTAACATACAACCTCTGGATATTAGGCCAGTCTTTCATTCTGTGCTAACAGGAGTGGGAAGTGGGAGTGGTCCTATATTGGTGGTGACAGAGGCAACTGTCCTAGTCTTGCCCATCCCAGATAAAGGCATCATCGCTCATTCTCCTGCTTAGACCTCAAACTCAGAAGACATCCTGGACTCTAATCTATGATCAAAACTCTTTTGGCTCTTCCTTCCAGAATCTACCCCTTATCGAACCATTTCTCATCATTTCTGTCTAGGTCAAATCACCAAAATCTTTCACCTGGAGGAAAACAATAGCTTCAAAATTGGTCTTAATTCCCCTCATGACCACATCCTAACTGTCCATTCTCCACACAGAAGCCATAATCATGTTTTAGAAATGCAACTGGGACTTGTAATGGGGATTAAAATCCTTCCAACTGCTGCTCAATGAAACTAGAACAAAATTCCTACTCCTCCCAATAGCCTACTCTATCCAAACTCTACCAAATTCTCTAACTGTAACTTGCAGTATATTACCACCTTTACTCACAAAACTGCAGCTCCAACATCAGCCTGTTTCTCTGAAATACCAAGCTGCTGCTTGGATATCTCACCCCTCACCCCTGGATTTTCATATGGCTACCATGTTTTGTTTTTATATTATTCGTATCTACATATAAATAGTGCCCCAGAGAATTTTCCCTATCATCTTACAGCTCTGTGTAAAGTCCCCCTCTATATTCCTACTATTCTATTTCCCATTACTTTGTTTCATAGCACTGTTACTATCTGAAATATTATTGGTTTAATCTATTTACTGTCTATCTCCCTTACTAGCATTTATATCCTTCATGAGCCTAGGGCTCATATCTTTCTCGTTCATAGCTATTGTCAGGGCTTAGAACAGGGCCTGAACATAGCTCTAACATTTATCACATGTATATATTTCAAATACATATCAATGTCTGCATGAATGAATGATCTTCCTTAACCCCTAAAACAACACTATGGGAGGAAGTTTTATTATCATTGATATTTACATGTGAGGAAACAGTAAGACAGAGAGCATTCGTTTTTTAATTGGAAGTAAATTAAAAGGATAGGATTTAAAACTAGATCTGCCTTTGTCTGAAGCCCAAGATCTTACCCACTGCTGGAGAAATTTCTATCCAGGGATGAATTTTCCCCCTAGTGCCTAGTTTGGTTCTATTAAGCAAACAGATCTTACAGAAAACAGCAAAATAACAAGTTTAGGCAGGAAATGTAAAACACAGATTAAATTTACACAAGGCAAAAAGAAACATCTCTTTGCTCAAAGGTTGCCATGATTAGCCTTGCCACTCTCCTGCCAATCAGCCATAATTATGATTAAACCAGGATCTGGCACTTGACGCAAAGGCAAGCCATATACTTATAAGATAGCCTAGAACAGGAGCTCTGCTCAAAAGTGGCAATGTTAGATAGAGTGTGCATCGTTTTATCTCTTTTCTGCCTAACTGGCCTATCTTGTAACCTTGGAATGGAGAGCTATGTAGCATATATAAACAAACCTGCCCTAAGCTGAGCCAATCGGCTTCCTTCTTATAAGAATATGGAATTGGTTTGGAATTTGGATTTTGGAACAGGTTGGAATGTCATGTCGACTGAAGAGCTGAGCCTGACATTCTGATAGTCTTAATATATTACTAATCAAAGAGGCAACAAAGAACCTAGGCCACAGAGAAAAAGAATGAAATGGATATATAAAGAGAAACAGAGATAGTCATGTTGAGTTTGTATGAATAAGATATAGGGGAAGCGTGGGAGTAGGGAAAGAGAGAAGCTACTTATGCCTAGTATCTCAAAAGTCCTAGCTGTATTTATTCTTAAAACGAATTCTGAGGAATGCCAGAGTCATTAAAATAAAAGTAACACCCCCCCAAGTAAATATATACAATGGAATATTACACAGCCAACAAAAATATTAAAAACCTTGCCATTTGCAATAATGTGAATGGAACTAGAGGGTATTAGGCTAAGTGAAATAAATCAGAGAAAGACCATTATCATATAATTTTACTGATATGTGGAATTTAAGAAACAAGGCAGAGGATCATAGGGAAAGAGAGGAAAATATGATACAAGACAAAACCAGAGAGGAAGACAAACTGTAAGAGACTCGTAATCATAGGAAACAAACTGTGAGTTGCTGGATGGGGAGAGGGGTGGAGGGATGGGGTAACTGGGTGATGGATATTGGGGAGGGTAATGTTGTAATGAGCACTGGGTATTATATAAGATGGATGAGGGACGCCTGGGTGGCTCAGCAGGTTAAGTCTCTGCCTTAGGCTTAGGTCATGATCTCAGGGTCCTGGGATGGAGCCCCACATCGGGCTCTCTGGTCAGCTGGGAGCCTGCTTTCTCCTCTCCCTCTGCCTGCCTCTCTGCCTACTTGTGATCTCTCTCTATTAAAAAAAAAAAAAAAAAAGACAGATGAATCACAGACCCTGTACCCCTGAAACAAATTAATACATTATGTATAATTTTAAAAATTATAATAAAATAAAATAAAGTACCCAAATGATCCTAAATTAATCAAGTTCCCAGCACTGAATGATAAGACCAGAATAAACCGGGTCAAAACATCATTTGCTTCCAAGCTGATGCTGTTAGCATTTATCCATTCTCTCATTCAACAAATGTTAATTAGAGGATCACTTTATTCAGAAACTTCTAGGTTTATGAAGATATCAGGGAAAAGTAATATACAAAAGGTACAAAACAAACAAAAAGAACAATGGAAAAATTAAATACATAAAGTTAGGAAGTGATAAATGTTATGAAGAAAAATAAAGCAAAGTAACGATATAGTGATAGAAAAGCTGCTATTTTATTTAGAGTGCCCAGGGAAGGCTTCACAGAAAATGTGACCTGACGTGAGGGGTAAACTGTGTGAAGATCTAGGAGAAAAGTGTTCCAGATAGATGGAAGAGCAAATGCAAAACAAATTTCTTCCCTTTCAGCCCAGCGCAGCTCCTGGCCCATGGCCGCCTACTCCTACCGCCTGGGCCCCGGGGCCGGCCCAGCTGGGGGCGCGGCGCTGCCGGACCAGAGCTTCTTGTGGAACTGCATGTTTGAGATCCTCAGGTTAAAATGAGAATCATGAAATGAGAATCCTCAGGTTAAAATGAGAATCATGAAATGAGAATCAAGTAGGCTTTCGTCATAGCCACTATGCCAATGGACACTAATACATCTTATAAATATCATCTATCAAGAAAAGTATTTTAAAACGTTTTTTAAAAAAGCACTTTGATTGGTTTCTGATTTTGTAGACATATACTGGGTATGGTTTAAACCACATGACTTCATATTGAAACATTTAAATTGCTTATTCAACAACGAAAGCATTTGTTTCTATCACTAAGAGAAATGGGGTCATATATGGTCTTCCAACAGATTTGGTAACATTTGTGAGTGACATAAAACCAGGGTTATAGCCTATAATTAAGGTCTCATTTTTAGATCAACCGAAACAATTAGAAGGTTGTATACTGAATACCTAAGGAAACACATTCACTGAGTTGATTTAGGAGTATATTACTAGTATCTGAGGTTAAGCTACAAGAAACAACTCTATGAAACTTATCAGTGTATTTGCCAAAACATGTATGTTTGCTCAGGACATTTTTCTTAATATCTCTCATCTGAGAAGTTTCATGTCAAGTTAGGGAAACTTTTGGTTCCTGAGGCTGAAATGGCTTTTCTTCCCAGATAATGAAACCATAACACACTTTCCCTTTTCACCTTTGTAATCAAAAAATGTAAAGTCAAATTTATGGTTCAATCAAATCACATTCTCCTAGATTTCTGTTGCTTATTTTGTCTGACAAAGGCAGATGGTCTTAATGTCCTTCTCTAATACATCCAATTTCTATATATAGGAATAACACACTGAAAAATATTTTATCTTCTCACCTGATTGGCTTGGCTTTGCAAGTAAACTCTTCTGGCATTCAGATCTTCAAAGGCAGAAGGTCTTGAGCTTCTATAAGGCTCACAGGTAACAACTGTCTCTTGCTGGAAAAGATGATCTTTCACTAGAGAACTGGAAGTGTCCTCTTCAGTTGCCTAATGGGAATAATCCCCCAAATTCATTAGTTGTCAGAATATAAACAAAAACAAATAAGAGAGTTTCACTCTAGCAAGTATTTAGCAAATCATTATGTACCATTACCATCACTATAAATGGCAATTCCCCCAAACTCAAATAATCATGATTAGGGAGCCAGGTCAAAATAAAATAACAAGGGGCGCCTGGGTGGCTCAGTCGTTAAGCGTCTGCCTTCAGCTCAGGTCATGATCCCAGGGTCCTGGGATCAAGCCCCACATCAGACTCTTTGCTCGGCAGGGAGCCTGCTTCTCCCGCTACCATTCCCTCTGCTTGTGTTCCCTCTCTTGCTGTGTTTCTCTCTGTCAAGTAAATAAAATCTTTAAAAAAATAAAAAAATAAAATAACAATAATATTAATAATAAATCAACTTTATGAGCAAAATGGGCTTCCTTATAGAAAACAACTTAGGAAGAATCAGAAGCCTAACTGTGCCATGTGAGAGATAATTTAATTAAAATGAAGCTTTAAATTTAAGGAAGTGACATACATACATAGAAAATGAAGAAATTACTACAGAGAAGAAACAAATCAATGTAAGTGTTGTCTTACAAGTTAAAAAAGCATGTACCAAGGACTGTGCTGTGCTATATGATACAGGGGATCAAAAGAGTCCAGCAGTCCATGACCTTATTGAATGAATGAAAGAATTCATTAGCCTGAACATGCTGATTCAACTCATGCACACAAGACTTAGGTAGGGTATATGCTCAATGACAGGTCCTAATGGCATGTTTTTGAAATTTCATAAACAGTAATTTATTTGTTTAAAGAAATGAGAAAATTATTTGCCATTGTTTTTCCTATTACTGCATAATTATTTGAAAAGACTGGGAAAGCCAATTAAAAATGACAGAAATACTGTCACTGCCTTAACTTAAAATAATAATTAGGAGTAATCACTACAGGGCTAATAATCTTAAAGGTGTAAACCTTTATGAACTTAAAAAAATAAAACATTTAAAAATTTGGTGCTCTAACATTAAGTAGTAAGATTCATAAAATAGCTAATATGTTTTAGTTTATAAATGCACGGCTCTAGTACTTGCCCTGGAACAAAGTAGCCTGTGACATTTAATTTCTGTGAAATTGGTTTTTTCAATTATCAAATACTTTTAATACCTATGCTATTTTATCATATGGATTTTCTTAAGGATTTAGTGAGATGATATTATATGTGAAAATGCCCTGAAAACTAAAAGCAATTAAACTTTGAAAAATATATTTGAGGGGTGCCTAAGTGGCTCAGTCGTTAAACGTCTGCCTTTGGCTTGGGTTGTGATCCCAGGGCCCTGGGATTATGCCTGATGTAGGGCTCCCTGCTCGGCGGGGAGCCTGCTTCTCCCTCTCCCACTCCCCCTGCTTGTATTCCCTCTCTTGCTGTCTCTCTCTGTCAAATAAATAAATGAAATCTTTAAAAAAATAAATTAATTAAAATAAAAATATATCTGAGAATGTACTATCACTTAAAACTAAATGTCAAACCCAGTTAATTGTTCTTTTTAGCTAATTTTCATTACAATTGTCCCAATGAGTTATGATCGTTAATGTTAAATTAATTACTAGAAAGAAGCTAGTTAAATACTAGTAACCAGCAAACATTCTTTCAAAATGCATGATGAAATCTGAAAGGAGTAAAAAATTTCAAGAAATGTATTAAAACGTTCAAGACAGTTTTGAAAATAAATGATTCAAGTAACTGTCAAATATCATAAGCAAACCGAATAGAAGAAAAGGTGGGGGTTGGGAGGAGGTTTAGAGAAAGGGCCTAAGTTGGAAACTTGTCTCATCCAACTAAGGTATAAAATTTAAGCAATTTAAGCAATTCACTTCTCTAAATTATGGTCTTATTATAAATTGGATGTATTTGCATTAATAACTTTGGGGTTAATTGAAAAACTCAAAAGATTAAAATTTGTAAACAAGCATGAATTGCCATAGTAGCAGTAGTTAGTGGTGGTAGAAGGAGTAGTAATATCAGTGGTAATTACAAAGTAATTATCCTTACAATGGTGACAACTATTTGGACCAGGTTGTTTTTATTGAATTCCAATCTAATTGAGAAGTCATTTAAGATTGGTAAAATAAAGCCTACTGAAAAATCTGTATCTGAACAAACATAAACTTGGTATATGACACAAGTATTTTACTCTACTGACTTGGGTTTATTCTATTTATATTCTGTACATGAAGCAAAACCTGTTTCATTTTGATTAAGAATACACTTATTTTTTAAAGGAAACTATCAGGAGTATTGATTATTTCATTATTAAATAAAAATGTGTTTATTATTTGGGTAACAAATAATTTAGTTCTATTTAAAAATGTTTACCAAAACAGCTAGAATTAACCTAATAACTACAGTTATATCACACAGTGAATTTATAACCACACATCTAAGTGGGTCTCAGCTAATAAAATAAGGAAAACATCCTTTAGGTGTCTCATATGGTAAGAACAAACAAACCCCCTCCCCCATCTATTATAGAGTCTATAATCTACGATAAGGCCGACTGTCCCTGAACTGTGAGAGACAAACTAACATTTTTATAGAATCCCAACCTGGGAGAGTATTTTCCTACTACTTAATTATTATCTCCTTTAGCAATTTATAAATTTAGATGTATATTGAAAGAGTTTTTAAAAAAGTAGTCATATATAAAATGCCACTCTTATTCAGTGCTAATTCTATATACATGAGTAAAATCTGGAACAACTATTTGTGAAAAGTGATTTTATTTTTTTTTTAATATTTTATTTATTTATTTGAGAGAGAGAGTGAGAGAGAACATGAAAGGGGAGAAGGTCAGAAGGAGAAGCAGACTCCTCATGGAGCTGGGAGCCCGATGTGGGACTCGATCCCGGAACTCCAGGATCATGACCTGAGCTGAAGGCAGTTGCTTAACCAACTGAGCCACCCAGGCGCCCCATGAAAAGTGATTTTAGTAGAAAGTATAAAAGTTTTTAAAACATTCAAACCTTTTGACAAATTCTTAAATCTGCAAAGAAAAAAGGTACTAAATGGAAGAAGCTTTAGGCAAAAGTATTTTTCTCAGAATTACTTTTAATAATAAAAATGAAGAAATAACCCTAATGTCCCAAAATATGGGGATCGTTACATAAATTATGGTATCCCCACTTAATGGAATATTGAGCAGTCATCTGAAATTAGGCTTATGACTAATATCCACTTTTCTTTTCTTTTTTTTTTTTTTTAAAAGGCAGACTGCCACGTGCAGCGCCTCATTTGGATGTGTCTGGAGTCTTGGAAGCTTGACTACCCTACGTTCTCCTACAAATGGACCTTGAGAGCTTGTTTGGAGGTTCTAGCAGGGGAGCGCAGCTACTCGTATACCCTTGACCGAAGAATGGTCCTCTCCTCTATCGGGGAAGGTCGTCCTCTTCAACCGAGCGCGCAGCTTCAGGAGGGACGCACATGGAGCGGTGAGGGAGGAAGGGGACACCCGCCTAGCCAGCCAGATCAGCCGAATCAACCCTGGCATCAATGGGGTGACAGATGTCGCAGCCAGATCGCCCTCACATCCAATATCCACTTTTCTATATCCATTTTTCTAGAGCTTTATTTTAATGCCGGCCACAAACAATATCACAGCTGTTTGTGATACAGAATTGCAATATTTTAAAATATAAATATATGCTATTAAAATATTCAAGTAATTCAACCAGGGAATTAGTCATATGCTTTTTGGTTTAAATACATTTTCCCCCTACTCTGTATGTGAAATAATGAACTAAGATAGTCTTCAACCCTTGTCCCAAACCCATCTGGATTCATACGAAATATCTTTCTGTCAATTAAAAACATTATTTTCTAAACAAGTTCACCTTCTCACTATCTTTCAAATCCATTTTCCCTCATTATCTTTTTTGCATATCTTGTATCAGTAGGCTTTTAACTGATCTCATTGCTTCCAGCCTTGGAGAAGGCTATTCCTGGAAATCTATTTGTTTTTCTGCTCAGAACCCTTCTAAGACTCCCAATTATCAAAGCTTTGTTGGGGAATCCTGAACATATTGGAGAGTGGAAGGGAAAAAAATCAGTATTGTCTGAGGAACACTTTCTTAAGAAACATAATTTACACAAATCCATAGAAATAGGCCCTCTTCTTCCCAGTTAATTTTTTTTTTTTCTGCTATTTCAAACAATGTTCCTAAGAACATTCTTTTATAGACTTTATGGTATATGCACATGAGATTTTTCTGGTAAATATCCAGGAATAAAAATGGTGGATTACAGGATATACCTACGTATGACACAGTTTACGTAATAAAAATTAGTTTCCAAGGTGGTTCTAACAATTCACATATCCATGTTCTCACCAAGCCCAGGAGTTATCATAACTTGCACTTTTATGTATCTTTCTGCTATTTAATTTCTATAATAATGGTCAGTCTTACTAAAAATTACCAAAAAAAATTTTTTTTCTGGAAACAAGAAACTCTGAGAATGAACAAAAGAACTAACAAATGAATGGATATGTTTGTTATTTTACCATGGCTCCTAATACTAATTCATCCTCAAATCTTTTGGTTTCAGAAATATTGATGTTTCTTACCATTCAACATTTCATACTTCTGATTCTTCATACTTGTCATTTCCTCTGCCCATGATGACTATCTTCAATTTTTCCACAAGAAAAACTCTTGATAATGTCAGGTATAAAGTCTTAAAAAAAAAGGCTTTGGTGACCCACTCCCCAACTTAATCATTCTCTCCTCTAAAGTTCCTCAAAAATACTTTTAGCTATTACCCTATATTCGAAGTGTTCTTTTATTTATATTTCTGCCAAGAACCAGTAATGGGAGATTGCCTACATTTTATCCCTAGGGCTTATAATTATGCCTGTCATATAGTATCATATAAATAACCTCTAATATGCAAACATCCACAAATCAGATCACTTTATAGTAATATAGACTCTTGGGAGTAAATCTGGTGTAACAGGAATTAAAATGTACAAAAAAGAAGTCTTTAACAAAAAAATCTTTACCCACAAAAGAAATAAATCTAATAAATGTAAAAGTTCAAATTACACTGAAAAATTCTGCTCATAATCCCAACCCCATGGAATAACAACTACTATAATCTGACGTAGAGCTTTCCAGACCTCTTAATGCATGTGTATTTGTTCATATCCTACATAGAATATGGTTCCATTTATACTACAGACAGTCTATCCATGTGGTGCTTTTTCTCACTTCAAAATATATCATGGACCTCTCACCACATCAGTATATAAAGATGTACCTCGTGCTTTGAAATGGTTGCAAAGAAGTTCAGTATTTGTGTGTGTTATCTATTCTGTAAGCAATACTCTAATTGTGAACTTTTAGATTCCTTCCAACTTTCTGTTATACATGTTGCAATGCAAGTCCTTATACATACATCCTGTTGCAGTGGTAATATTATTTCCTTAGGATTCATTCCCATAAATAGAATCACTGAATAAAGAACATGCATATATTCCCATTATATTACCAAGCTACCTTCTAGCAAGCTTATGTATCATTTGAAAAACCTCTCAAAAGTACATGTCAGAGGGACCATTTCCTCACATTTCTGTTCACACTGGGCTTTACCACTTACTGATCTTTGCCAATCTTGTCAAATAAGAAAAATACTTTCTTATTTTCCAAGAACATTATCTGCACTGTTTCCATCATTAAAATTAATAATAACCAAAACGTTAAGTTGGATACAACTGAGTAGAAAAGTATTCAGGCTTGGTCAAATTTGAATGTTTTTAACTGAATTACAACCCCTTAAAAGTAACAATTACTATGGGAACATGGACATATTCTAAAGTTAGGTGGTGGGAAATGCCAAAAATCTTTCACAAGAGCAGAAAATTTAACACATGATATACATAAAGACTGTACATACATTTGCATGCTCTCTAGCTTTAAAAAAAATTATCTATAGCAGTCCTGTACACCCACATTCAATGCTCTTAGGCTTGTGCTGGCATAGGCTCATCTGTATTATCTATATAGTAACCAATGCCAATATTTAATGTACAATGGAAATCTGTTTCACTCTCAGAGGCTGGTATAATAATTATTCTCCTATGGTTGCTAAGAGATTGTGTAGCTTTTTCTTTTTCCAAGACTACTGTAGCAATTTTATGTGTAGAGGCAAAAGGATGCTGGGTAAAGCAATAAAATATTTCCAGCTGTAGCTCTCTATCAGAACATAAGACTAGATGACAGCTGCAGAGAAAATAGAAACAGACTCTGCTTCTCTCCTCCCTTTATCCCTTCTTGCTGTGTAATTCTAAGTAGAGACAACTTAGCGTTGTTCTGCAAATCTTTTTAAATATATGATTCCCAATGAACAATCAGGTGTGAAAAAAGTGTTATTGGTCTACTTGCTGCTCAAGAACTTTACTCTTGTTTTTGTATGTCACAAAACACAGGTTTGAAAACGTATGTCTGGGTTAGATCCAACAAGAGAAGATTTTAGTAATTATACTATTAGTTAATTTTAGCATGATGGAAGAATTTTAAAATGTTCTTTGATGAAGTTTTATATTTTAGCATTGCATATGTTAAAAATGCTACCAAAAGTGCTATTCTTTTGGCATTAAAAATCATATACTCAAATTATGCAAACTTAGAAAGCAAAGAAAAAATTACAATTCCACAAGCCCAGCAAAATCACCATTAATATTTGGGTGTAGTACCCAGTAGCAATTCATTTTAGATTAAACCACAATTATTTCCTATTCTGCTCATTACATTTCTTTGGTTCCTTTGATTAGTTTAAGAGTAAGAATACATTAACCTGTGAGTTTTTTATCTTGCATTTGACTATGAGCTTTGTCTAAAAACATTAATAGCATAAAGAATTTTGCTTAAGCAATCTGAACATAGTAATCAGTGATGAAACAATATGGAAGTAATGAGAAATGTACCAAGACATAATGTCCCGCAAAAACAGAAAAAAGAAAATAAGTCCTCCACCCTAGGTTAATCAACACACAAACCAAACTACTTTTCGAATAGTTAGTTTGACTTAAATGTGGTGTTAGTTTTTCAGGAATTGTTTATTGTCTGTTAATTTGTTTTTTAGTTATTTTGTTCCTGGTAACTATATAAATTTATACAATCCTTGAACTGGTACATCTATTTCTAGGATTTTATCCTAAGGTCACACTCAGAAAAATACCAACAAAAATTAATGTAAGAGGCTGAGAAAAATGAAGTAAAGGTTCAATAAAACATGAATGGTTAAATAAATTGTCTGGCACAGTTACACGATTAGAATGGATAAATGTAAAAACTCAAATTAGACTTTGTGGGTTCACATTTTAGGATTTATACTACTTAAATTCCAACTATCACCATCACTACCATCACCAATACAAACAAACTCCTTTCAAAACACAATCAGGGGCGCCTGGGTGGCTCAGAGGATTAAAGCCTCTGCCTTCGGCTCGCATCATGATCCCAGCGTCCTGGGATCGAGCCCCACATCGGGCTCTCTGCTCGGCAGGGAGCCTGCTTCCTCCTCTCTCTCTGCCTGCCTCTCTGCCTACTTGTGATCTCCCTCTCTCTGTGAAATAAATAAATAAAATCTTTAAAAAAAAAAAAAAAAAAACACAATCAAAGGGGTGCTTGGCTGGCTCAGTTCATGGAGCATGAGACTCTTGATCTCAGGGCTATGGGTTTGAGCCCCACACTAGGTACAGAGATTACTTAAAAATAAATTTTTTAAAAAACACAATCAAAATGAAAAAGAGATTGACTCTCATGATACTTTAAAATAAAGAAATATGTATTTGAATATGACACGAAAGAACAAAAACCTAGGCAAAAGTACCTAAAATATTCACAGCAGTTATGTCTGGATAGGAATCACTCCTGATTTATTCTTTGTGATTTTCTAACTGCCCAAATATTCTACTTGAAGATATATCTAAGAGTCAAGAAAGAAATGTAAATGACAAACCATTATGCAAAAAGATTATACAGTTCTTTTGCTCCCTCATTAGATAACAAAACTCTATCTGAAGTATACTCAAGTTCTGGGAACTCGACTACGGGACAGAACTTAAGGTAGGATGATGGTGACAGTCACAGTAATATAACATCCATTTGCTAGCTAAATAATGCCTATCCACAGGGGAGGCTTGGTGGCTCTGTGGTTGGGCATCTGACTCGACTCTGGCTTTGGTCATGATCTCTGGGTTGTGAGACTGAGTCCCCCAAGTGTGGCTCTGCACTCAGTGGGTCTGCTGGAGATTCCTTCCCTCTGCCCTCTGCTTCAATGCTCCCACTGTCCCTCCCTCCCTCCAAGTACATAAATCTTTAAAAAAAAGAATAAAAATGCCTATCCACTTAGTTTTCAGAAACAGAGACTTATTAAAATGTCACCACCTTTGAAAGTTACTGCATAAAAAATTCATATCCCCCTTCCTAAAGCAAAGTTACATTAAACAATCAATAACTGTAAATCATAATCTCTTAAATCATTTTGGCTCAGAAATGACACTATCAAAAGAGTAAGCTAGTCAAGTATTTCTCAGTGGCCAAAAGAAAAAATAAGACAACTTTCACTTCAGATCAATTGAGTGTCATCTTCCTTCTTCCCAAAAACATGAAATCTGAGATCTGTCCCTCTTAGAATCCCAGCCTGTCGTGAGGTGAGTTTTATGGGTTTCGTTACCAATCCAGCATATCCGAACAACAAGAGCTGTTCTCTGGTTGGAGAAACGCTGTAAAAATGATCTTGTAACAAATATGAGCTAGCATTTAAAAAACAACAACAACAACAACAAAAGAAAAAAACCTTAACTGGCTCATTAAAACAGTCAAAGAAAGAAACCAATGAAAACAACATTCATACTTTTTTACAGCTAGGTTAAAAATCCTACATATGAAGGCTTTTCTTTAAAAAAAAAAAAAAAAAAAAAAAAACCTTCTTGGGTACCACCTAGGTATATGATCAGCACTGTACTAAAAACTTCAGGTATAAAAGATGAGCAAGATGTGATTTTAAATCCAAATGATGATGTGTTTTATATGACCCTTCAAAGACAGATCGGAAATAAAAAGGTAGACATCTTCCTATTGATTTATGAAGAATGATAAAGACACTGAATTGTTGGAGGCAAAAAGGGGCCCACCAGCAAATAACCAAATGTCTGGTGTAACTTTAGAACAGAAAAGGTGCTCAAATAACTGGTGAATAAATTGTTGAATATTTAAAATGGAGAGGATTTCCACTCTGATATTTAATGTCTTCAAGACATTTAATGATCTAAATAAAGCACAATCATGACCTCTTCTGGGTTTAAAAAAAAAAAAAAAAAGATAATGGGTTATTCTTTAAAAACCATTTTTGTTGCCTTTGCAAATAATCACTAGTGAAGTAAACCTGACATAACTACTGTTATGGATCACAGCCAAATTGTATTCAAAATAATTTCAAAATGTTTAGTTATGCCAAGGTCAAAGGTGAATTACAAAATACGATGTACTTTATTTCTGATACAGTAATTAAAGTATTTTATAATCTCCAATATATTCCAAAATAAGAATGACAGTAAAAACTTTGTAATATCATGAAATCAATGGCACTAAGGTAAATTTATGAGTTTTCTTTTGTAGTTTTAATTGTGGACATTGATTCTTTTAAAAACTTTTCAAATAGGAAGTTCAGAAAAATTTATCTCGCCTATTTGCTGGCATCTCAGTATCACCCCTACTCCTTTCTTGATATAATTAAGGTTAAGTTAACGTATTTCAGGTCAGACTTTTTTTAAACAATGATGATTTTTTTCCTACCTGAACATACTCTTTGTTATAAAAGGGCTATAAAACCAACATACAATACACTCTTCTATTGAAAAAATTTACCCTAAGCTAGAGATCATCTAAAAAACTGAGAACTGATGAAGATTAGGGATTAAAGGAACATGACTACAGATGTTAGCTTTCATTCTCATCATATTCCCTTCCTGCTCATGTACTGGTTAGCTATCCCTGCACAATAAATTACCACAAAACAGTGCTTCAAAGAACATACATTTATTATCTCACAGTTTCTGTGAGTGAGAAATTTTGAAGTGCCTTAGCTGAATGACTCTGGCTTACAGTCCTTCACCCAGGACGTCACAGTAAAGGTAATATCCATGGCTGCAGTTATCTGAAGGCTTGTCTCGGGCTGGAAGACCTTCTTTCAAGATCAACCCATTTCCTTGCTGGCTGCTGAAAAAAGGTCTCAGTTCCTCAGCACATGGATTCTACACAGAATCTCTCAAGTGTCTTTGCACACAGTAGCAGGCTTCTCCCAGTGAGTAATCCAAGAAAAAGAACAAGATGGAAGCCTCAAATTTTCTTAGGACCTACCCTCACTTCCTTCACATTCTGTTTGTTAGAAGTGAGTCACTAAGCACAGTGACACTCAAAAGAGAGGGGAATTTGACTAGAGTAAAGACAGGAGTATGAAAGAATTTGTGGACATATTTTAAAACCATCACTGTTCACCACTCTTTGGACAAATAATTTACAGTTTTCTCATATACAAAATATACTCACTCATCCCCCTCCCAAGACTCTCCAGAAGTCTCATCCTTTTATAGCAAAAACTTCACATCCAGGATGTTATGATCTAAATAGATCCATGTACAGATGAAACTTCTCAGGTTATAGTTCCTTAAGTACAATCCTCCAAGTATAATTTCTCCCAAAGTGAAGACCTGGGAACTAAAGTGACAAATTACCTGCCCTACACATACCCAAAATACAAGGGTAGGATAGGCAGAGGAAAACTGTTATAACACCATTGTGTACAGAAGAAAATGGGAAGCGCATTGGAGTAACTGAGCCCAAGTAATTCTAAAATCAAGGTGGAAACATCTTCCAAGTTGCCTGAAGAGAACTTAGGACCTAGGAATAATTAATTATCCATGGCTCTTGGCTCTGGCCTTGGAGATTTGGTCTCTGATTACTGAGTCACTCTCCCATTTTTTGAAAGGTAGCCCATGTTTACATATATGTGTACAGAATGTTTTAACCTGACTCCTACCAGAATTTTGGGGACCTAAAGGGCCACTCTTGAGTCTAAGGTGGTGATACTTCTGCCAAAATAACTCTCTGGAAAACACCGTGGGTCTCTTGTGATTCTTATCAGGGTTCACACCATTAGACAAAAAGCACAGTCACAAATCTGAGATAAACTCTTCTCTACTTTAAATTTTTGCTAAGGGCCACTCTAATCTGATAATAAGCCCTATTACTTTGATTGAAAGGTTCTTGGAAGCATACCTTAGATTTTTCTGAGGTCTTAAGAATGGATTTTATAAATCACACACTTGGCTTCATCTTTAGACAAGGCTATTCTGAGTGCGCCCTGGATTTGATCTTTGCCTGGAAGCCATTTCCTAATTTTAGTGTAGTCTGATATAAAGAGAGGATGAGAATTTTCAAACCAGCAGGTCCTGGCTCCATTTTGTTTAGAAGCCCTTCCTTAACCTATTTACCATAAGCAGAAAGAAGAAACCAAGCAAGACTTTTTACCTTTTGCTTGAAAATCTCCTTAGCTACATCACCTAGCTCATTAGATACATTTTCTAAGGCCCATATCACTGCAAGTGACAGTGTTGCTAACCTTTCTGCCACTATGTAGCGACTCCCTTTCTTCCAGTTTCCAATATGGTTGTCTTCATTTTCATTTAAGCCTTTATTGGCTTTTAAAGTATTTGTTACAGTAGTACCCTATTTATGGGTACCTAAATCTGTATAAGTAACAAATTACCCTTAACTAATTGACACTTAACATTTTATGATTTTGTAGGTCAGGAATTAAGAACCGTTTAACTGTTAACTGAATAGGTTCTGGCTCACAGTCCCCAGTGAGTTACAATCCAAACATCAACTATGTCCAAAGTCATCCAAAGTCTTGTTTGAGAGTAAATGACCGGCTTCCCAGATGGCTCACTAACACTGTTACTGTCACAAGACAGTAAGTTCCTTACCACATGGACATCTCCAATAGGTTGTTTGAGTATACTAATCCCATGAGAGTTGTCAATTTTCTAGTTCAGGTAATCCAAGAGAACCAGAAAGAAGCTGCAATGTCTTTTATGATCAGCCCTTGGAAGTCACGTTCTGTCACTTCTACCATAAGTCTCTTTGGTAAGAAACAACTAAGTATAATGTATACTCAGGGAGAGGAGAATTAGATTCTTTTTTTTTTTTTTTCTTTTTTTTAAAGATTTTATTTATTTGACGGAGAGAAACACAGCGAGAGAGGGAACACAAGCAGGGGGAATGACAGTGGGAGAAGCAGGCTTCCCACAGAGCAGGAAGCCCGATGCGGGGCTCGACCCCAGGACTCCGGGATCATGACCTGAGCCGAAGGCAGCCGCTTAACGACTGAGCCACCCAGGTGCCCTGAGGAGAATTAGATTCTATCAAAAGGAATATAATTTAAAAATCCATTTTTAAAACACCAAGAATGTAAAGCCAAAAATTAAAACTTGATATAAAGATTGCTTAGTAAAATTACATTTAAATGGAAGCCTACTACTATAATCTCTAGTGACACTGCATATTTTCTATTCTATCATGAAAATAAAAAAACCAAGCAAGTCCTTTAATGTCTAATGAAGCTAAAATATAAATAACTCTTTTAGGGGGGTTGTGTGTGCACATTTTGGATTGAGGGCACTGGAGATACCTTACTATGAAGTAGCCATCCCAAGGAGCTAACAGAATAACTAATCTTGCTGCTCTTTGTTATACAGTAATTCTCTTCACTAGCTCCTCCTAATTCTAACTTTTTGCAATTTTGTCTGCTTCTGTGATAAATTTATTATTCCTCATTAATATCCCCATTTTTAACTATATACCAAAGCCTTGACATGTACAGTACTAGTAGCAAATATGATTATGGAAACAATGGTTTTTTACAAAATCCACTGACTGTTAAATGCACAGAGTACTGCAAACAATTATGTCCTATAGCAGTTTTTCCTTTACGTTATGGTATATAAAGAAATGCCGTGAAACCAAATCAGAAGAGTATCAAAATGACTAAGAGCCATTATGTAATCGACAGTGTTAGTATGTGAAACTCTACTTTTTGAAACTGAATTTTAGCCAAATTTACTTTCATCACAGGGAGCAATCCAGAAAATGCTTTCCCATTTCTACCCACATATTTTAACTGATACCAGAACAAAATGGAACTTTGTTAAAGACTTAAGTAAAAAATATTTTCATTTTATTATTTCTTATATGTAATTAATTGCAACTCACTGTATTTTTAAAATAATAAATAACCAAAAATAAAATAAAAACATTCATATATTTAAACAAAAAAGGATGCTTAAATGTACAACAGGAGGATTGGTAATTAAGATCCATCTATTAAAATAACAAATTACATAAAAACAATAAAAATTATAAACAAAGTATTTAAGGACACAAATATTATATATTTGAGTGGAAAAAAAAGACTACAGCATAATGATATTACAATAACCCATGTGCACACCCATTTATGTGTAAAGAAAAAAATCCCACAGGATTTACTTAAAAATATGTTTGGTGGTTATCATGGATGGTAGCACACATTTTTTTTTCTTTAAACTTTGCTATATTTCTCAAATTTTCTAAATAAAAACATTTTTATTTTCTGATTATAAATGCACATAAATCATTTTGCCTTGTCTTTAGGTTACAACTATTTTTACAGTAAATGAATAATTAATACTAGGTATACAGAAAAATTTGGGTTCTTTTACTGTTCTAATGTTGTGAAGTATTAATACTTATTGTATCAAAGCTAAAAAATATGGAAAAGTTCTAAAAAAAAAAAAAAAAAAAAAAAAAAGACATATATAGCTCAGAATCCCCCAATCCAAAAGTAATAAACAAAAATATCTGGGGCACGTGGCTTAAAGTTTCTGCCTTCAAATCATGACCTTCATGATCTCAGGGTCCTGGGATCTAGCCCTGTATCAGGCTGTCTGTTCAGCAGAGGGCCTGCTTCCACCCCTCCCCCCCCCCGCCTATTTGTGATCTCTCTCTCTGTCAAGTAAATAAATAAAATCTTTAAAAAAAATTTAACATTTTAGCATAGTAGTAACACCATATAATTTTTATGTTTTTATTACTGAGTATAACCAAATTACTAATGTTTAATGGTTACATGATAAAGATATACTTTAATAAATTCAATCATTCAAGTTTTCCTATTTTTTTTTTTTTAAAGATTTTATTTATTTGACAGAGAGAAACACAGCGAGAAAGGGAACACAAGCAGAGGGAATGGTAGTGGGAGAAGCAGGCTTCCTGCTGAGCAAGGAGCCCGATGCGGGGTTCGATCCCAGGACTCCGGGATCATGACCTGAGCCGAAGGCAGATGCTTAACGACTGAGCCACCCAGGCGCCCCTCAAGTTTTCCTAAATAGCTTATTTTTTATTATTAATACTTAAATACTCATACCCAAAAATCTGTATTAAAAAATCTTTGTGCAAGAAAAAATAAACAAAAAAAAAAAACACTTTCTATATCTCTATTGCTTAGAATAAGTTACCGGAAATGGGTTTACTAGATCAACAGGCATTCAGATTTCTGTTTTTAAAGCTTTTTAATACATATTACCAAACTGTTTTCTAGAAAGAACCTACCTATCTACATTTTCTCCAGCACAGCATCAATCTGCCAATCTCACAGACAGACACAGTATGGGGCAGTGTCAATTTTTATTTGTTTATTTTTTAAAGATTTTATTTACTTGAGAGAGAGAAAGAGAACGGGGAGAAGCAGATGATGAAGGAGATGGACAAGAAGATTCCATGCTGAGCATGAAGCCCAAGGCAAGGCATCAGTGATCCAGGACCCAGAGATCATAACCTGAGCTGGAATCAAGAACTGGGACACTTAACCAACTGAGCGATCCTGGCGCCCCTTTGGGGGAGTGTCAATTTTTTAAACCTTTCTTCCTTTGGTAACTAAAAAACGTTAATTTATACTACCTGCTGCTTACCATTGTTCATATATGCTTCCTAACAATTTGCAATTCCTTTTCTGTGAATTCTTTATACAAGTACCTTGCCTATATGTGACGGTTAATTTTATCTGTCAACTTGGCTAGGCTATAGTGCCAAGCTGTTCAGTCAAACACCAGTCTAAACATTGTGGAGGCATTTTCAGATGTGACTAACATTTAAATCAGTATATTCTAAGTAAAGGAGATTACCCTCCATAAAGCAGACAGGTCTCATTATGAAAACACTTAAATAAAAGACTGAGGTCGCCCAAAGAGGAAGTCTGCCATGAGACTGCCTTCCAATTCAAAACTGAAACATTAAAGTGTGTCAAAACTGCCATACATGCCTGCCTACTTACCCTGTGCATTTCTGACTTGTCAGTCCCCACAATCACTGAGCCAATTCCTTTAAAAAAACAAACCAAAAAAACCAACCACCACCACCACCACCAACAAACCAGTCCAAGGAAACCAAACAAAAACAAACTCTTTTTAACACATGCATACCTATATCATGCCCACACATCCTATTGCTTCTGTTTCTCTGTATTTCTTGACAAATACAGTTTCTAGAAATTTTCTTAGAAATTTATGTAACTTGTTTATTTCTTTTTTTTTTTTTAAAGATTTTATTTATTAGACAGAGAGAAACACAGCGAGAGAGGGAACACAAGCAGAGGGAATGGTAGCGGGAGAAGCAGGCTTCCTGCAGAGCAGAGAGCCCGATGCGGGGCTCGATCCCAGGTCCCTGGGATCTGACCTGGGCCGAGGGCAGACGCTTAACAACTGAGCCACCCAGGCGCCCCAACTTGTTTATTTCTTAAGGTTAGTGATTTCCTCCCTATCGTTATGTTCAGAAATTTCTTTCAAGGCAAACTACTTACTTGTATGTCATCTTCTGTTCCTTCAGCTTCATTTTTAAATGTTGGACATCCTAAGAAAACAGGTAGATGTTAATTAAGCAAAGAATTTTTGTCTTAGGTTTTAATAATTGACTAATTGATTAAATCATTATAATACTATAGAACTGATCAGAGATCATTTGGGCTGCCTGGCAGTTAAGTCAGATGTTAGCCACTCATACTTGCCTCTTTGTTAGGAGAATAAAGTGATTATTTTCCTCTTTTACATGTACATTTCCAGTTATTTACTAAAGAGATGTTTTCTGTGAAAGTGTACTATTCTAGTAAGTCCTACCCCTGATTTTTCTAAAGTGCTCAAACTGCTAGGCAGGGTATATGCATTAAAACTCCTCTGGTGTTTACTTATATATGATTTATTCAATTTTCTAAATATTCTTACCCAGAAAACAGTATTTAATACCCCAAACGAAGACTTTAGTTGCTTTTGTAATAAAAAAAACAAATAAAGCATTATTGACAGCCAATAGCTAATTGTTGCTACTGATCTTTGTGTATCAATGTCTCTCCATTCATTTTCCTAGTATTCAAGAGTGTCTTTAGTTTAATAAATTAATAAGGAAAGATGTCTTAGCAAAGTATTCTGAGTTTATGCTATCCTTGAGAGATATAGCTAGCATGGAGATGAGCAGAAAATTGTCCCTCAGAAAAGGTTGCATATTTTATTCTTATTGTCATGGAAGACTAAGTAAAAGAAATTTAATGGGACTGTTGGAAGTCTATACAGTGGCTGGTAATAACACTAACCAGTATATTTTTAAAAATGTTCAAAAATAACGAGACAGATTAGTACTGCAGTCTATTCTACCTAGTAAAGAGTTTGTAGGCTCCTCCACATATTTAAAATGTGAAACCCAATCTATTTGATCCTAGTGAAATAAGTATCCTTTTATGGAGCCATGAGTGTGGGCTTCAAAGTAATAACACTTTAGGAAATGCAAACCAGTGCAGCCACTGAGGAAATTGGTATGGAAATTCCTCAGAAAGTTAAAAATAGAACTACCCTACAATCCAGTAATCATACTACTATTTACACAAAAAAATACAAGAACACTAATTCAAAGGGATACATGCACCTCTATGTTTATTGCAGCATTATTTACAATAGTCAAATATGGAAACAGGCCAAGTATCTATTGACAGATGAATGGATAAAGAAGAGTTGGTTTATATAAACAATGGAATACTATCCAGCCATAAAGAATGAAACCTTGCCATTTGCAACACTATGGATGGAGCCAGAGGGTATAATGCTAAGTAAAGTTAAAGGATGACAGATACCATATGATTTCACTCATACATGGAATTTAAGGAACAAAACAAATGAGCAAAGGAAAAAGAGACAGAAACCCAGAATGAGACTCTTCACTATAAAGAACAAACTGACAGTTATGAGAGGGGAAGTGGTTGGGGGATGGGTGAAATATGTGAGAGGGATTAAGAATACATTTATCATGATGAGCACTGAGTAATGTATAGTATTGTTGAATCACTTTATCATATACCTGGAACTAATGTGAACACTCTCTGTGTTATGTGTATATATATATACAAACACACACACACACATACATACATATGTACACTGGAATAAAGATAAAAAGCTTACTACAAAAAAGAAAAAAGGAAAAAAGAAAAATAAAAAAATTCCAGCAGCCATGGATTATGATTGTCTTTTTAAAGTACCAGTACTTGAACACTAGCTAAATAGCAGAATCGGGAACTTTTAGAAAATATGCTGGTACTACAGTATAGTCTCAAATCAGTACTATCAGAATCTATGGGATAAGGCATATGGCTTCATGTATTTTTTTATTTCTTGTAGTGGTCTGAGCATCACAACCACTACCACAGGATCTCAGGGACTTTTTTTCCCCTCTAAATTCATAATATAATCATTTCACAATCCTTCATCACATTTGAAATAGGAGGAACTTTAAAAGAAAACGGATGCCCTCAGCTCCCCGCCCTAGGCAGACAGATTCAAGTGGTCAGAGTAGGGACCAGTTATACTATTTTTCCAAGTGTGCCACGTAACTAAAATATGTAGCCAACATTGGGAACAATGATCTAGAAAGAACTTACAGGTTCTTGTAATAAAGGTAAAATGAAAGCTATCATTCCACAAAAATTTTTCTGAACTGGAAAGCATTGATTGTTTACCAATTTCTCAACTTTTAAAATAGTGAAATAAACTTAGTTTGCACTCTCAGTACAGATTTGTACTAAGCACTTCCAGGTTTTTGCCTGTGGTCAGTCTCATTCATTTCTTCTAATTTTCCTATTAAAATGCTATCTTCAAAATATAACAAATTACAATGCTGCTAATAGATTTTGATTCAGTTACTTTATATAGAAGGTGATTTCTATTTATAGAGACAATTTTCCTTCTTAATTAGAAAAACAAATCAAGTCTTAATTATAACATCAATGTGGGGAAGAAAAGGGTTTGAAGTGATTTCTTTTTGCTTAATTAAGCAGAGGCCAGTCTTACATGTAAATACATTCTTTGCCCCTTTAAAATGTGCAAGCTTTAGAGTTAACAATCTTAACAGACTGGCAAAATATACAAAGAGAGATAGGGCTGTGTCTCTACTAATCCTCGGTAATGACATCAGATGAAGAGTTTCAAGAAAAGGTTTGCCATAGGAAAAATAGGGCCTACATATGAGAAAAAGAAAACTTCTAATAACAAAATACAGTTAAACCTTGAACAATATAGGGGTCAGGGACACCAACCCCTGCCCTACCCCAATGCAGCTGAAAATCCACATACCACTTTTGATTCCCCAAACAACACTGCTAATAGTCTACTGCTGACTGAAGCATTACCAATAATATAACAGTTTCAAAACATACTTTGTATGTTATATATATTATATACTATATTCTTATAAAATAGAGAAAAGAAAACATTACCAAGCAAATCATAAGGAAGAGAAAATATATTCATGGTACTGGTTCAAGCCCATGTTGTTCAAGGGTCAACTATATTTGATTAGGAATGTTCGCTTTTTTATGACCAAAATAAGGATATGACTGATATAACAACACACAAAGATTTTGAAAGTTCTGACTATTCCATCTTCATGCTCCTACTTAAAACATTTGCATTATCGGACAGCTGCTATTGATGGGTTCAAGAAAATACATGTAAAGTGGTATCTATTATGTGACAAATAAAAAACACTTAAAAATCCATCATTTTATCTTTGCCTACAGTGAGCTTTCAAAACTAATCACATATATCACAAAAGATGACCTGCTCAAAGTCACTTTACTTTACTATATATGATAAATAATTTAAGAAAACAGTCAAGAAAACCTACCTTGAGAAATATCTTCTATAGCTCTTCGGATGCCTCTATCAAAAGCCCTAGCATCAGCAGGACTTTGAAAGGTAAGGCCAAATTTCTTGTCATCAATTTTCCAGTGGTGAAATGTTGGAGTGACCTTATTGTAAATGAGGTCTTTTTTAAGCATACATTCCAAAACCACCTGCCAAAAGTTAAATGCCAAAGATTATTACACATATATCAAATAATCTAATGTAGTTCTTAAATACAAACTGAGGTGAGAATAAGAGCTATTATATTTCGGTAAATGCATTTCCCCCTCTATTAATGTAAAGGTCTTGCTATTTAATCTACTTCATAAAGTCACTCAATATAGAAATTTTAAAATGGGATTAAAGAGGATTCTGGGAAGATGACAAAGTAAGAAGGAAACTTTTTCCCGTGCTCGCTTTGGCAGCACATATACTAAAATAGGAAACTTTTTCCCCACCTAGACAACAATTACACTGGCAGAATTTGTCTGATAGAACTATGTTGGAATTCAAGTCTGTCAGGTTTGCAACTCCCAAGGGAAGACACAGACAGTAAATTGGGGTTAATTTTGGTCAATTTCAGAATTAGTACAGTAGCAGCTACCCAATCCCCATGGCAGGGAGGCACATGTTCCTAGAGCAGCTCAAACACAAATCACAGGAGCCAGGGTGGGTAAAAAGGACCTTGTCCTTCAAATATCAGTGATCTGTGCTCTGATTACAGATGGCTGACTCTGAACAGAGAGGTGCAGAGGAAGAGGAGGACAGCCATAATTGTTATACCTTCCCTTACTGTTGCAAGTCCCTCCTCAACAAAAGGAAGATGTCCAGGTTATTTAAAGGATCAACATCTTTTTTTAGCTATCATTTTTTTTTTTACTTTTTCCCATTTTGGATGCCAAACATTAAAGACTAGGACATTCAAAAACAATTACATTCATGGGGAAAATTAGAAAGTGACTATTTATATCCAAGGAAATACTAGAAAAGACATGAGAAGACCTAAATTTACACTTCAGGCAGATCCTCAGCAGAGACAACCTCCAACAATTTAAAAAAAAGGGGAAAAAAAAGCAAAAGAGCAAATCTTATGGAAGTGGGACAATGTGATTCCCAGAGTTAACACATAATTAGACTCAAATGTTCAATGTTTCAACAAAAAAGCTCAAGGAACGCAAAGAAACAGTAAATTCATTTTTTCCTTTTCCCACTGTAAGAAAAAAGAAAATCAACAGAAACTCCCTCTAAAAAAGGAATAGCAGATCTATTAGACCAAGGCTTAACAAAACCCCATAAAACTGTCTTAAGGAGAAAGTCAAGAAAACAATGTACAAACAAAATAAAGTATTAATGAAGAGATAGAAAATTTAAAAACAAATGAGGAAATTCTGGAGCTGAGAAGTACAATAGATAAAACAAAAAATTCACTAGAGAGATTCAAAAGCAGATTTGAACAGGCAGAAAAAGATCTGTGAACTTAAAAATAGACAACAGACATTATTGAGACTGAAAAAAAAAAAGAAAAAATATTAAAGAAAAGCAAACAGCTTAAGGGACCCATGGGACACTATCAAGAGGACTAACCTAGGGGTGCCTGGGTGTTTTACTTGGTTGAGTGTCAGACTTGATTTTGGCTCTATGATCTCAGGGTCATGAGACGCAGCCCTGCATAGGCTCTGCTCTTGAGTCTGCTTGGGATTCTCTCCCCCTCTCCCTTTGCCCTTCCATATGGCGCCACCTCCCATATCTCTCTCAAAATAAATAAATAAATCTTTAAAAAAAAAAAAAAAAAGAACCAACGCACACATTGTGGGAGCTGCATTAAGAGAAAAGGAAAAGGGACAGAGAGAATATATGAAGAAATAAGAGTTTAAAACTTCATAAATTTGATGAAAGACATCAATATAAATATCAAAGAAGCTCAACAAACTCAAGATGAATTCAAGAGAGCCACACATCAGACACAGAATCTTGAAAGCAGAAACACAGGTGTGAACCATCACATTCAAGGGATCCTAAAAAAGGGTATTAGCAGATTTATCTTTAGAAACTTTGGGGCCAGAAGACAGTGGGCAGATATATTCCAAGTACTAAAAGAAAAAAAAAAGTCAATCAAGAATCCTTTATTCTGGGCAAAACTTTCCTTCAGAAGTAGGATAGAAACTAAGATATTCTCAAATAAACAAAAGCTGAGAATGTTACCACTAGATCTGTCTTGCAAAAAAAGCTCAAGGAAATCCTACAAAGTGAAATGAAATAATACGAGACAGTAACTTGAAGCTGTATGCAGAAATAAAGATCTCAATAAAGGTAAATGCATGAGCATTTTAAGAAGCAATAAAACTTTAACACTGTTTTATAACTGACACATAGTAAACCTTCAATAAATAGTAGTAGTAATGGTGATGCTGGTCATCAGGTGACACTACTAATCCACAATACAATAACTGCTATGAAAAACTACATCATTACTTGTGAGAAGAGACTTTTAAATAAAGAAGATGGAGAAATTTGAATGATAAATAAAAGCTCTCAGGAGCTCAAAGAGCTTATGGGTAGATTCTGAGAAGCTAAAGTTAACGGATTCTAAAGGCAGTGAGAAATTTCAATCTCCAATGTTTTTCCTTCTTCTGAAAGAAATTCTAGGGTATGTTATAAAAGAGGGAAAAGGAAAATGCCACAGTCACTAAATAATGAAAACTTCTGAAGATATATTCCAAGTTATTTTGGGAAATATAGGGCAAAACTCCCATCATAAAATTACTGGACTGTTTGCCAGAAGTACTTAAAATAGACCAAGTCAAAAATGGGTACAAGTGCATTTTTGTTTTCATTAAAAACAACTAACCATTTGGGAGAGCAGAGTAAAATTAAATATGTACTTTCAAACTACTATGTACTTTATTATAGTTGCTACCTTACAAATAGATAATTATATGTTTAGAAATTGTATTATCTAAGATGTAGTATAGTTGGCAACTAGACTTAAATTTTTTCACTATTAATTTTCTGAAATATCTTTGACTCCAAGGAAAAATTATTTCTTTTAAATAAAAATACAAATTCAAATTAGATTACCTCTAACCAAAATCATTAATTGTTATCTCAAATAGTTGCTTCATATTTAGTTTTCTGGAGGATATAAAATCCTTTATAAAGACACCAAGAAATATCAAACTATTATTATTAAATACATAATTTTACTAATTATCTATTAATAAAAATTTGTCTTTAATGGTATGTTCTGAGCTGAGCTAGATTTTAGACATTTTTTAAAAGGAACAGAAAGAACAATGGCAGTGTTTCTCACGTAACAGCAGTTCAGCTACAACAGAAGGGAGGGAGCCAGTATTCTTTAGATATATGTATGTCATAAAGAAAAGACTGAGGATTTGCTCCAGATTAAAGAAGAACAAAGACATGTGACATCTACGTGCTATGTGATCTCATACTGAAGGAACCAAAATGTTATAAGAACATTATTAGGACAGTTGACAAAACTGGAAAATAGACTGTAGATTAAAGTGCCATATTTATGTTAAACTTCCTAAATAGGATAATTAAACTGTGACTAAGAAAATATCCTTGTTCTCAGGAAAAACACACAGAGGTACTCAGAGGTAAAAGGCAGAATATATGCAACTTACTTCAAATAGTTCAGAAACAAGTAAGTGTGTGTGTGTGTGTGTGTGTGTGTGTGTGTGTGTGTGTACTGGGGAGGGAGAGAGAATGGCAAACCAACACGGCAAAATGTTAAAAAATTGTTATATTTGGAGGGGGGAAGAGTTGGCATCTTTGGGTAAAAGATGTACAGGAGATCTTATCCTATTCTTGCTAAAAGTTGACTCTTTGCAAAGAAATGAAATGGACAAACAAAAAAGGCATAAAAGCACAAATAAATAGGGGTGCTTACAGAGCATAGTCAGTTATGTGTCATACTGTTGGTTTTGGCTCAGGTCATGATCTCAGGGTCCTAAGACTGAGCCTCACCTTGGCCCCGTGTCAGTGTGGAGTCTGCTTAAGATTCTCTCTCCCCTCTCCCTCACCCTCTTCTCCCCCCTGCACACTCTCTCTAAAATAAATCTTAAAAAAAAAAAAAAAAAGTACAAATAAACAGTATTAGGAATGAAAGTGGAACAAAACTGAAAGCACAGCAAAATTTTAGAAAGTAATAAAGAATACAGTGGCACCTGGGTGGCTCAGTGGGTTAAAGCCTCTGTCTTCAGCCCAGGTCACGATCTCAGGGTCCTGGGATCAAGCCCTGCATTGGCCTCTATGCTCAGCAGGGAGCCTGCTTCCCCTTCTCTCTCTGCCTACCTCTCTGCCTACTTGTGATCTCTCTCTCAGATAGATAGATAGATATAGATAGATAAATAAATAAAATATTAAAAAAAAAAAAAAGAATACAGTGTAAGGATTTATAACCCCAAATTTAAAAAAGTGAAATAGCCAATTTCCTAGAAAAACTAACTTAATCAAAACTGATTGAAAAGAAAACAGAAAACCACTAGAGACCTGTAACCATCATAGAAACTGAATCAGTAGGATGAGTAAAAGGGGATGAGGGAGTGGAAAATGAGATATGTTGTGAATCCTTCAGCATCTAAGTGATATAAAGACCACCAGCAAGATTATCCTCTGTAGAGAATTCAGAAGGGATTGCTACTAGCAGAAAATGGACAAAACTGTAGTCACTGACTTCTAATTAAGACATTGTTCTAACTCCTGGTGGCCGCACAAACAACCACCTAAAATTCTTGGGCACAGGCAATAACCCCTGCTTCTTTACTTGGCTCTTTCCCAAGCTCCCATAAGGCAGTCAGATCTCCGAATTACCAAACTAAAACAAAACAACCGTAAACAATTCTCTTCTCCCTTTACTAGGTCTGCATAATTTGGAGAGGGGACCATACAACGCTGAAGGAAATTACAGATCTCAACGATCTGAGGATTTAACAGCCATGAATCTTTATTAATCAATTTATATAGCAATATCTATATAACGCAAAACATTTAGAAACACAAGAATATTCAAAAACATAATGATGGTTGGAGAGCTTCAGCCTCTGAGCTGAAGAAGACCAAAAAAAAGAGAGGGAAAGAAAGGATATATAAGATTTGAATAACTTAATAAACAACATTAAATTCTATAAATCCAAACCTTTGTATTATACTGAACTGAAGCCTTTCAAAAGGCTATGGACATTGGAATAAGGAAAGATCTCAAATCAGTAACTGAAGTTCCTCCCAAGAAACTAAAAGAAAAACAGAGCAAGCAGAAGGAAGAAAATAAACAGAAACCGATCAATTAAAGTAAGAATCAATGAAAATAGAAAATCAGTGAAACAAAATGCTGTTTAAAGAAACATTAAAATTGGTAAATCTCTAGTAAGACTCCCAAATTAAAAATTTGGGATCACAACTCTACACAATGAACATGTACTAATCAAAGTTATAAACAAAATACTGTTCGTTAATTGCTCCAAGAAAAATGATACACTTAAAAAAACATATATAGAATTTACATGCTGAAAATTACAAAATGCAAATGGAAGAATTCAAAGACCTTACTAGAAACAAACCACGTTCATGAATTAGAATATTCAACATAGTGAAGATGTCAATTCTCCCCCAAATTGACCCATAATATGATTAAACAACAGGTTTAATACAATTCCTATCAAAATCCAATTAAGGATTTTTGTAGACATAGGTTAAGATTATTCTAAAATTCATATGAAAAGACACAGACCTTAGAATAGTGAAAATAATCTTAAGAAAGAAGAATAAAGGGGGTGCCTGGGTGGCTCAGTCGGTTAAAGCCTCTGCCTTCGGCTCAGGTCATGATTCCAGGGTTCTGGGATCGAGCCCCGCATTGGACTCCTTCTCGGCAGGGAGCCTTCTTCCCCCTCTCTCTCTGACTACTTGTGATCTCTCTCTCTGTCAAGTAAATAAAATCTTTAAAAAAAAGAAAGAAAGAAAGAAGAATAAAATGGGAGAAATCACTACCCTGCATACAGGGAAGGGGAAGGCTTCCAATATACCTATAGTAATTTAATGTGGGATACTTGCAGAGGAATAAATAAATAGAGTAAATGGTGCTGGAAAAACTGCACACTCAAGGCAAAAAAAAAAAACAAAAAAACCAACAACCCACCTTGACCTCGGTATTATACATTATATAAAAATTCACTCAAGTTTGACCGAAGACTTAAATATAAAATGAATGACTATAAAACTTTTAGGGAAAAAAAAAATCAGATAAATCTTTGAGACTTAGGACAAGACAAGAGACTTCTTGGACTTGACACCAAAATCATGATCCATGAAAGGAAAAAACTGATAAATTGAACATCATAAAAATTTAAAACTTTGTTTCTCACTGTCAAATAAATAAAATCTTTAAAAAAAAAAAAAAAGGGGGGCGCCTGGGTGGCTCAGTGGGTTAAAGCCTCTGCCTTCGGCTCAGGTCATGGTCCCAGAGTCCTGGGATCGAGCCCCGCGTCGGGCTCCCTGCTCAGCGGGAAACCTACTTCTCCCACTACCATTCCCTCTGCTTGTGTTCCCTCTCTCGCTGTGTTTCCCACTGTCAAATAAATAAAATCTTTAAAAAAAAAAAAAAATTTAAAACTTTGGCTCTGCAAAAGACCCAATCAAGAAGACATTAAGAAAAGCTATGAATTGGGGAGGGTATGTGCTGTTAAGTGCTGTGAAATGTGTAAACCCGACGATTCACAGACATGTACCCTAGGGCAAATAATACATTATATGTTAATAAAAAAAAAAAAAAAAAAAAAGGAAACAAACAACAGAAAAAACTAAAAAGAAAAAAGAAAAGCTATGGACAGGGAGAAAATATCTGCAAACCACATATTCCAACAATGGGCAAGTATCTAGAGTACATAAAGAACACTCAAAACTCAACATCAAAAAACAAAACAATTCAATAAGGAAAACAGGAAAAGGACTTGAACAGATTTTTCACTGAACAGATACAAATAAGCACATAAAAAGATATCCAATATCATTAGCCATTAGGGAAATGCAAATTAAAACCACTACATACCTATTGGAATGACACTAATAAAAAAGAGTAACTACATAAAATGCTGGCAAGAACGCCTAGAAACTGGATCATTCATACACAGTTAATGGAAATTTAACATGGCATAGCCATTCTGGGAAAAAGTCTGGCAGTTTCTTATGAAACTATCATACATTCAACAATTGTACTCTTGGTCATTTATTCCAGAGAAATAAAACTTAGATTCATTAAAAAAAAAAAAAAAAACTTGTACATGAATGTTCAAAGCAGCTTTATTTGTAATAGTGCAAAATTGCAAATAGCCTACATGACCTTCAATGAGCCAATGGTTCAACAAATTTGGTACAAAGACATGACAGAATATTAGCCAATATTAAAAAGGAGCAAACTATTGATACACTCAACAACCTGAATGAACCGTCAGGGAATAACGGTGAATGAAAAAAGCCAATCCAGAGAGATTACTTACTTGTGATTCCAATTATATAACATTTTTGAAATTACAGAAGTACAGAAATGGAGAACAGATGAGTGGTTGCCAGGCAAAAGAGGAGGTGGATGTGGTTATAAAAGAGTAACAGGAGGGAAGATTCTTGTGGTTACTGAATTGTTCTGTATCTTTTCTGTGGATGGTAAACTGTATAGTTCTAAACGCACACCCAATAAGTACAAGTAAAAGTAGGAAAACCTGCAGATGATGGTTTATATCAATGTGAATATATATTCTGATTGTGATTATACTATAGTTTTGCAAAATGTTACCAAAGTAACAGGATCTCCTCATATTATTCCTTACAACAATTATATTATAATTATAACAATTATAATTAATTATAATTTTCACAATAAAAATAACAATTAAAAAGTCTACAGAACATTTGCACAACTAGATTTCAGGAAAATGAGTATCAATTTCTGGTAGGGGAACCTTAGAGACATAAAGGACATCTCAAAGCAATAGCTAAATCATACTTGTGTCTGCAACACTCGAAATTCCATTAAAATTCACAAAAAATACAACATTAGCACCAACATTTAACATTATTCTGAAATTCTAGCTAACGCTATACTAAGGTAAGTTTCATGAATGAATTTTAAAGGATACCAGAAATGACCAGGGCGGGAAAAAAAACATTTACAACAGTCACACATTTTTGATGTGCCTAGGAAAAAAACTTAAATGTACCTATACAAAAAAAAAAAAAAAGAAAGAAAAATTGTTCAGTGTTCTGAGTGAGCAAAGATATACCAATAAAAATGGGTGAAGACGACTAATGGTAAAACTAGTATTAGCAGATATTAAACTACATAAAACTAAAACTAGTTAAAAAGTGAAATATTTACTTGGCAATCAACAGACAAACCAGTGGAACTGAATAGGAACTGTCATGGATTGAATTGCACCCTTTTGAAATCTAGGAAGGAAAGCTCTCATCAGAAAATGAACCAGTCAGCACCCAGATCTTGGACTTTACAATAAATTTCCATTGTTTAAAGGAGCCAATCTGTGGCATTTTGTTATGGCTGCCCAAGCAGACTAATATAGTAAGTCTAAATCAAACCATCATACCATGTCATAAACTTCACAAGTCTAGCACACAGAAGGCACTCAAATATGTTGATTAATTAAAGGAATAATATCAATCAACTAATCTATTAAAGACATGCTACGTTCTATTTAGATTCTAATAAAGCAAAAGTAGTGAGGAAATATTTATAAAGTTAATAAAGTCAATAATTTGGGGTCAAAGAGTTTGGGCTTTAATTTAGCTATCAGGGAAGCTATTAGCTATCATTAGTTTAATAGCAGTTGAAATGTAATGGAAGGGATGTGCAATATATCACAATGAGGTATAAAAGAGAAACATGAAGCCAAGATAATTCTGATGAGCCAGAAAGACCTAATCAGCCAGTATAAATCAATCATTAAACAATGAAATATTACTTTTAAATTAATAACTGAATATTAAAGAGGAAGTATAATATAGTAAAGAGAGTGCTGAAGAAAGTGTTATGCTGTTTTCTGAAAAGACAAAAGAAAAGCAACCAGAAAAGTCATGTCGGACATATTACAGATATTAATTTTCAAGAAACAGCTATTTGCATGGCTCTAGAAGAGAGAGAATAGAAATGATAATAGGCAGGTTTTTTTCTCTTCAAGGAATACAAACAATATTAAAGAATTAACTGATGTAAAACAACTGCTGGGAGAAAAGTCACAAAATGCACAGCTATCCAGAAAACCCATTCATAGTACAATTTATTATCTTCACTAAAGGTAATAATGAATTGGTCATTTTGGACTAGATGAATGTTATTAGTTAGTATTTCTTCCATTCCAATCCTTCCCAGGAAAACTGGTTTGCCCAAGGTGCTTTCTCTAACTCAGTTTTCCTATTCTTCCGTCTGGGACTTAGCAGTGACAATAAAAAGGCAACTGTTCCTTCCATTCTCATTTCCTCAGGAGTAGCAAACTATCTGCCTACATTCTCTATTCCACATACAACTTTTAACATGCTATCCTGACAGTCATTTAGTTAATGTAAAAGAGGGGAAGGCATTTCCTTAAGTTCAATGCAAGCTTTTGGTGAATCACGAATGAATAATTCAGTAAGGCAACATCATGAAAAGGACTGCTTTGAGAAACAGGCAGATAAATTCAAGACAAAAAAAAAAAAAAAAAGAGTAGTGACCAGATTGTAAGTTTTTTGTGTTGAGATAATAAGGCAGAATTGTCTCAAGGAAATTTTTGGAAACTACTAAGGAGATATTCAGGTTTTAGAAAGTTCAGTATGATAAGCAATATAGAAGCCAGAGAAAGTTAGGTAAAACCGGGCCATGAAAAATATTAGGAGCCCCATCTGCAGTAATATAGGCAAAGAAGGACAGATGTACAGATGAAAAGAATGAAACAATCAAAAACAAAGAACACTTGTTTGAAGAAATGGAAGAATCACTAATTCCTAGGTCTATGACTATTATAGTTGCACTACTGGAATCCATTCACCAAGTCCACAAAAAGTTCAAGATCTTACGTAGTGTAGCATAAAATCTTAGCCAAAATTAAATATTATTTCTACTTTAAAGATACTCAAGATTTGGAAATCCAAACATATAAACTAAAATATAAGGCCTTGTCCAAATAGAAATATTTAGTAAAATGTTACCCACTTCTCAGTAAAACGTTCCTTGGTTATCCAATCTAAAGTTTTAACAAACCTCCCTACAAAAAACACCCTACCTCTTTTTCCCTGACTTGTTTTTTCCCCTTAGCCCTTAGAACTGTCTAGCATTTTATTGTGTTTATTATACTATTTCTTCATCCCTCACCAGAATGTTGCCTTAAAAACTGGGACTTATTTATTTACATATCCCCAGTGTATAGAACAATGTCTAGCACACAGCTACTCAATAAATACTTGTGACATGAAAGACTCGCCTTTGAAAAGGGAGAATTCCCTTTTGATAATGTGAGATTCAATGAATTTCCTTTAGTGCAAGGTAAGCCAAAAACCCCTCACATACTGGCAACTGAAACATGAATGAGAGTAGTTTGAATGACTGACAAGAAAAATTCAGATTGGATTAAAAAAAAATAATAGGAAAGAGACTGAAGTCCAAAGGAGTCTAATGAAATTGGGAGAAAAATTTGGAAGTACAAAGTGATAGACTAAGCACGACACTCTAAGAGCAAGAAAAGGGGAATAAAATAGAAATGACAGGAAATTGTAAAATTCCTCAAATACGACAGTTTTGCATAACAACCAGATCCAAGAAAGTAGGTTGCTGAAATGAAGATCAGAAGGTCAAGACTATGCAAAGAAAAGCAGCCAAAGTGATGATGAGGCTTAGATGTGGAAAAGTTGGCTATGGGAAGCAACTGCTACAGTCAACAGATGAAAATGAAAGCTAGAGGATGTTAATCTGAATGGTACAGTGTCAACACAGGGATTATATACATGGGTGATAGAGGAATATTCTGTAAGAGGAGTAAGGAGTAAGAAAAATGCTGAACTATCTCTACTCCCACTCCCACTTTCCCCCCAACTCTGGTGAATAGAACCAGTATCTTTCAAGAGACAGAGCTGCTGAATCCTCAGCGGGAAGCTAGTTAATGCAATTGGTTTTCTGTGGAGGAAGAGTTCTGTAGAATGGCTGAAGTTTCACAATGGAATAATTCATGGAGGCACAGTGCGAAAAGCTAAGCAGAAAACTGTTGTTCAGTACTTTTACAAAGTTCAATCCACGGCAGAAAGATGATCCCTGATCATCTAAGGTTTCCAGTGGTGGAAAGTGGATAAGTTTCATTTTTTAAAAAGCCACTGCTATATTTTAACTACTTTATTTTCTTCCTAGAAAATAAACACTCTAGGGGCGCCTGGGTGGCTCAGTCGTTAAGCGTCTGCCTTTGGCTCAGGTCATGATCCCAGAGTCCTCGATCGAGCCCACATCGGGCTCCTTGCTCTGCAGGAAGCCTGCTTCTCCCACTACCATTCCCTCTGCTTGTGGCTTGTGTTCCCTCTCTCGCTGTGTTTCTCTCTGTCAAATAAATAAGATCTTTAAAAAAAAAAAAAAAAAAAGAAAAGAAAAGAAAAGAAACACTCTAATTTTATCTTAGGCTCTAATAACTTAACTGGAAAGGAACCCCATTTTAAAAATCTGTTTTCTTGGGGCGCCTGTGGCTCAGTGGGTTAAAGCCTCTGCCTTTGGCTCAGTTCATGATCCCAGGGTCCTGGGATCGAGCCCCGCATGGGGCTCTCTGCTCAGCGGGGAGCCTGCTTCCCCCCGTCTCTCTACCTGCCTCTTGGCCTACTTGTGATCTCTCTATGTCAAATAAATAAATAAAATCTTTTAAAAAAATAAAATAAAAATGTGTCTTCTTAAAACAACAGAACTATTATCTTATAGGCATTTTAACTTTTATAACCATTTTTATCCACAACCTGATTACTTATTAATCCAAAAAACAATTTAAATCTTTAGCAGATTCTTAAAACTTGAAATGCTTATTTTTCCTTTCTTTATTTTAATATTACTTTGTCACTCTAAGCTTATAACGATATCATTAACTTTGCTTTGACATAGCACAGTGTCTTTTTCTTGATTTTACTTAAAAAACATTTGTTTTTAAACAAAAAAAAAATTTAAGTAATCCAGATGTTCTAAGAATCCTATGTTATCTTTCTATATAGCCTACCCCATTTCTTGTTACCTCTTAGTATATAATAAGCTTTTAATAGCATACCTTTAAATTAAATTTGTAGTATTTTTGTTATCTACTACATAAAATTATTTTAAATAGTTATTTGAGAATCCCATAACTAAAAACTGTTTAGTAATATTTTAGCAAAACTTTAAATGTTACTGATAGTTCAAGTACTCATAAAGATTAAAGGTATATAATTCAGTGTTCAAATTTATGTATCACATGCAATTTAGCTAAAATGGTCAAATAAGGGCGCCTGGGTGGCTCAGTCGTTAAGCGTCTGCCTTTAGCTCAGGTCATGATCCCAGGGTCCTGGGATTGAGCCCCGCCCCGGGCTCTCTGCACAGCAGGGAGCCTGCTTCTCCTGCTACCATTCCCTCTGCTTGTGTTCCCTCTCTCGCTGTGTTTCTCACTGTCAAATAAATAAAATCTTTAAAAATAAAATAAAATGATCAAATAATACAATCTATACATATGGTAAATACTCTGATAAAATGTTTGCATATAAAATGAGTGTCATATTAACAGAGAAGGATCACTATATCCAGTGAAAATTGAATGCTCAATAGAAAGTTTCTATCATGGGAAATGTGAAGCTGCACAGTGAAGATTACCCAAATTAAGAGTTAAATTTTAGTTAGCACTTTAAAAAATGTGATCCAAGATAACATTAACTTTTATTGAAGAAATCAAGGCTATAAAGATTTAGAAGGAAATGGAGGCTACAATCCATATAAATTAAAAAAAAAAAGCAGTTCTGAGAATCCACCCTTGTCAAAAACTATTCTACCCATCCCCAAGCATCATTATTACCTAATTAAAGGTAGTATTTCATTATCTTAGGCTAGAGCACCAAAGTCTGGTGTTTCTTTTGAACTCCTTTTTGATCATCAATAAAGTATGAAAGTCAACATAGAGCAGAGGTTTCCAACTTCTTCCTCAGGCACACTTAGAAAAAGAACATTTGTACCGCAAGCAGGAAAGAGTTGAGGAACTGCTAGTGATGGAGAACAAGGAGCCTGGGCTCCAGTCACTTTATCTATTCATAAGCTCTAATTTACAGTATGAAAGGGTAGGCTGAGAAATAAATTCCACCTT
>CM053609.1:52032652-52147155 GCA_028646535.1 Procyon lotor
GGGGAAGTGATATATAACCCTTTGGGAAATGTAACAAGACATTTTTAGTACAAGTAATTGTAAATCAAAGACTAGAAAAAGTCTTCTACCAAAGTGTCCATTTTACCTTTGAGAAAATCCATCTTTCTTTTTCACTCCTGTTAACCAGTATTCTAATACACACTCTTTAAAGTATTATCTAGTATTTCTTTATATTAGCTACATAAGTGTTCTCAGATTACTAATTATCGAACCTTTCTTAGAGGGCACAAGTTTTCTCGTAGGTATGAAAGGCAGGTATCTCACTTCATTTCTAGAATTCATCTCAAGTAGAAGATTCTAAGATGTGACTCACATTTAAAAAAATGGGTACAGAAGACAGTTTTGACCAAATATCTTTTACATGAATTGCGTGGGGATAATAGTTGCAGTTTACTCACCAAGGAATTTTAGAGAAAACCATTATGAACTCGGGAAGACCCTTGTCAACTTATACACAGCCATAAGGTACTTCTTTTTTAGATAAATCATGAAACTAGAATCCAGAAAAATGGATTAAAATAAAACCAATCAATAAAAACATCTATAGATAAGGATATTAATGACCTCAAAATTCGGTGATAATGAAAAACATATACACTTCAATCCTGTTACTGCTTCAGAATTATCTTGGGCAGATGTACATTACCCAAGAGAGAGGGCCAAATAATGTGCTTATTTCAAAGTCCCTGTTCTATTTGTCTTGAGATTCCATAAGACTGCTATTTTCAATTTATATTCATGCATCACTGCCACTGCCTTGGATCACACAAGTCCCCATCAACTAAAGCTCTTTACCATAGCTAATCTCCACAAGTAAAATGGCAACCCTCCAACCAAAGTAATTTTTCTTTTATGTCTACACAGAGATATACTTATCAACCATGCTTCACAAATAACAAGTTTTCTCTAGGCGAAATGGCCAGGTGAAACAACAGATGTTCTGATTCCTAGGTCAATGCTTCTATCAGAAAAACCTATCTTCTTGTTAGTCTATTATGATTCTATACCCTAGCTATGGGCTCAAATTAAGTCCTGACATAAGGACTTAAGTTTTTGTGTGTTCTTTCTGAATCCCAGTTTTATTCTCACTGGCTTTATGTCAAAGCCACACTCTGAGCAACCACCTAATCCATCAATCTGAGCTTTCTCTGACCAGCTTCACTCCTGGTTAATGCAGATTTGGTCCTGTATTTAATTATCCTAAAGTAAATTGTCCATCTTCATTAATATAACTAACATTCTGTTTCACTCTGATTTTCTTTTTCTCTACTTCACATCTAGGTCATCCTTTCCCTGTTTTTATACTTTTTCTAGCAACTGTTTTCTCCAACACTTTCTCCACCTTTGACTTGTCTTTTTTCCTATTTTTATGAAATTAAAACATGCCTTAAATCTTCACTATTTCACTCAGTTCCTAAAATCTACAACCTCTCCTCCAACAACATTTCCATTATTATTAGCTCAAACAGAAGCATAAACTCCAGGACAGATCGCCATAGGCTCTTTCTTAGAAGTTTACAAGGCTTATTTAAATAAGCATTAGTATGCCATCTACCATCTTATGCAAGCTCAAAACCACTTTTATATATGTAAACTTTTAGAGATGATGTGTTAAATTTATTATATACATATATGACTTCAACTGAGGTTTCCTACAATCCAAAAACCACATTCTAGTTAATTGAGATACCTTGTCAGGAATGAATCATAAACTCAAAAAACAGCTGGAAAGCTTTCAAGAGGATTTAGGGTAACTCTCCATTTAACTGAGGCAGACACTGGGGCACAGACAAGTTGGGCAACCTTCTAAATTACTAAAATAATTCAATAATAAAAAATGTCCAGAAACCAAACCAGAATTAAAAGTAGATTTATTCAAAATGTTCGAATACTGAAAGAATTACTTGGAACTTAAAACACATTTTCAATAGAAATAACATTACTGATACTAACTGAATGGGCTTACAAACTAGTCCATGATTACATATTTAAAGGGAATTCTAGTTATTTTCAAGAATCTTGGAAATTTTTGACATTTTATTCTCCTTTTGCTTCTAAGTGTATGCTTTCCTTTTGCTTGATGCAGAAATGACATTAACATTACTCAGCTTCTCAGATATGACTGCAGTTGTTTTTTGGCTCACAAATGAAATAAAAAAGAGCTTTCCACACCAATTAAAAAAGAGTAAATACCTAACATTATCAAAGTTTAGATTCAAATTTTAAAATACATATATGGAAGAAAACACTCATCTAGGTAGAACACAGTAGTGTTAAAAACTAGTCTGGCCACCAGGTAGACTTATGAGCCTAGAATAACTAGATTAATAGAGAATGAAGAGAAAGTACCTGAGAAAAGAAACTCCAGAGCAGGAGCCAGTAAAATTTTCTTCAAAGTTCCAGATATTTATGGTCTCTACGGCAACTACTCAACTCTGTCATTGTAATATGAAAGGGACGATCGACAAAATGTAAATGAATGAGCTAAGCTATATTTCAATAAAACTTTATTTATGGGCACTGATATTTGAATTTTATGTAATTTTTTTTTTTAAGATTTTATTTATTTATTTGACACAGAGAGAGAGATCACAAGTAGGGAGAGAGGCAGGCAGAGAGAGAGAGAGGGAAGCAGGCTCCCCACTGAGCAGGGAGCCCCATGCGGGGCTCGATCCCAGGACCCTGAGATCATGACCTGAACCTAAGGCAGAGGCTTTAACCCGCTGAGCCACCCAGGTGCCCCTGAATTTTATGTAATTTTCATGTGTCAGAAAATGAAAAAAACATCCTTTTTTTTTTTTAACTTGAAGTTTTTTGTTTTTTGGGTTTTTTTTATATTTGTCAAAGAGAGAAAGAGAGTACAAGAGTGAGCACAAGCAGGGGGAGTAGCAGGCAGAGGGAAAAGCCGGCTCTCCGCTGAGAAAGGAAGGTAGAATTTCATCCCAGGACCCTGGGATCATGACCTGAGCCAAAGGCACGCGCTTAAAGGACTGAGCCACCCAGGTGTCCCTATAAAAATCATTTTTAACTCATGAGTCATACAAAAACACATGGCAGGCCTGGATATTCCCTGTGGATTATAGTTTGTCAACTAGTCTAGGGGAGAGTGAGAAAGAAGGAAAGGGAGATTGTACCTGTTTTAATAACTGGGGGGACTATTCATGATTAAACCTAATAAAAAATGCAGCTCCTTTCTTGCACATCAACATTAATGAGTCCCAGTTGCAAAGAAACAGGCATATTTCACTGTCCTTAAGATTAAAAGAGCTTAGAAACATAATCACTGATACTGGGTAAAAATCATTCTAATGATACCCTAATGAAAACTTTAAGTAGATAATTCATTCTACAGAATCTTAAAATTAGAGCAGTAGATACATTATTCATTACCATTTTGTCCCTGAGTCGCTCTCCACGGATAAAAAAGTCAGCACAGCCATTCTCTTCCTGGTGAGGGACTTTGAAGACAGTGACGCAGCTCAGTCCACTCCCTCCAAGTGGTAACCATCCACCACTTGAGTCATCCCGGGTCATCACCACAGCTCGCACTCGTGCATAACTATTACTAAAACAGATGCAAAGATGAGAAATTAGGTTTTCCATAAACAAGAAACAGCCAAGCTGTCAGTCTTATTTGAGAAATCAAGGACCACATTAGTTAATGTGCGGTAACTAAAATGTTTCCTACTTCCATGACAGTCCACAAAGTAACCTACTTAAAAAGAGGTAAAAAAAAAAAAAAAAAAAACCACAAACTAACTAACTTAAAAGATCAACCTTTATCTTGAAGACTAACCTTACAATAAAAGACTGCCGATCTTGTATTTCAATCCATCATTTGAGTAGTTGAAGCACATCTGATTGCCATGGAACAAACACGTTATAAAGGACTCCAGAGACAAATATTGTCAAACTACACAGACCACCATCAAACTTATCTATTTATGTCCACCCGTTACAATAACTAGGGCAAATTACTGCTATACTTTAGAACATTTCATTGTGATATCTCTAAGTTTCTAACATTTCTAGATTATAAATAAAGTGCTGAAATAAACACACTTAGTACAGATACCACATTTTTTATTTCTTCTATAAATCACACGGATCATATAAAGACAAATGTTCTATTTCAAAAACTTATCAAGCAAATTCATCTATAGATATTTTTCTTGCTCTCTTTTTAGCAGTCTCTAAGGAGACCACATTCTAGTTCTTGCCGGAATCCTTTCCCAATATTACCACAACTGTTGTTTACATAAAATCTAAGAAATGTGTCACATAAACTAATATTCTAGATTACTGATATCTAAGCATTTTAGTTCCAAACTTTTAATGATTATATTTTTTTAATATAATGATTATTAATGAACTCCTTTCTAAAGTATTATACCTTGAAAACTTAAAAACTGTATTAAATATAACATAAACTTGTCTTGGTTACTGTGACTATCAATTGAGGTTCTATGTAATAGTTCTGTGCTACTTAGTGTCTTTATACATTCCAAGTGTTAGGTTGCCACTTGTCACTTCTGTTGTCCTAGTGCTTGTCTGAAATCCCCCTAGTTGGTTTTTTTTTTTCACTTTACAAATTTATTTTGTTGAGGTACACTTTATATAGAATAATATATTGATCTTAAACACAAAATTCAACAAATTCTAACAAATGCCCACGTCTGCATAACCAACATGATGATCAAGGTATGGAACATTTTCATGACTTCAGAAAACTCCCTTAAGCCTCCTTCTTATCCATCAAATAGGTAACCACGGTTGTGTTTCTAAACAAATAATTAGCTTTGACTATTATGGGCCTTCAATATCCATGGAATCAACCAGAATCACCCTTTTGTGATTTCTGACTTATTTGACTCATTATGTTGTTGTATTATAAGTTCACGCTTTTTTACTGCTAAGTAGTCCTCTCACTGAATAAATAAATCACAACTCACTTTTTTTTTCTTGTGTAAATGGGCAATTTGGATTGTTCCTAGTTGCTATTATGAATAAAGCCATTATATAAATATTCTTGTACAAGTCTTTTTGTACAAGGAAAATATTGCTTTCATTTCTCTTAATACAGAGGAATGGAACTGATGGATTACAGGATAGTATGTTTGACTATAAAAGAAATTAACAAACTGTTTTCCAAAGTGGTTTTATTATACATTCCCATCAGTAATGCATCATAAATTTCAGTTGCTCCATATCCTTGCCAATATTTGGTATTTCCAGTCTTTACTCATTATAGTAAATTTACAGTGGCAACCCATTATGGTTTTAGTACCAAGTTCCCTGATGACTCATGGCATTGAACAACTTTTCATTCGGCTATGGGCCATTTATAGGCCATCCTCTTTTAAGTCTTTGGTCATTTTTTTATTATGCTTTTATTATTGATTTTTAGACGTTCTTTATATATTCCTGGCCCAAGTCTTTTGTCAGAAAGCTGTATACTTCTTTTTTTTAAGATTTTATTTATTTATTTATTTGACAGAGAGAAAGAGAGCACAAGTAGGCAGTGGGGCAGGCAGAGAGAGAGGGGAAGCAGGCTCTCCGCTGAGCAGAGAGGTGGATGATGGAGGGCTTGATCCAGGACCCTGAGACCAGACCTGAGCCAAGGGCAGAGGCTTAACCCACTGAACCACCCAGGTGCCCCAGAAAGCTGTATATTTTTAAAGCATCATTGTGTTGTGGTTGAGTGAGGAGTCTAAAGTCATATTTTCACAAGTTGGATCCTAGCTTAGCAACTTACTAGCTGTGTCTTTGAGAAAGTTACTGTATATACCTTTAATAAAAGTAAACAATGCCTGACACATAATAAACAATATTTAAGTATGAATTTTTATTACTAAAACAAAGAACTAAAATTGTAGTAGTCGTCCTGGTAATTCAAAGCCAAAAAGGACCTGGGAAAAGATAAAATTTACACAGTCAACCATAATTCTCTATTATTGGTGTCAAACTAATTCTTTAAAGGAAGCGCTGCAACTCTTTAGTTTTACAGGTTACTGTTCTAAGCTTTTTATTATTCAGTTTTTCAGAGGCTCTGATTCTTGTCTGGACCCAATTCTTATCAATCTTCAACTCAGAGAACTAGTCTGAGGAGGTATGGGTGCATATAGCATAAAAGCTGGTGTGACAGGTATCAAATTGGAGTCTTCATCTTAGGATGGGCTGGAACAAGGACCTCTACTACAAACATGACATGTATACCAAGAAGCCAGGGAAGCTTGTTACACCGAGAACCAGCTTGGAGGGACAGAACCAATACTAGACAAAGGTCATTTGGTTAGTCAAGAATTTAACCTAAGGATACCCCAGAAGCAAAGCACATAACTTAGACAAACTAGGTTCAAATTAAATGTTTGTGAACTGAATTCATTCATTTAAAGGTCAATGTTTGAAGTTCAATGAAGTCACAAAGGTAGAACTTGGTTAAAACCAAAATTCAAGTTCCTAACAAGCATTTAAGTATTTATTTTACTGGAAGATCCTGACTCTTCCTTCTCATCTAATTTTGTAGTAAAGTGGGAAGTTTAAGAATTTTATCCTAGGTCCTACAAGACTTAGAAAACCGAAGGAGTAAAATAACTCGTATTCAGAAGCTCTGGGTATTTTGACTTCAGAGTATAAGAGTAATTAAACTCTTTTAGGGCATAAATTCTTATTTTTTCCATCTTTGAATTTTACTAACTCTTGTTTACAATTTGTACAATGCTTCTCAGAATATTTTATATTTTAAAAATATAAAAATAGGAGTGCCTGGGTGGCTCAGTGGGTTAAAGCCTCTGCCTTCGGCTCAGGTCATGATCTCAGGGTCCTGGGATCGAGCCCCCCATCAGGCTCTCTGCTCAGCAGGAAGCCTGCTTCCCCCTCTCTCTCTGCCTGTCTCTCTGCCTACTTGTAATCTCTCTCTCTCTCTCTCTCTCTCTGTCAAATAAATAAATAAATAGATCTTTAAAAATAAAAATATAAAAATATCCATAAATAAGAGCATGAGAAAATATATAAAAAACCCTAAGTAGTTATTTTAGGATGGTGAAGTTAGGTGTTTTCCCTTAATTTCTGTTTCTTCAAAATAATTTTATGAATAATATTTACAAATTAAGAGTGATTTAAATATAGAACTTACATTTTCAATTATGTCTTGGCTCTATTCAAGATACCATAAAAATTTTAGAATGTTCTGTGTATGAATGTATTTTTTCAAAAAGTATCCCTAACAGGGGCGCCTAGGAGGCTCAGTGGGTTAAGGTCTATGCCTTCAACTCATGTCATGATCTCAGGGTCCTGGGATGGAGCCAAGCATCACATCAGGCTCTCTGCTTAGCGGGGAGCCTGCCTCCCCCTGCCTCTCTGCCTACTTGTGATCTCTCTCTTCTCTGTCAAATAAATAAATAAAATCTTTAAAAAAAAAAAAAAAGTATCCCTAACATAATTCCTTGCTAATAACCCAATTACTTTGTTTTCTACTTTATAAAGTGCCATCCAGAAGAGACATATTGTCCTTTCTAGAAAAATCAGATAAAGATCTCTTTAGTAGAAAACTAATAAGGATGTCTGATTCACTGTTCACTTTAATACAATAAAAAGTTTTAAGCTGACCAGTAATTTACATACTTTTTAAAAATCTCACTATACCAGGGGCGCCTGGGTGGCTCAGTTGTTAAGCGTCTGCCTTCGGCTCAGGTCATGATCCCAGAGTCCTGGGATCGAGCCCCGCATCGGGCTCCTTGCTTGGCAGGGGGCCTGCTTCTCCCGCTACCATCCCCTCCGCTTGTGTTCCCTCTCTCGCTGTGTTTCTCTCTGTCAAATAAATAAAATCTTTAAAAAAATAAAATAAAATAAAAAAATAAATAAAAATCTCACTATACCAAATATGCCAATGTTTCCCTTATCTATTCAAGCTGAACCTTCGAGCTTTAAAGTATCCCAGGAGTTTATGTAAATAAATCTGTTTATTCATTTACATAAATAAACTTTTTTTTACCTACCTACCAGAGCCTCTATTAGTTTATAATTTAACAACTCAGCTTCTAACTTTAAGACCTAAGATTAGAATATGTACCATAGGGGCGCCTGGGTGGCTCAGTCGTTAAGCATCTGCCTTCGGCTCAGGTCATGATCCCAGGGGCCTGCGATTGAGCCCCGCATCGGGCTCTCTGCTCAGCAGGGAGCCTGCTTCTCCCACTACCATTCCCTCTGCTTGTGTTCCCTCTCTCGCTGTGTTTCTCACTGTCAAATAATAAATAAAATCTTAAAAAAAAAAAAAAAAAGAATATGTACCATAAAATTTTTCAAGTCGTTCGATGAATGTGTGAGGTGGGGTTTTGTTGTTTGTTTTTAAAGACAGACCTTCCTTCCTGCCAAGGTTAATCTTTTCACCTGTGCCTTTAATTACTATAATCTCTTTACCTTCAAATGTCTTCTTTTCCCAAATAAAAGTTGTAACTCTTTTGTTTAAAACATGCAACCTCATCTCAAGACTAATGGCAGCTCTTACAAATTGTCATATCTGCCTTGCAGCATAATAAAATTTGTACTCGTAATGCCCTCCTTAGATAAAAGTGATTTTAGAGCAAGGAACCAAATTGTATTACTCTACTTAAAATAATAATACACATTTTTCCCTGATCCTGTAAACAGAAGCCCATTTTAGTAAATGTGGAAAATAAACAAAAATAATACTTGCCATCATAGAATTAAAACCTAAGAACTTGTTGGATTTTACTCTCTGCATATCTCATTTATAATCTATTCATCTATTAGTCTGAGATAACAGCTATTTATGATGACAATTTATTCTTATTGCTAAGAATCCAACAATTTCCCTCTTGAGCTGCTTTAAATACTTAGTTGAAAGGCACTTGTTCACAGTGATTTATCTTAAAAAAGTCAAATCTGACAATAACTACATCTATAATTTTCTGAAATAGTTCAAACTAAAGCTCTATTCTTCCCTCTGGTAGTGGACTACACAATAACCACTTTTCAGCCTACCTTTCATTCTAATGAAACTTTTATTGTAAAATATAGCTGGGTTTCCTTTATCTTATTCAAAATCTAAACTGTATCTCAAATGCTAATCTCTGATCTCATCTGAACAATTATATCAGATATATCCTTTCAGCTAGAGTCAGCAAATTAGAAAACAATGTAAAAGTCCAGGTGAGAGGTAATGTTGGATTGTCCTTGGGTGATAATAATAGACAAAAGAGGAATGAACTGATTTGGGTCTGTTTCGGTGGAAGAGCTAGAAGGACTTATTGATGGGGTTAAGCAAGTATTCTAAATTATCTAAAATTCTTAGTCACCATGACCTCTATTTTCTAAAATTTTCAACTGGCACTTCAGTAAAGTTAAAGGCAAAAGAAGAGGACACAGTTTTGCCTCCCTTATACTGATCCATGTAGTTTCTTTTGAAATAGCAGTACTGTATTATACATAATCCAGAAGAACTCTAAAGCTATACATTATTGTATTTTGTGGTAAATGCCTATTATGGTTCCAATTTCAAATTTGCACACTGGAAAACATTTCTTATCAAATCAGAGTACAGTTATAGAAAATTCTACTAGCCCCAATACTCTAAATGCAACATGTCCTTGGCCAAAAAACGGCCACCCTTTTTAGTTTCTTTTCTCCCTTATATCATACTTTTGCTGTTATTACCAAGTCTATTATATACATCTACCTAACTGCCTTCTTGCTCTCTTCATTCTTTCTATATTATCTCTAATTTTCAACTGAGTTGTCCTTCTACGGATTTGTGTAAATTCTTTTTTTTTTTTTTTAAAGATTTTATTTATTCATTTGACAGAGAGAGAGATCACAAGTAGGCAGAGAGGGAGGCAGAGAGAAAAGAGGGGAAGCAGGCTCCCTGCTGAGCAGAGAGCCCGATGTGGGGCTTGATCCCAGGACCCTAGGATCATGACATGAGCCGAAGGCAGAGGCTTTAACCTACTGAGCCACCCAAGCGCCCGAGTAAATTCTTTATATTAGTGATGCGAATACTCTGCCAGTTATGTGAATTATAAGTATCTTCTGATCTGTAGCTTCTTTTATTACTGTAATGTCTTTCAAAGAACAAAGCTTTTCTTTTACCATGATCAAATGTATTTCTTTTCCTTTATGATTTGTGCTGGGGACTTTCTATAAGATCTCATACATAACTATTTTAAACCTTTTATATTTTATTAAGAGATAAAACTTCTTTTTCTTTTTAAAATCATTTCAGCAAACAGAATTCTCTACTTTCTCTGAAAGTAAAAAAAAAAACAAAAAAAAAAAAAAACAAAGTCCTTAATATCACCATGTCTGGCAGAACCAATATTCATGTATCTACTGAATTACAACCCATGAAATTAAATCTAGAAATTAAATTAATAAATTAAATTAATTAAATGCAATTTGGTCTTTGTCTCTCAGCTCTACATGATTCTCTGTTTCCTCTGGGCATGGCAACCAAGTCTGCTATACATACTGCTGGTGAATTGAGACCTACCTTCATTAACTCTTTTTGTATCTAGGATCCACTATGGTCCAGCATGGATCTGTACCAGAAAACTTCCCCATTCCATTCTGAAGCCTAACCCAACCTCTAAACCTTCCTATCCTTCCATGCTTTAACACTTCTAGGTGTTATCTTTTTTTAAAATTTCACCTGTAAATTGAATATTACTTCAAACAGAGTTCAATTATATTTTCACCAAAACACTGCCAAATTATACAATGATGCTGCCAATACACATCACTTATGCTCTTACCTAAGAAGTTTCCTACCCAAAGTGGATTTTTTTTGTGTTTGTTGTAAGCTGATCTTTATTTTTCAAATTAACAAATAACACATTATTTGTTTCAGGGGCACAGGTCTGATTCTGATTCATCAGTCCTATATAATACCCAGCACTCATTATAACACATACCCTTCCCCAATGTCCATCATCCTGTTACCCCATCTCCTCACAGTATAAATACTTATTTTCTCAACTATAAAAAATACAGATGATATTCAGAAGATAACATTACTACCCATTCATCTATTCACTTACCCAGGGAACATTATTATATGCTTCATACAGAGACAAAATTTAGAAATTATGGTCTCTTCCTAAAAGCTCGTAATTTAGTGGCATTGTGTTAGATTCCTAGATTCCAAAGGCAGGTGCATCATTTAAAAATTATAATCGTGGGTAAATTAAATTACTTTGCTCTCTGTGCCCCCATTCTCCTGGTATGTAAATGGGGATAATAACTGTCTACTGCAGAGTTTGAAAAGTGAATGAGGAAATGCAAGTAAAGTGCTTAATATTGTACCTGGCTCAGAGTTTGGTGCCCAACAAATGTTACTATTATAATGCCTTCATATATTAAATCAACTTTATAATATCTGCATTCTGAAATTGTCTGAATTTATCTCATTCTATCTTTATGATGGTTTTGTATAATGAACCCAGGAGACAGGTTTTTACTTTCAGTAAGAATTGGTAGCCACACCTAAGTATCAGATATCAGTTCTCTAACTCTTGCATGTACTGATTACATGATGAAAGCACTTCTAACCAAGTCATACACATCTGGGAAGTCTTCCAGAAGGAGAAATAAAACTAAAATCTAAAAAGGATAAAGAGGTACTCACAAACTATTCCTTTAGAGTCAACAATTCTAGGTTCCACTAGATAGTATCATCAACCTACCAAAGTCTGTTTTAAAATTCTAACAACGTTACATGTCCCATGCCATCTGGACCCACTACTGTCAATTCCCTGATTCCTTAATTACCAGCACTGATTATATGATTTCATCTTTTGAAGTACTCTTGGTCTATGTTAGAAAAGCTAAACTATGAAAATATTCATTGTCAATGAGAGACCAGAACATACAAGACAGGGAACCAACATTAATACCAGAGTTTGTAATGAGATAGAGCATTAGAATGAAATATAGTAGTTTTAAAATAATCCCACAGTAGGAAAGGCCTAAGATCCAGAGGCCACTAAAAAATGAGGGATAAATTCAACTATATGAAACATTCTTGTATAGCAAAAACACCATAAGCAATATTGTAAAATAGGAGTAACAAATTGTGAAAAAAAATGTATAGCATATTTCTATTAGTTTTCTATTGTTGCCATAATAAATTACTGAAAACAGTGGCTTAAAACAATACAAATTTATACAATTCTGTCCACTGGAAGTCCAAAGGGCTTCACTGGGCTACAATTAAGGTGCAAACAGTGTTGCATTCCTTTCAGGATAATACAAAAGAGAATATGTTTCTTTGTCTTTTCCAGTTTCTTTTTTTTTTTTTTTTTTTAAGATTTTATTTATTTATTTAACAAAGAGAGAGAGATCACAAGTAGAGAGAGAGGGGGAAACAGGCTCCCTGCTGAGCAGAGAGCCAGATGCAGGGCTCTATCCCAGGACTCTGAGATCATGACCTGAGCCGAAGGCAGAGGCTTTAATCCACTGAGCCATGCAGGCACCCCATCTTTTCCAATTTCTAAAAGTCACCCACTTCCTTGGATTGTGGCCTCCTTCCATTCTCAAAGCCAGGAATTGCTTCTTTCTTACCCTTTTGTAGTCACATCTCTCTCTGACTACAGTCCCCCTGGCAGGAAAAGTTCTTCACTTTTAAGAATGTAATACTATGTAGCCACGATAAAAAAGAGGAAGTTCTTTATAGTGTCAAGTGAGCTGATCTCTAGGTTTTGTTAGGTTTTGGATATTTTTTTTCAAGGTACATAAATAAGTATGTCTAGTATGCTATCATTTGTGGGGAAAACACACACACACACACACACACACACACACACACTTGCATATGAATAGAATCTTTACGCAATAGAACTGATTAACTTTCTTTAGCAAGGGAAAAAAAGAGGTACAAGAGTAATTTTCCTTTCATTAAATGTTCTTATATTTTTTTATTTTTGTACTATATGTATTACCCTTTATCCAAAAATGTATTTACCAAACTCACACACACACCTTTTGATGGGCTATGATCTCAAAATGGTACTTGTCTCTGTAACAAGAGCAAGCAGTTTTTGTGCAATTGTCATTTATACTACAACAATGAATTTTTGGTGGAATGCAGATTGATTTTAACAGCCTTCTTCCCTCCCCATGTTAAAACCTGCCTCACCCTGCACAATGAATCCCTCCCAAGAACCTGAAAGGACCAGTATCACTGCTCCCAACTATTTACAATGTGTAATTCTCCCTAATAACAGAGACTTGTTTAAATATAGCCTAGCATCTCAGCCCTCTCCACATCCCATAGAACATCCCACAAATTACATCATATGCATGTATTTCTTCTAAAGATACTGGGCTCATTAAGAACGTGCCTGAAGGAAGCTGGATATTCTCATGTTGGATGTACAAATGATGGGTATTATAAAGAGACAATCACAGAAGGTGAAAGGCAAGGGAGGGAATTCCTTAGTCTTCCTAAGTCTCGTACGTCAGGATCAAGGTTTTGAGAAGGAAAGGCTTGAGAGGGATTCCTGAGTGGTAGAAGAAAAATGATTTCTACCCTTTGAAAGCAGACATAGGTTTAGCAGAGAGACTCTAAGGTGAACATGGATAATCTCTAAATTATAATACATTATTTAGTTTTATTTCTTACTTTCCAAAAAGTCTTCCCTGATGCCTGTCATTGGGTTAAGTACGTCTTATAAATGCTTCCATCATTTAAAGTGTGAATAGAAGATGCAAAACAATTCATACTTGATGGTTAGCTGTGGTTAGTAATTCCTATTTAAAAAAAAGGGAGACACTGATTTAGTTAAGGTACATGATATCCTTGTTTGTACGGTTATGTAATTACATGATTAGTTCCTTTTTACCAGGTAGGAAGGCATAATAATCTATTTCTCTTGTTTCTTGGCATCTTTAGTAAAATTTCTAATGCCTGATCTTATCAGTGCTACCAGAAATACTAATGAAAATTTGTGGGTTTATGACAAAGATGAAGTAACTCTCATCTAAGTGCATCAGGTCAATACCAAGAACATCTGGTGAGTGATTACCCGTCTCTCCGGTCAGAGAATAGATGCAGGGAGATTCAAATGACACTCCTGAGGAAGTAAATCTTTCATGGTCAATGTAAATAAGATGTTTTCACGAAGAAATCCAGCAGAATCCTTTAATTTTGTACCCCAACCTTTGAATATGTTGCCAACTCCTTCTATATGGTTTTGTACATGTAACCTCATTTAGTAGAGATGATGAGCATTTATTTTTTCAAATGCACCTGGAAGCAAGTACTGAGAGTGAGGTTTTACCCATGTTGAGAATGTACACAGTGCCCTGGCACTTACGGGCAAGGAACAGAGGAATTAATGAGGGTAAGCTCACAAGTCTGCATATCTAGAATGCCAATTCTTCTTCACTGATTAGGCAAACAAGCTGAGAATGCTGAAAAGATATGGAATCAGTGGCAGGGACCAAAATTAATCAGCAGATTAATCTCCTGAGGAAAAGGAAATCTCTCTCCATATAGTATTAAAAAAAAATCACCAACATGAATATCTGACAGCCCTGGATATGCCCAACACTTGAAAGTCCTAGGAGCACCTCCATAAAATAAGTATTTAATAAATGCCTGTATAATTGAATCCAGAAATAAAAAAAGAAAATCAAATGAAGAAGCATTAAGAATGCTCAACAATTCTTACAAATATCTATGAAGAGTGCTTTTGAAAAAAAACAGAAAGCCCAAGATGATTTAAACACTTAATCATATGGGAGTCTAGTCAAAATTTAGGAGTCGTCAATAATGTAGGTACATAACACAATGTTAGTAATATTTCATCCTATAGAAAGAAGGAAGTTTAGAGGTTCTCTAAAAATGCCACACTAATCTGAAAATAAAAAGTATAATGGCAAATGGCTAATCCTAATTGTGCAGTTGCAGGACCTTTGAGAATTTCAGGCATTATTTCTTCCAAATGCAACATAAATGAATTCAGTTTTCACTGAAAATGTAATAAACTACAGCAACACTGCTATAGGTCTAATAGAAATATAAAGCAAGCCATATATCTTAAAGCTGTAATCTTTAATTTTCTGGTAATGACATTATAAAAGGAGAAAGAGTAGGCTAACAGTGAAAACACCAGAGAAGGTTAGCTTCAAGGGCCCATCCTTCAACAGAAATACTAAAAAGCAGAGCTATTAAATAGTTAGAATCAACTTTGTTAGAACTCTAGAAAATAGTCAAAGATTTACAGAGACCAAGCAAATGTTAAATCTAAGGGCAACTTGAGAATGGTAGGAAAGCTTTGTGGCACTTGCCCTTGGCCTAACCCCTCTCCTCAACCTCACCCTCGGAAGTGGTCTTAAACATGGCAACCTGTGTTCCCAGCATGGGATCCTGGTCACTGGTTCTGGAGAAAGCAGAGGCAGACTTCAGCATCAAAGAACTGCATCTGGAGCTCTGTGATGGACTGACATGAGGTGCCTGCACTACTCAAACAACACATCATAAGGCAAATGAACAACCAACTGCTGCCAAGGGCAAAATATTACAGATGGCCAGTAATAAATGTACCAAGAGCCTGGGAGGAAAAGCTGGGAGAGTTTCTTTAGGGAATTAGAGCAATCAAAATAGTTATAGACTGGGGAATTTAGAAAGCCACACACACAGCCAGGACAAAGGGAAGTTCTGAAAGACACTAAGTTTTTATCTTGGGCTGACCTCTAAGCTCAGCACAAGTGGGAAGTAAAGGGTAAGGCAACTATAAATAGCTTGGCTAAGCACTGAAGGAGTGCTGTGATACAGAGATAATCTGTTAAGACTGGGAGAGTTTTTCTTCCTTCCTTCCTTTCTTTCTTTCTTAGCTCCTGGAGTTCAAGGAAATCTCTGTCAAAACACGAGATGACCCCACGTTATAGGAAGAGAGACTTCAGAGACCCCACATGGTAAAGAATAAAGGTTTCAGAGTTTAGAAAATTAAATAACTACAGCCCACTACCAGCAACAAACCCTGAAGAGTGGGAAGAATCTGATTTCCAGAGTTATCACACTATAATATTCAAACTGTTCAGTTTTCACCAAAAACTTACAAAGCATAAAAAGAAACAGGAAAGTCTGGGCCATTCACAGATGAAATTAACAGAAACTGTCCTTGAGGAAGTAAAGACATTGGACTTACTAGACAAACATTTCAAATAAACTGTCATAAGTCTACTCAGAATAAAGAAAACCAAGAAAATGATGAAAACGATGTATGAGGAAACAGAAAATATTAATAAAGAAACAGATCATAAGGGGTGCCTGGGTAGCTCAGTCAGTTAAGCATACGACTTGGTTTCGGCTCATGTCATGCTCTCAGGGTCCTGGGATCAAGCCCCACATCAGGCTCCACACTCAGGAGGGTCTACTCAACTCTCTCTCTCTCTAAAATAAATAAGTGAACCTTAAAAAAAAAAGGAAGAAGAAAGAAAAGAAAAATTACAGAAAGGAACCCAACAGAAATTCTGGAATTGCTAAGTATAGTAACTAAAATTAAAAATTCACTAGAAGATTATTAATAGCAGGTTTGATCAGGAAGAAGAATCAGTGAGCTTCAAAGTAGGTCAACCAAAATGATCCAGTCTGAGTTGGAGAAAGAAAAATAAAGAAAAATGAAAAGTGCTTATGAAATCTGTGAGGCACTATCAAATTTACCAACACACATGCAACCGAGAATCTCAGAAAGAGAGAAGGGAAACTGGCAGAAAATATTTGAAGAAATGGGAAAAAAAGAAAAACCTTTACAAATTTGATAAAAGACATAAATCTACACATCCAAGAAGTTGAACTCCAAAAAAAAATAAACAATGAGATAGTTTTGAAACTGAGACACATTATAATCAAGTTGTGAAAAGACATAAAGTCTCGAAAGCAGCAAGAGAAAAAATATTCATCATATACAAGGGATTCCCAATAGGATTAGCAGCCAATTTCGCAGAGAAAACAATGGAGGCCAGAATGATGTAAAGTGCTGGGAGGAAAATGTCAACTAAGAACTCTATCTCCCAACCATCCTTCAAAAATGAAGAAATTAAGATAACTAAAAAATTGAGGGAGTTGCCACTAGTACATCAGTTGTACAAGATGTGCTAAAAAGAATCCTTCGGGATGAAATAAAAGGACACTAGACAATAATTCAAAGCCATATGAAGAAATAAAGAATTGTGATAAGGGTAATCACAGAGAGATATACAAAGCCATTATTATTCTATTTTTGGTTTGTGGAGTTTTTTTGTTTCCAATAATTATAAATCTGTATTAATGGGCACATTAATGTATGAAGATGTAAACTGTGACAATAACAACATACAGTGGACCTGTATAGGAGTTCAGCTTTTATGTGCTATTAGAGCTAAGCTAGTGTCAACTTAAACTAAGTTGTTATAAATTTAAGATGTTGGGGCGCCTGGGTGGCTCAGTTGGTTAAGCGGCTGCCTTCAGCTCGGGTTATGATCCCAGGGTCCTGGGATCGAGCCCCGGTGTCAGGCTCCTTACTCAGCAGTGAGCCTGCTTCTCCCTCTCCCTCTGCCTGCTACTCTGCCTGCTCGTTCTCTCTCTCTCTGTCAAATAAATAAAAAAAATTTAAAAACAAATAAATTTAATATGTTAACTGTAATCTCCATGGTAACCACTAAGAAAATATCATACACACACACACACACAGATATAAAAAAGAAGAGAATTGAAAATACACTATAAAAAATAAAATGCACAAAAAAGGGAAAAGAGAGATAAGAAACAGAAAAGATATAAAATTTACAGAAAACAAATGGCGAACAGTCCAAAGTACTTCATTAACAGTGATCACATGCAAGTGAATTAAACGATGCCAATCAACTAGCATACGGGATTTAAAAAAACATCATATACTGTCTACAAAAGACTCACTTCACATCCAAAACTACCAATAGACTGAAAAGAACAGATGGGAAAAAAGATTCCATGAAACAATAACCAAAAGAGAGCTGGAATGGATATATTAATATCAGAGAAAATCGTCTTAAAGTAAAAAAAAAAGTTACAAGAGAAAAAGAAGGTCATTATATATTGGTAAAAGGGTCCATTCATCAAGAAGGCGTAGCAACCACAAATAAATATGCACCAAACAACAGAGACTCAAAGTATATGAAGTAAACACTGAAAAAATTAAGAGAGAAGTAAATCTGCAGTAATAGTTGGGCACTTGAAAACCATACTTTTAATATGACCATAACATCATCTATAAAAAACGATTAAGCACTAATACGTAATAATGTACAACCTTATAAATATTACTCTAAGTTAAAGAAGCTATACACAGAAGGTCACATATTATTTGATTCCATTTATATAAAATAACCAGAATATTTAATCTATAAACAGAAAATGTGTTGTTGGGCTGCAGGTTGGGAGTAATTGCTTAATGTATATGAGGTATGTTTTTAGGGTGATGAAACTATTCTGAACTAGATAGAGATGATGGTTGCACAACACTGTACAAAATACAATTATATTGTACAATTTAAAATGGTTAAATATGTGACTTTTTCCTCAATTAAAAAAAAAGGAAAAGGAAGTAAAATAATAGCATATTTTAATTAATCCAACATATCCAACATGTTATTTTGATACTCACTATAAAATAATGAGAATCTTCCACTTTTTTCATACTAAGTCTTTGAAATTTGGTGCACATTTTATACACAGCACATGTCGATTCTGAGTAGTGCTCTATAGTCATATATAGCTAATAGCTACCATGTTGGACAGGAAATCTAACAAAAAGATTACAAAAATAACTTGTCAGTAAACATATATTGAAAGAAAACATTCTTAAAAATCTGGAATACTCACTTTCTCTCATACACCACTTGCAGCTAATCCCTGATGCCTTCTCTTTATTATAAACTGAAGTAGCCACCAAAGAAATAAATATATGCACACTCCTACCTTTCATTTTATTTTCTCTTCTGGAATGCTCTTTACACCAATATAAAAGACCCATAGCTAATACTCGTCTTACCTTCTAGAGGCTATAAAGGCTATCTGAATTGAAGTACTATTTCAGTAATGAACCCTGGTAATACAGCAATGTCTTTACAGAGAGAAGTACAAGGCATAGAACAAATACAATGAAAGAAACGGGGAATACAAAAAATACAGGGGTCAAAGATAATTTCAAGGGCTGTAAAACTGTAAAGATTCAGTCTAGTGGTGCTGCATGCAGTGTAAGGGATGTAGAAAAGTCATCAATCTAGGATAAGAGTTCCGTTTTCAAGTGTAGTAAGAACATTTAAGGGGAATAACTAAAAAGCCATGGAAAGTATAAGTAATTCAACAGTTCTTAGCACATAACAGAATAAAAAAAAATTAAATGGATGGATGGATTGGATGTCTATCACAAATCAAATGATATATTGAACAAAAAGTATCCAAAGATGAATAAAAACAGTCCTTGTTCTCAAAGAATTTACAATCCAACTAACTAGAATAAATAATAAGGGAACCAACTAACTAGAATAAATAATAAAGGAAATGATTGTTTTAAACAGCCACTAGGGTTCAGATGAACAACTGATTAATTCTGGAAATGGAGCTTCAAAATAGAGCTTCCAAAGCCTGCATAAAAAATAAGTAGAATATGCTACTGAGACTGAGCTTTGGGGAAAATACTTCTTTTAAGGAAGAGAGGAGTCGGTGATTGGGGTCCCAGTACTTAAAGTAGGCAGGAAATTTTGTAGAATGAAGTATAATGAAAGCCAAGACAATGGTTTCCGTCTTAAAATGTGAAAGAAAGTTAGTTTACTGAAAGTACAATTGGAATGCAAAAGTACTAATGGATTGGGACGCCTGGGTGGCTCAGTTGGTTAGGCAGCTGCCTTCAGCTCAGGTCACGATTCTAGGGTCCTGGGATAGAGTCCCGCATCCGGCTTTCTGCTCAGCAGGGAGCCTGCTTCTCTCTCTGCCTGCTTTGCCTGCCACTCTGCCTACTTGTGCTTTCTCTCTCTGACAAATAAATAAATAAAACCTTTAAAAAAAAAAAGTACTAATGGATTGATACAATAACGGTGGAACACTCATTTCTCTAGTAACAGAATAATTAAAGTAGTAATTCAGATTCTCTTGATATCTTTTTGTTAAACCATATCATTTTAAGACAGTCTGCCTTTTATAAAGGAATAGCTATAAAATAAATGTTTAAATTTTCTATCTCTTCTCCTTTCACAAATGAGACTCAGATTCAGCCTATCACATCTGAGTACTGACTCTGAGTATTATCTGGGGAACTTTTAGAAACAGATTCCCAAGGTCCACTCCCTGATTCCTAAGGAATGAGGCTTAGGTAATCTGCATTTTAAATTTCTAAAGTAGTTCTGATATGTTGCTGTATTAGGGAATAAGTACTTAATCAAAATATTAAACTATAAAACCTTAATTTTGAATAAATTAACTGAAAACTTGATATTATAAAATTTTATCCAGAATTTTTTCTTTCCTATCACTTCAGGCAATATAGACAATTACTCTAATCTTATTATAATCTTAAATTAAATTTCAAAGGAAAGCACTAACACAGGAACTCAATAGTCAAAGCAAAAGCATTCATTTAAGGTAGCTTGGCAATCTAAAATCTTTTAGTAGCTCCTTACCACAGTTTCTAAGACTTTATCTCTGACTCCTCTCCTTGCTATCTCCAACAACAGCCTTCTTTCCAATCTTAAACAGCTTCCTTCCACCCGAGTCTTCGCATTTATTGCTTCCTTTACTTGGATGCTCCCCTGAGACATTCAGAGACATTACACCTTCCTCCTAAGTACAACTATAAGCTAACATGATCCTCCTCAAAGCTGATTCACCCAATCTAAAATAGTCCCAATATCCAACTTTCCTCCATCCTATTCTATAAATTTTTTAAAAGATTTTTAATCCATTTATTTGAGAGAGAAAGAAAATGCACAGAGTTTGCAAGAGAAAACAAGAGTGGAGGGAAAGGGAGAAACAGACTCCCTGTTGAGCAGCCAGACCCAAAACTCCAGGATGTGGGGGTCAACACACAGGGGCTTGATCCCAGCACCCTGGGATTCTGACCTGAGCCCAAGGCAGACGCTTAAACAACTGAACCACCCAGACACTGCCCCCCTCCATCCTCTTTTATTAGGCTCTATTTCTTTTCCTGGTTTCATTTTCCTCATAATGCTCATGACTATCTCTTATTTACTTACTTCTTTAGGTATTTATTGTCTCCTATTAACAAAGTTTATGTTCCACAAAAGCTGGGATTCGTTTTCCTTACAATTATATTGAATAAAGTATTATTGGAGATATAATAAGTACTCAATATGTACGTTATTGTTGAGTAAATGAACAGAATAATATACAAACTCCTAATATTGTTCTCAATATACTGACATGCCACATCAACGGGCCTCTATGAAAACAAAAAAGTGTTTTATAAAATTTTAGTTCTAAGCAAGATTAAATGTTCTACCTTCATCCTCTGAGCTCCCTTCCTACAGAAACAGTCATTCCCCTATATCCTTTTGGTCAAGTAATTTTGACTTGGAGTATGTAAATATAAGAGGCTCCAGAAGTAGCAACTCTAGTGAAATAGAGAGCTACAAGCAAGTACATTCTTAAAATCTAAGCAAAACCCCCCAAATATAGAACTTTTCTCAATTATGCATCATTCAAAGAAGACTACCTGAGATTTCAGAGTATCATGGGTCTTTCCAGGAACCAGGTGTACTCTGGATCCTAAGAGAGTGAAGGATGAGTAAAGGTTACTTAGAGATAGTTGGGGACAGGGGGTTGGGTACCCAGGGCGAGTAAAGGGAAAGAATGGTTTTCCTGAAAGACTACTTTATGCAAGTGGCACTGCTTTCCTCAAGAAGTTCACCATCTAAATAGCATTATTAAATAGCATTACAGACAATACAAGGAGCAACATGACAATATGCATATGAATGAAAATACACAGAAACATAGGAAGAGCTGAATCTTAAATATAAATTCAATAAATTTAATAAAGTAGAACAATATTATTTTTAAATAGGTATTTATATATTGTTTTATATCCCAAGAGTCAAATGCTGAATGAAAAAAGAAACTAAACTGGAAATAAAGGGTCAGTTTCAGAAGAACTTTATTACCTTCAACAATGCTTAGGAAAGAAACTGAAAAACTCAACAGCAGTTCTTGAAAATACACTTGGTAAAGACCTATTAGAAAGGTACTTCCTGGAGTACTTGAGTGGCTCGGTCTGGTTAAGTGTCTGCCTTCCACTAAGGTCATGACCCCAGTGGGATAGAGCCCTGCCTCTGGCTCCCTGCTCAGCAGGGAAGTCTGCTTCTTACTCTACCTCTTCTCCTCCCTCCACTTATACGCTAGTGTGTGCACTCTCCCTCTCTCTCAAATAAAATCTTAAAAAAAAAGAAGAAAGGTATTTCCTTAAAAAAAAAAAAGAAAAGGCTATTAAAAACTACTGGTGGGGGGGGGGCACAATTAAATAATTACTACCATACCACAAAGTGAAACACCTAAGGCATTTCTATTATAGCCAGATACAGGACATTACTGGGGAGATTAAAAAAAATTAAAGTTAAAATAATATGATTAAAGAGGAGGGTAGAAAAATTGTGTTGATTAAAAATTACCATTATTTGCAGATTAATGATTGCTCAGCTAAAAAATATAAACCAAAATTTTTATTAGAAAAATTAAAAGACTTTGGTTTCTACCCCAGCTTGAAATCTACTGGTGTGTGCAAACTGAAAAGTCAACAACTCTTCTTAGAGCTATAAAAGAAGTGAAGTCACAGAGCAAACCACTGCCCCCAAAATTAGAGACAGGCAGAGGAATACAAGGAATCACAACTTACTGGAGCAGAAAACCAAGAGCAGAGAGACAGACATCTGCAGGAAACAGCAGTAGGGTTGGGGAAACCTGACCTGAGTTATGACCGACAAATTGCTGGAGGCTCAGCGTGGACAACTTTCAGATTAAAAACTCGAAAGGGAACCAGTCACTGAAGTTCCCCACACTTTTTTGAGTTTTACCTCCTGGAGCTCTACCAAGTCCTCATGGTGAATAACAGAAAAATCCCCTGATGCATCCAGAAGAACAGGGGAAAAGGAAGCAATGTGAAATACACCAGAGCATTCTGTTCTTCCTAATAAAATTTGCTCTCCAGAGAAATTATTTAAGCAGAGCCTAACCTGAAGTTTTATCAGAACCAAAGTAACCTAGGGAAAGGGAAATAACTGACTACAGCTCCCTCCAGTCATTGTCCTACCTAAGAGGGATGAAGGGTAAAAATCACTTGAGAAGTTCACAGTCCTTAGACAGGACCACAAAAAGACTAAGACCTAAATAAGTTCTGAGGTCAAATGTACAGCAATATGATAATTAACCATAATGTATTATACACCTGAAACTTGCTAAGAGGCTATATCTTTTCTTACAACCAAAAAAAAGGTGATGGGGGAGGGGACCTATATGCAGTGATAGATATGTTAATTAGATTGATTGTAGTGATTATCTCACGATGTATATGTATACCGAAACATTAAACTGCACTCTTTAGGTATAAATACTTTTTGTCAACTTACACTTTAATAAAGCTAAACTGAGCCCTAACAGCTGGACTATAAAATACTTCCCCTACACACATTTCATCACTACGTTACTGAAGGCCTATTTACAGCAGTTCATTTTAGTAAGCACAATATGTCTGGCTATCAAGAAAAAATTACAAGGCATACTAAAAGACAAGAAACAATTTAAGACACAGAATATCAAAACCAGAATCAAAATATGACAGAGATGCTGCAATCATCAAACAAGAATTTAAAACAACTATAATACACTAAGTGTTCTAATGGATAAACAGTATGCAAAACAGATGCACAATGAAAGCAGAGATGGAAATCCTAAGAAGGGACTAAAAAGAAATGGTGAGAATCAAAAACACTGAAACAGAAGTGAAAAATGTCTTTGATGGACTCAAAGACATTAATAGACTAGATGTAGCTAAGGAATCTCTAACTTTGATGATATCTCAGTAGAAATCTCCATAACTAACAAGCAGAGACAAAAGACAAAAACAAAAGTTTAAGAACTGTGAGACAACTAAAAACTGTGTAATGAGAATAACAGAAAAAGAAAATAAAAACTGAAGAAATATTTGAAACACTAATGACTAAGCCTTTACCCAAAATAGTTATCAGACACCAAATCACAGGTCCAAGAAGCTCAAAGAACACCAAGCAGGACAAATGTGAAAAAAACTATACCTAGGCACATCATTTTCAAACTACAGGAAATCAAAAATAAAGAAAAATAATCCCAAAAGAAATGAGAGGAAAAAAAAAATTACCTCTACAGAAGCCAAGATAAGAACTATATCTGACTTCTCAGAAACCATGCAAACAAGAAGAGACTAGAGTGAATATATTTATAGTGTTGAGAGAAAAGAAACAACTGGCCTAAAATTCTGTACCCTGTGAAATTACCATCCCAAAGCGAAGGAGATACAGACTCTTAGGCAAGGAAAAATTGAGAGAATTTGTTGCCAGAAGACCTGCTTATAAGAAATGCTAAAAAGTTCTTCAGATAGAAAAAACTAATATAGATCAGGAAAACTCAGATCTACATAAAAGAAGAGAACTGAAGATAGAATAAATGAAGATAAAATAAAAAATTTTATTATTCTTTATTATTCTTTTATTATTATTATTATTTATTATTCTTCTAACAGCTAAGTTTGTTCGAAATAACAATGTATCCAATTATGTATGTTTATGACTCAGTTAATATGTATATGTGTGTGTAGCATACATACAAAACACAAAATAACATAGGTCAAAAAAATCTCCAAGACATTTTAAAATATTCTGAATTAAATGAAAATGAAAATGATTTTGTCAAAACTTAGGAGATGCAGTGAAAGCAGTGCCTGAGGGAAAAATACAGCACTAAAGCCATCTCTAAGAAAGAAAATATCTATAATCAATTATGTAGGCTAAAATCTTAGCAAAGTAGAAGAGTAACTGAAATCCAGAAAAAGCAGAGAAGAAATTCAAAAGAAAATCAGAGCAGAAATCAATTAAATTGGATACAGAAAATCATTAGAAAAAAATCTGTAACACCAAAGACTGGTTCTTTGAAATGATGAATAAAACTGGTAAGTCTCTAGCCAAGCTAACTAAGAAAAAAAGAGAAAAAATACAAATGACCAATACCAGATATAAAAGAAAAGACGTTACTACAGATTCCATAGACATTAAAAGGATGATAAAGGAATACTATGAACAACTCTATGCCCACAAATATGACAACCTACATGACACAATCTGCCAAAATTCACACACAAAAAAAGTCTGAAAAGGCTTAGATACATTTTAAAAATTGAGGCAATAATCAATAACCTTCCAAAACAGAAAGCACCAGGCTTGCCTGGGTTCACTGACGAATTTTCCCAAAAATAAAGGAAACTTTAAGAAAGTATACCAATTTTCTAGAGTCTCTTTCAGAAAACAGAAAAATTCTTCCTAACCCAATCTATGACACCAGTGTTACCCTAATATCAAAACCAGATGAAAACTACAGACTAATACCTCTCATGAACGTATATGTTATGTGCAAAAAAAAAGGAAAAAATTTACATTGTATGAAAACATATTATATACCACCACCAAGGGATTTATTCCAAGTATGCAAAGTTGGTTCACCATTTTAAAAAACTCAATTAATATACTATATCATATCAAAAGTTAACAAAGAAAAATCACATAACTTTATCAATAGCTACAAATCATCTGATCAAGTCCAACAGCCATTCATAATAAAAACTGTCAGTAACCTAGAAGTAGATATGGAATATCTTAATAAAGAGTATCTACAAAATACTACAACTAACATTATACTTAATGGTGAGAAACTATAAGCTTTCCCTCTAAGATCTGGAACAAGGCAAGGAAGCCCCCTCTCACCACTCTTTTACATCAATGCATTGGAGATCCTAGCCAATGTAGTAAGACAAGAAAATAAACTAAAATGTATACAGATTTCCCAACACTGTCCTTGAATATCTAGCTAATTGAGTAAGCCAAGAAAAGGAAATAAAAGGCATATAAACTGAGAAGGAAGAAATAAAACCATGTCTGTTCACAGATAATATCTATGTAGAAAATCTGAGAGAATACTTAAAAACTTCTAGACTAATAAGCAATCATAACAAAGTCACAGGATACAAGATTAAAGTACAAAAGACAATCACTTTTCTATATACTAATAATAGACAATTTGAAAATTAAAAACAACACTATCCACATTAGCACCCCCCAACAAGTGAAATACTTGGGTGCAACTCTAACAAAATATAAGATCTATATGAGAAAAACTACAAATCTCTAATGAAAGAAATCAAAGAACTAAATAAATGGAGAAATACTCCATGTTCTTGGTAGGAACACTCAACACTGTCAAGATGTCAACTCTTCCCAACTTGATCTATGAATTGAATGCAATCCCAATCAAAATCCAGCAAGTTGTTTTGTAGTTATCAACCAACTGATTCTAAAGTTCATAATGGAGAGGGAAAAAAAAAAAAAAAACACAAAAAAACAAACCAACAACCAGGAAAGCCAAGGACTGACACTCCTCAATTTCAAGACTTGTAAGTTATAATCATCAAGGAATCAGTGAAAGAACAAATAGACCAATGGAACAGAATAGACAACCCAAAAATAAACTCATATAAATAGATTCAACTGATCTATCCTTTGACAAAGGAACAAAAGCAATACAATGGAGCAAAGATGGTCTTTTCAACAAATGATGCTGAAAGAACTGGGCATCCACATGACATAAAAAAAAATCTAGACACATTCCTCACATCCTTCACAAAAATTAACTAAAAATGGATCACAGGGGCGCCTGGGTGGCTCAGTCGGTTAAAGCAGCTGCCTTCGGCTCAGGTCACGATCCTGGAGTCCCAGGATCGAGTCCCACATCGGGCTCCCAGCTCCACGGGGAGTCTGCTTCTCTCTCTCCCCCTCATCCTCTCACTCTATTTCTCTCTGAAATAAAATACTAAAACTTAAAAAAAAAAAAAATTAAAAAAAAATGGATCACAGACTCAAATATAAAACATAAACTACTAAATTCCTAGAATATAATATAGGAGAAAAATCTACGACCCTGGGTGTGGCAAGGACTTTTTAGATACAATACAAAAGGCATGATCCATGAACAGAACAATTAATAAGCTGTAATTAAAAGTACAATTTTCTGCTATGCAAAAGGTACTGTCAAGAGAATGAACAGACCACAGTCTAGGAAAAATAATTTGTAAGAGAAAGAGCTCATAAAGGACTATTGTCCTAAATATACATAGATTTCTTAAAACTCAATAATAACAAACAAAATGATTAAATATTGGGCCAAAGACCCTGACATCATACCAAAGATATACAGATGGCAAATAAGCATACAATAAGGTTCTCCACATCTTATGTCATCTTATCAAAACAAGACTCAACTACACACCTACTAGAATGGCAAAAATAAAACACTACCACCACCAAATGCTGGTGAGGATATAGATCAACAGGAACTCTCTTTTATTGTTTGTGAGAATGCAAAATGGTACAGCCACTTTGGAAGACAGTTTGGTGATTTCTTACAAAACTAAACATACTCCTACCATACAACCAGCAACAGCACTCCTTGGTATTTACCCAATAGATTTGAAAACTTGTGTCCACAATAAAAATCTACAAATGGATGTTATTAACAGGTTTACTCATAATTGCCAAAACTTGGAAGCAACAAAGATAAACTGATACATTCAGACAACGCAATGTTATTCAGTGCTGAAAAAAAATGTGCTATCAAGCCATGAAAAGACATGGAAGAACTTTAAAAGCATATTGCTAAGTGAAAGAAGCCAGTCTAAAGAGCTATATACTTTATGATTCCAACTCTGACATCCTGGAAAAGCAAAACTATGGAGACAATAAAAAAAGATCAGTGGTTGCTGGGGTTGGCACAGACCAGGAAAGGAGTAGGCAGAGCACAGAAGATTTTTAGAGAAGTAAAACTACTCTCCATGATACTACAATGGTGAATACATGTCATTGTACATTTGTCCAAACCCAAAGTGGACTCTGGGTAAAAAAGGATGTATCAACGTAGATTCATCAATTTTAACAAACGTGCCACTCTGGTAGGGGACACTGACAACAGTAAAGGTTAGGCATGTGTGAGAGCAGGGGATATGGGAGAAATCTATACCTTCCCTCAATTTTACTATTAACCTAACATTGCTCTAAAAATTAAAGTCTATTAGAAAAAAAAGCATAGTAGAAGATGAATATAAGAAATAATTTAAAAAATTAACTGGATTTCCTCTTTACTATGAGTTAAGAACCTGCAATTTAAAAAGGGCCAATTCACAATAATAAAAAATATAAAATTACTAGAATAAATGTGCAGCTCAATAAGAAATCTGTAAAACTTTAATGAACAGTATAAAGGACTTGAATGAATACTTTTTTTTTTATTTTAAAGATTTTTATTTGAGAGAAAGAGAAAGAGGAGGAGAAGAGGGAGAAAAAAAGAGAGGATCTCAAGCCAACTCAATGGTGAGCATGGAGCCTGACATGGGGCAGATCTCATGACTATGAGAATAAGACCTGAATGGAAACAGTCCAGTGTTTAGCCGACTGCACCACACAGGCACCCCAGCTTTTTATGTTTTCTAAAAGCAAAACTCAGTATTATAAAGATGACAACTCTGTCTAAAATCTGTTTACTGGAAATTCAGTGTAAAATGCCAAAAGACTTTTTTGGGGACGAAGTTAGCTTAAAAAAAAAAAAAAGTCCTAAGTACATCTAGAAGCCAAGAACATCTGAATGATCCTTTAAAAAAAAAAAAAGTCAGGGGGCACCTGAGTGGCTCAGTTGGTTAAGCATCAGACTCTTGGTTTTGGCTAGGGCTGTGATACCAGATTTGTGAGACTGAGCTCAGTGTCTGGCTAGACACAGAGTTGGATTCAGATTCTTTCCTTCTTGGAAAGAAGGAAATCTTCTTGCTACTCCCCCCACACCCTCCACAGTTTCTCTCATAAATGAATGAATAAATGAATAAAAATAAATGAATAATAAATAAAATCTTTAAAAAAAAACCACACAGCATAAATCAGGTCATATGATTCTTTTTTTCTTTTTTAAAGATTTTATTTATTTGACAGAGAGAAACACAGCGAGAGAGGGAACACAAGCAGAGGGAATGGTGGAGGGAGAAGCAGGCTTCCTGCTGAGCAAGGAGCCCGATGCAGGGCTCGATCCCAGGACCCCAGGATCATGACCCGAGCCGAAGGCAGACGCTTAACGACTGAGCCACCCAGGCGCCCCAGGTCATATGATTCTTGTTCAAAACCCTGTAAAAGCTATGTATTTCAAGCACGGTAACGGGACAAACCCTAAAGACCTAATTTTGAAGAAATAAAAAAATAAAATGTGTACAATAGGCTTTATACAATGTGGAAAAATTTACAAGTAGCAGAGTTAGAGGTTACCTTTATTTTCCCCTCTTATAATCACAAAAACAATCAAGCCATCTAAAATGAAACAAAGCAATCCAAGCTCTAATAATAAACATTTAACAGTAAACATTTATCTAGCTCTTATTTGTGTAGCCTATTTTGAGTATTTGTTTAAAGACGTTTTCCTTAATTCTGAAACTAGCTTTGCAAAATGGTGTTATTCCACATTACAGCTGAGAAAACTTAAGTTTCAAAATCTTAAGTGACTTGCATCACTTCAAAGTGACTGAGCAAGGAATTAAAATCCATGCTTTTGTAGTTCTGCTCTGAAATTTAAGTAGCTGTGTCTATAAAGGAAAAAAAGTCACTCTTTATCCCCAGTTTCATCTATGTAAAAGAAATATCTGGAGTAAATATTCTCTATCAGTTATGTTTTTCATTTTTCTACAATTTCATAAGCCTAAATGTAAACTCACAACATCTACTCAAAAAACAGGATTCCAGGGGCGCCTGGGTGGCTCAGTGGGCTAAAGCCTCTGCCTTCTGCTCAGGCATTGATCTCAGGGTCCTGGGATCTCAGGGTCCTGGGATGGAGCCCAGCATCAGGCTCTCTGCTCAGCAGGGGGCCTGCTTCCCCGCCCCCGCCTCTATGCCTTCTTGTGATCTTTTTTTTTTTTTTTTAAAGATTTTATTTATTTGACAGAGAGAAACATAGTGAGAGAGGGAACACAAGCAGAGGGAATGATAGCGGGAGAAGCAGGCTTCCTGCAGAGCAGAGAGCCTGATGCGGGGCTCGATCCCAGGCCCCTGGGATCTGACCTGGGCCGAAGGCAGACGCTTAACGGCTGAGCCACCCAGGTGCCCCTGCCTTCTTGTGATCTCACTCTGTCAAATAAATAAATAAAAATCTTTGGGGAAAAAAAAAATCTTTGAAAAAAAAAAAAAGAAAAAGAAACAGGATTCCGTAATGATGACTCCCCATCCTGCAGAGGAGCAAATCTCAAAACCTATAACGCCATTTCACAAAGTAAACATCCCCACTTTGACAACATATCTTTCATATAATGCTCATTATTCCTTCATTCCCCAGCCCAAAAATGTTTAGTTACCCAGTACACTTCATGGAAATACACTAACACTTAAAAAACACTTTTTAACTGTGAGCAATATTGGATTTAAAATGGTATCATGGTCCTGATACACAGTAGTTTAAGAAAACAGTGACAAAAACAGCACGCCAGTAATGCCCTTATAAACCTACAGACCGTGGTCCCCACACAGAAGAAAAACAGGCCATGGTGAAATAAAAATCATCATCAAACAAATTTTAATCATCAGGTAAATTATAATCTATGAACTTTCATTTCAAAAGTTGTAATGAGGGTCGCCTGATGGTTAAGTGGATTAACTCTTCATTTCGGCTCAAGTCATGATCTCAGGGTTGTGAGACAGCCCTGCATGGCTCTGGGCTGGCCATGGAGCCTGCTTAAGATTTTCTCCCTCTCAGTCCTCCCTCTCCTAAAAAAAAAAAAAAAAAAAAAAAACAAACAACAACAAAAAACTTTCAATGAGTAAAAGATTACAGTGAAGATGTATAGAACACATTTCCCACTGACATTAGCAAAGAGGTAAACATAAGAATTTTCAAGAGGTTCCAAAATCTGAAAACTCAAAGTGTTCTTACACCACTTATCAATTTAGTAGCTTTTATATCAGACACAGCTAGAATGAATCAAAGATACTATCCACGGCTTATTGGGCAGAAAAAGGAATGCTTAAAGCCTACATAGTAAACCACACCCTTTCTCAAAAAGATCTTATTATGGACCATGGATGATGTCAGTAATGCTGGTATCCACTGGAATATGACAATTCAGAAAATATTAAGGGTCAATCACTTAAATCAAGTGAAATCAAGATAAATTTCACATAGATATGACACAGATTTCATATAGACACATAAATTTAAAAGTCACAAAAATGTTCAAGATTAATAGGGACTGACAAATTTTACTTCATAAATCTCAAACTACAAGGTATTTTTTGAAAGCTATGCATTTTATGTTTCTACAATAAATATGCATTTTTCAGAAGGTGGGCTTCAAAAACAGGGTGGTGTATTAAGTGTATAAGAATTAAAAGCAAGGACCTTAGGAAGTTATAAGGCATCTGAAAGGTCTAGACTACCCTGACACACAACACAGCACTCCTTTTTAAAAGATCCACACAGATGGATCCTTTCTGTCTTTGTTTGAAAATAAGAAGAAACTCCAGACTTCATGAGACAGTCCGTTTCATTATTAATCAAATTACACCTTTTAGGAAATTTCTTTGGTGTAAAACAAAAATTTATATTACCCTTTAACTTTCATCCACTGCTTCTAGTTTTACTCTGAGGAACAAAAGAGTCTTAAGTATACTCCTAATATTTTATGAGGTTTATCAATTACTTGGAGACAGCTAATATTTTCCATTGACCAACTGTTCTCCAAGTCCTACCCGGCAAATACCTACAACTTTTTTTCATCTAACCTAGTCCCTAAATACTTCATCATACTGGTAGATTATGAAGTTATCACAATGGTTATGTGTGTATAAGAAAAAAAATAACCTTTTAGATATAGATGATAGGTGATGGGCTAAGTTCACTCACCAGGCAAAACAATTAATGCTTTCCCTTTTAGTATGTCATCCATTCTATAACTATATTCCTGAATGATGGTCAAGAGATCACAATTTAAGTAGTTCTTTTAGCTTAACAGATGCTAAACAGTTTGTACTCACTTGTTTTAACTCATTTGGTTTTGTAAACAACTGTTTTTTCTTATGAAAGAAAATGTCGTTTGCTGTCCACATACTCATTAACTTCATAAATATAGTGTCCAACCAAATGTCCTAAATAACCAAAGTGAGAATATAACATTTTTCATCTCTAGTCTATCTTAACATAAAATAGATCTAATAGAGTAACTCAGTTATAATCCCCACCACAAAAACATAATGGGTTAAAAAGAAAAACTGGGACAAAGATGTTAATAGTGATTTTGGATAAGGATACACATGTATGTTATGTACTCTGTGCACTTCTCTTTGTGTTTGAAATTTCTTTAAAAAATAAACAAATAAGCAGTCACCCAAAAGCTAAATAAACTATTTCTTGCTGAGACCTTATTAGACTAGACTAACATGAGACTAAACAGTGATTTTAGAAAAGATTTTTCATTGACCTGTTTCTCAAAGGGATTCTTCTGATCGGAAGCATTATTGTGCTACCATAGATCCTTAAAAAGGCAAATTAGGTATTTCTCTTCAAATTTACACTGGCTATATTTTAGGAATCAGTGTTCATTACTAGTATCAATGATTCCCAAAAATAAAGAAAAAAAATTACATCCCCAATAAATTATCTCCTTAATGGAGATCGGGGTTTCCATGGACATTGGGGGGAAAAATCAAGAGGGTGAAAAAACACTGAACAGTCACAAACCCATAGTTTCCACTGGGACTGACACATTGAGCTGCAATATTTGGGCAAGTTATTTTAATATTTCTGCCCTTAGAACCCTAATCCAAAAAAAAAAAAAAAATCAGAGAGACAAGATGCTGTTTAATCAAAATTTTTTCTCACTCTAACATTTGTAACATTGTTTGTAACATTTGGCTTGTAACATTTCCCAGGTAGCTCCCCCTAAATGTTTGTCATGTATTAGTGTTTATTCTGTCTTAAGAACTTTTAATGTTCCTCTGCAATGAATTAATTACTACTTCTCCTGCTAATAATAGTACTAATAGACAGCTAACACTTCAATATTTGCTATGTGCAGACATAGTACAATGCTTTACATGGATTACATTTAGTCCTCACAATAGCCTTTCAAAACAGATATGATTATCATCCTTTTACAGATGTTCACAATCCCAAAACTGGTAAGTGACAGAGCTGGGTCATCATCCTTGGCAGAACGAACTCAAAAGCCCCTAAAGAGGGATAGAGAATAGACTCGTTCACCAAACCCTCAACATCAAAACAAAGGGATACTCTGAAACCCTGAACAAAACACATATATAATAAAACAGTACTTCACATAGTAAACAAGAGTAAAAACTGGATTTAAATCCACCTTATAAAGCTTAATGGATTAAGCTTTATAATCTCAGGCAAGTCACTCCATTTAAGTCTCTGCTCACTTGGAATATGAGAGAAAAACAATACCAACTTAAGATGCTACTGTAAGAATTAAAAGCAACAACATAAACTGCTTATGTGTCATTGGCAAACATGTCATTTAACAGTTGTATATTACTAAAATTATGAAATGACAGTGCACTAAAAGACACATAAATCTAAATACTACATATTTATGTCATATATATTTATATATAATATATAAATCCCTAAGCCATTTGGACTCATGGATAATTAATTTACAATAGCCACACCACCTATCTCTCTCTACCTCTTAACTATAAATTGAGGGGGAAAATTCATAGTAAACAAACAAAAGAACATTCTCAGCACAATGTCCCCCCAAGAAAAGTATACACATACTCAAATACCACTAATGTCTAGCACACTTACTCATGTCAAGCATATAATAAATATTTCTGAAATTAAAATTATTTTCTGTTTTGAAATAGTTACACCTATTACTGGCAAATAATTTTCTTGAATACTAGAATCAGACTGTGCTCTGTCCTTGCCAAAAAAGACAAATAATTAATGGAAAAGACCAATGTAAAAAAGGAATATTATAGTAAGAAAACAGAGCAAGTAATAAAATAGAGCAAATAGAACTCTAGACTGAGAAGACCTGAGTTTATGTCCCAACTCTATCACTTTTGTCTGAGTGTTAGGAACAAAACTTTTAACTTTCACCTTAAGTTTTCATCATCTGTAAAATGGGTACCAACAACCTCACCCTAATGCCAATGAGCACACCTTGCAGTGGGATTACCAGTTCCTAAATATAATTCTCCAATAAAAGGAACGAGAGTTCCTGGCATAAATGGAATGACTCTAAAGCTGGAGTGAGGAAAATATAAGATGAGCCTGGAACATTTTGTGAAGCCAAAACAGAAAATGCTCAAAAAATGAAGAAACATGTCAAAAGGGCACAGAAGCCAACCTCATGGGGCACTCCCAGTGGCCAAATCTGGGCCAAAAAAGCATCAAAATAATGATAGCAATGGATTATATCCCATATTAGTAGAAATACTTAAATGCAAGGAGAAGAGAAAGCTTCTCTATAGAATTCCAATTAACAGTAGCAGAAGGAATGATGGAAATAGAAAATCACCTTTGGCAATCATCACAATTGTTGCAAGCAAAAAACAATGGCTATTTTTTTAAAAAGTGGGTAAGTGTGTGATAAGAAATAGAATATTTAGGGGCGCCTGGGTGGCTCAGTCGTTGGGCGGCTGCCTTCAGCTCGGGTCATGATCCCGGGGTCCTGGGATCGAGCCCCACATCGGGCTCCCTGCTCTGCGAGAGGCCTGCTTCTCCCACTACCATTCCCTCTGCTTGTGTTCCCTCTCTCGCTGTGTTTCTGTCAAATAAAAAAAAAAAATCTTTAAAAAAAAAAAAAAGAAAGAAATAGAATATTTATATAGTCTTAAAGTATCTCTTCCCACAAGATGCTTATTATAAAGAGAATTTACCAGTTGAGAAACCTGGCAGACACCACCTTAACCAAATGATCAAAGTTCATTATCATCAGTATGGGGATAAATCACCATCATGGACCTTCTGATTTGAAGCATGAGGACAATCACCACTCTATAGCATTGTTGTCAGAAATGCTTACCTTGAATTAATCACAAGTGAACATCAGACAAACCTAAACTGAAAAACTCTATAAAATACCTGGCCAGTACTCTTCAAAAATTTCAAAGTTAATCAAAGAAAGATTGAAGAGTTGTTCTAGATTAAAAGGAACCTAAGTCTTTAATAAAATACGTGATGTGAGATTGTACCCTTAACTAGAAAAAGGACATCAGTGGCACTAATGAAGCTTGAATAATATTATATCAATGTTAATTTCCTGATTTGGCTATGTAAGATGTTAACATCTTGGGAAGTGGACTGAGGAATATATTTTTGTGTATTTTTTCCTACTTGTAGGTCTAACATTTCAGAGTGAGAGACATACACACATACCTTTATATGCATGCATTAGAATTTTCTGAAAGAATACAGCAATATGAGGACTAGCTCATACTTAATTTACCAGTAGTTGCCACATTTTTGTTAATTAAAGATTTTTTATTTATTCATTTGACAGAGAAAGACATAGCGAGAGAGGGAACACAAGCCAGGAGAGTGGGAGAGGGAGAAAGCAGGCTTCCCACTGACTGAGCCGCCCAGGAATCCCATTGCCACATCTTTGAATGACAGCTCTTCAGTATATAATAGTGAAAAACTTCTCAAGATTATGTAGGATGGTAAGAGGCAATGACACACCAGCATGTTTATACAATCCTTTCAATTCTCCTACCTTGACCTCTGACCCATAAAATCTCCAATTTTTAGTACAGATAATTGGGAGGAAAGGAAGAAAAAGTATAGTTCAGTAGGTGAAGGACCAGTTTTTTGAGGAGTTTGGAACCACAACCATGTACTTCACCTAAAATACCCCTTAGTCTTTTAATCAGAAATGTAGGGCTTATTTGGACCATTTATCTGATTTAGAATGACACATCTTGTGCTCTTACACTAAAGTCTGACCCAAGCAGCTAAATAGTTACAAATTACTCATTTCAAAGCTCTTCCTACTGAAAGAAATTATTTTCTAAAAAAAGATTAAAAGCCTACACATTCTATAAAGTATCATTCACATAAAAAATCTTATTTATAATAAAGATTAAAGTTATAAAAAGCAGTAAGTTCACAATATTCATCGGATGCTTAGCTCCAAGTTAACCAACATTGTATTTTTTACCTTTCTTACAAAATCTATCCTGCCATACAAACTTCAAAGTAATCAGTTAAGACTGTAGCTACTTTATCACATTACAAGACTACTGAAGTATATGTAAAGTTAAGCATAACACATAAAAATCCCTTTTTGAAATGAAGTAATTTTCACTTTGAATAGTTTTTCTCACTCTTCTGGGAAAACTGTATTTTCTCCTAAAAGAAAAATCAGTATTTCCAAGTCCTTCATTACCAAAAAACCACTTATTTCTAATATCAGATTGACAAGTCAGTGAGGGCAAAAATCCAGCTTTTATTATCTATTTTCCCAAAGCCTACTGTCTTAACACCTAGAACACACAAAACCTCAAAAATCTTAGTTCCAATCCTTTCTTTGGCATAATAAGTACTCAGTAAATGTTGTGACTATTTTTTTAAGGTTTTATTTATTTATTTATTTGACAGAGAGAGTGATCACAAGTAGGCAGAGAGGCAGGCAGAGAGAGGAGGAAGCAGGCTCCCTGCTGAGCAGAGAGCCCAATGCGGGGCTTGATCCCAGGACCCCGAGACCATGACCTGAGCGAAGGCAGAGGCTTAACCCACGGAGGCGCCCCTGTTGTAACTATTTCATTCAGCATCAACATTAATGACTGTGCCAAACCTAAGAGCAGTGTAAACTTCAGGAGAGAGACTAAATTTGACTAATAAGAAACACTGCAACATCCTCATCTCCATCTGTTTGATGCTTCTATCAGCCTACCATTCCAAGGCACATGTGTGATTGATCTTCTTGGGCTCACTGCAGTAAAACATTTAACTACCACTAAAATATGCAGCAAACACGTAACAGATTTGAATTAAGATTTTTCCCAACTCAAAAAGGCCTAAACACTGTTTTTACAGAACCTAAACATGTTAACAGCTGAATAAGTAACAACTTACTTAGACACTATACATGAGTAATTAGGTGTTTATTATTATGTTTGGCACTTTGTCATTCAATAATTATTAGGCCAATAAATTCTCATCTATCACTAGAGTTAGAATTTTAAAATAATATTTTAGGGATGCCTGGGTGGCTCAGTTGGTTAAGCAGCTGCCTTTGGCTCAGGTCATGATCCCAGGGTCCTGGGATCAGAGTCCCGCATCTGGCTCCTTGCTCAGCAGGGAGCCTGCTTCACCCTCTGTCTCTGCCTGCCTCTCTGCCTGCTTGTGTTCTCTCTCTCTATGACAATGCCTGCTTGTGTTCTCTCTCTCTCTGACAAATAAATAAAATCTTTAAAATAAAATTTTATCTCAAAAAACTCAGTACCTAAAAGGTAAAACAAAAAAACCCCTAAGACATCTATTAAGCATGTTAACAGATGATAAAAATGATTGGCTTAATAAAGAACTATCTCAAGGACATTACCTAGAAATGTTAAAGGAAAAAATTTCAATCTGCTCAAGAGATCTATCTTCTTAGATACAAAATCTTATGTGGAGATCAGTATACATTCAAGTCCACTCCAGAATTTTTCTAGCTGCTTAATACATTAAAAATAGTCTATGAAAAAAAAAGTTAATATGGAATTATACAATGAAATAAAACATACCAAATTGTTTCACATTTTAATACTACAAAGAGAAAATATAAATAACAGATTATTCCAAAATTAAAATGAACTGTAAAAAAGAGCAAGTCAAATTATAAAATACTAGAGCCAAAAATGCTATAAATCATCTGAACCATCTTACTCATTCTAGCAATGAGGAAAATGAGCTTTAGTAGAAAACTGCTTTTTAAAGGAAGACCACAAAACAGACGGTGCTAACGCCCAACAATATAAGGATAGAATATGCAACACTTACTATCACAAGCACATATAGGCCAAGAGATTGATGGGAACAGGGAAAAAGGGAAAAAGAATATAAATGCACAAATGCGAGTTTCTGAAGAAGTATAATATCACATCAGGTAAAAGGTTGGGTTCTGCAGCCTGACCTGACCAATCTAAATCCCAACTTTTTCATTTACTGTAGCTTAACCTCACCATTCCTCAGTTATTTCATTGGACATACCAATACCTACCCAATGGGATGTTGTGGGATTAAAAGAATTTATCAATTCATGTATTTAGAACAATATGTGGTACATAGTAAGCACTGAAAAACATTTTAGAAAAAAAATTACCAAAAAAACCTTTTAGATCACAATAAAGTACAATTTTATATCTGGTCTCTTATACTGCTAGTAGGGAGTATAAACTAGAACTATTTTGGGACACAATTTGACATTACCTTGTAAATTTAAAATCCACAATACAGTTTAAAATCCAACTATTTTACTCCTAAGTATATACTCAAGAGAACCTTTAGCATATATGTATACAAAGCATATAACGAAAATGTTCACAGCAATAATGTTCATGATTACAAATATCTGGAAACAGCTCAAATACCCTTAAGAGGTTCTAAATCGTGGTCACTTCATTCAAACTATATTACAAAGCTGCAGTCATCAAGACAGTATAGTACCGGCACAAAAAACAGATATACAGGTCAATGGAAGAGACTAGAACACCCAGAAATGGACCCACACCTCTATGGTCAACTAATCTTCAACAAAGCAGGAAAGAATATCCAATGGGATAAAAAAAAAATGGTCTCTTCAAAAAACAGTGTTGGAAAAACTAGACAACAAAATGCAGAAGGATGAAACTGGACCACTTTCTTACACTACACACAAAAACTGAAAATTGATGAAAGATCTAAATGTGAGACAAGAATTCATCAAAATCCTAGAGAACACAGGCAACAACCTCTTGACCTCGACCAGAGCAACTTCTTCTATACATGTTGCTGGAGGCAAGGGAAACAAAAGCAAAAATGATCTTTGGGACTTCATCAAGATAAAAGCTTCTGCACAGCAAAGGACACAATCAACAAAACTAAAAGGCAGCCTAGGAATGGGAGCAGATACTTGCAAATGACATATTTGATAAAAGGTTAGTATCCAAAATCTACAAAGAACTTACCAATTCAACACCCAAAATACAAATAAACCAGATAAAAAAAAGGGTAGGAATAGAAATTTTTCCAAAGATAACCAGATGGCTAATAGACACATGAAAAGATGCTCAATATCACTCATTATCAGGGAAATACAAACCAAACCATGATGAGATATCATGTCACACCTGTCAGATGGCTAAAATTAACACAGGAAAAAAACAGATATTGGTGATATGGAGAAAGGGGAATCCTCTTACACTAATGCAAACTGGTGCAGCCACTCTGGAGAACAGTATGGTGGTTCCTCAAAAAGGTAAAAATAGAACTACCCTATGACCGAGCAACTGAACTACTAGTTATTTAACCAAAATAAACAAAAATACAGTTTCAAAGACTTTCATGCATCTTTATGTTTCCAGCAGCATTATCAACAACAGCCGAACTATGAAAGAGTCCAAATGTCCATCAACTAATGAATGGATAATGATGTGGTATATACACAGTGGAATATTACTCAGCCATCAAAAGAATGAAATTTTACCATTTATAATGACGTGGACAGAGCTAGAAATAAGTCAGAGAACAACAAATACATGATTTCACTCTGTGGAACTTAAGAAACAAAACAGATGAACATATGGGAAGGCAGGGGGGGAAAAAGAGAGAGGGTAGCAAACCATAAGAGACTCTTAACATTAGAGAACAAACTAAAGGTTGATGGAGGGACATGGGTGGGGGGTAGGCTAGAAAGGTGATAGGCATTAAGGAGAGCACTTGTTATGATAAGCACTGGGTGTTACACGTAAGGATGAATCACTCAGTTCTACTCCTGAAACCAACATTACACTATATGTTAACCAACTAGAATTTAAATAAAAATTTGGAAAAGAAAAAAAAGAATATATTTTCCAGTGTGTGCTTTCAGAAGATTAAAAACCAAAAATGACTGAACTTCCTGATAAATAACAATTCCACATAACTTTACTGTCTATGATTCTCATCTTTATTAGCTTCAGTGGATACTAATTCTAATTATTTAATTTTAATATTATGATCAAGGAAGTACCTCAAGTTGTACATTATGGAGGGGTGTAAATATAAATCCTGATTAGATACATTTTAGCTATATACTTTTCCCTTTTTTTAAAGATTTTATTTTTATTTATTTGTCAGAGAAAGGGAGTGCACACAAGCAAGGGGAGCAGCAGGCAGAGGGAGAAGCAGGATCCCTGCTGATCAAGGAAACTGATACAGGACTTGATTCTAGGACCCTTGGATCACAATCCAAGCCAAAGGCAGATGCTTAAGGGACTGAGTCACCCAGGCGTTCCTGATATAACTCTTTTATCCATGTTATACCACTAAACAGATAACTATTTTGACACTTCTCAAAATAATGTGGAGAGAGGATACAGATATAAAAACTACAATTTAAGGGGCACCTGGGTGACTCAGTTGGTAAGCATCTGGGTCTTGGTTTTGGCTCAGTCATGATCTCAAGATCCTGAGATCAAGGCCCGTGTAAGGCTCTGTGCTCAGCGTGAAGCCTGCTTAAGATTCTCTCTCTCTCTCCCTCTGCCCCTCCAGCACACAAAGAGCTCTCTCTCTAAATTAAATAAATAAATCACCTTTTAAAACCCCACAATTTAAGAAACTTAAAAAGTGCAAAAGTCATTCTGTACTTTGATAGATCACTATAAGTAACATATCACTAAAATTAACATTCATATTATTATTAATACATTAACATCAAGTGTATACAAGTCAAAGCATTTTAAAGTTATACTGTAAGTTATTTAACTGTCTCTTTTTGTTCTTATACTCATTTGTTGTGTAGATCATCATGGAATCATTTGATTAATCGCTGCTCTAATCATCAAGCTAAGATGCTAAAATGAATTATAATCATGATTTTTATGATCATTTCCTTTAAATCAAATATACTTAGTATTCCAAATACATTTTGTCATTTGACTGCATCAAGTCATCTATTAAAGAGTAAAATGTCATCTATTTAAATGGATTGTTCTTTAATATAAAATCCTGAATAAAATGCTTTTGTGCATTTGCATTTACTTTAATTTTTCATCAGTGAGAAACCTTCATCAGATTTCGTGATCACATTCAGAAATCACCTATTGCTGTTAATGTTGTATTATCTTTTATAATTTGGTTATAGAGAAATCAAGACAGTATATCAAATTTACAAAAGCCAAATACATTAAATGTTCAATCAATAAATTTCAAAATGTGATTTTAAAATTATCTATTGGCCCCTTAAAATTTCCTTTTCTTGCTTTGACCTTTATTCTAGATGTTTTTTACTTCTGCCACTAAAAATTCTTACATATCTCAATACTGTTGCCATTCACAGGAGATATGAAATCATGATTCTCACTGTTAGTCATACTAAATAAAGACTTCCTCACTCTAAATTTTTTTAGAAATGGAAAAGGAATTGGATACTAGTTTTTATTTACTGATTTTATTCCAAATTATGCATTTACTTTTACTTTTCTTAAATCATTTGTGATTTTTATTAAATAAATTATATTTCACTTTCCCTATTTCCCAAACTGATCTTATACTGAGTGTTAATAAAAAGCTAGGGCTTAGGGGTGCCTGGGTGGCTCAGTGGGTTAAAGCCTCTGCCTTCAGCTCAGGTCATAATCTCAGGGTCCTGGGATTGAGCTCCTCTGCTAAGCAGGGAGCCTGCTTCCCCTCCTCTCTCTGCCTGCCTCTCTACCTACTTGTGATGTCTCTCCTCTGTGTCAAATAAATAAATAAAATCTTAAAAAAAAAAAAAAAAAAAAAAGCTAGAGCTTGAGGTAGAAGACAGAGCTGGGGAGGAAGAGTAGAAAGCGTTCCCAAAAATGAAACTGATGGGGAGGGGTGAGGAGGGAGGCAAGAATCTAGTTCTTCTGGGTTTCATTATTTCTTCTCACTCACCATTATGAAACATCTTATACTTTTTGTTCTTTTGTTCCAAAAATGTCCCCTTTATTCAATTAAATACAAAGATTCAGTGGGGAGTTAAAGTATGCTGAGTATCACAATCAAGGAAAAGCAGGGGAAATAAATTCAGGTATCTTCAACTATGTGTAGTCACACATACATCATTTAGAGATGGTTAAATTTGACCATCACTGATCTTGAAAACAAGAAAATTGATACATGAGAAGATGAATTGATTTCATCATGAGCTACAGACCATCAGTGATGTTACTCCGAGTGCTGAATTAAAACTCCGGTGCTATGTGATATGCTAAGTATCTATCTTTCAGTTTGGAAAATAAACTTCCAATTTAAATAAATAAATAATTGTGGTCGCTTCACACAAAGGAATATTATACAGCAGTACAAATGAATAAAAACCTATACCAAAAATAATGGATACATCTTAGTATTAAATATAAATAAATAGTTTAAAATATCAAGTTCCAGGGTTGGTATGTAAGTAAATATATTACCCTTGTTTATATATGTGATAAATCTTTTTTTCTTAAATAGGAAGGGAATAGGAAACACATAACTTAGGACAGAGTAAATTCTGAGAAGAAAGAAGTCAAGGGAATATGATAGAAGCACATTAAGTAAATATTAGTTATCATTAATGTCCTGATTCTTGGATTGTACAGTGAGAGGGTATGTCAAGTAAATGAAAAATTAAAATAACAGCCTACAAAGGTCCATACATAAACCAATGATGACAGTATGAACTAAGAAAATGATTAGGCCAATTTTGTGCACCAAAGGACTTTTTTTAAAAAGGAGTGACAGTTATGTGTAAACTGCTTTGGAGTGAAGGATTAACTGAGGTAATTCATGTCTCACATATAGCAAAATGCTTAATACATCTTAGCTTCTGTCCAAAATGATATGCTTTATCAGTTATTATAGCATAAGGTACACTTAAAAATATAAATCTCTGAAACTAATACAACACTGTATGTTAACTATACAAGAACTAAAATTTTAAAAAATTTTAATCTCTTCTCACTCTAAACCAAACTCTTTCCCATTTTGCCAAAGCAGAAACCATACCTAAAAAAGACAGACTGCCTCAGCAAACTAGTGTCACAGCAGGGCTCCTGATTCTCTACCAATCAATTCTCCTTCCATTAGATCAGTATGTCACAAATTTCTTGTTTTAACATTCCCTACCATCATCAATTTTTCACCTTACATGCGGTGCCACATTTTTAACCAAAAAAGGCTCCTGAAAGGTTATCACTACAGCCAATTTAAAACAACAACAAATCACAAGACATAAATAGATGGTAACTATCAAATTTAATACAGTTTGGCTTTTACTGTATTGGCTGTCTACCAGTAGACTGAGGCTGATCTTACTCCTTATTAAACACACACACACACACACACACACACACACACACACACTTTTTTCTTAAGATGCAGAAAGTACTGAGAAAGGAATAATTTGTTAGTTTTATGTCATGTTTGTGAAATAACTAAAATCTTACATACCACACTCTGGAAGAGGCTTATGTACTACACCTCAGCAACTCCCTATTTAAAAAAATTAGAAGAATGAAGAGACTGTCTTTTTTCCACTGGTTTTGGAGGGGAGGGGGGTGGGGGTTGGGGGAGCCTGGTGGTGGGTATTGAGGAGGGCACGTACTGCATGGAGCACTGGGTGTAGTGCAAAACTGGTGTAGTGCAAAACAATGAATCTTGTAACACTGAAAAAAATAAAAATAAATAAATATAAATAAATAAATAATTTTTTTTAAAAATTAGAAATTTCGGGATGCCTGGGTGGCTCAGTTGGTTACGCAGCTGCCATCAGCTCAGGTCATGATCCCAGGGTCCTGGAATCGAGTCCCACATCAGGCTCCTTGCTCAGCAGGGAGCCTGCTTCTCCCTCTGCCTTTGCCTGCTTGTGCTCTCTCTCTCTGACAAATAAATAAATAAAATCTTAAAAAAAAAATTAGAAATTTCTTCAATAAACTGGCTAAGATTGAAGAGAAAACATGTCATTGTTTTCAAAAATTTGCTGGGATTGAAAAATTAGAAATTCTCAGGATCTGTGCTATCTAATACAGGAATTACTAGTTATATGTGGCTATTTAAATTAAAAATTTAGTTTCTCAGTCCTACAAGCCACACTTTTAAGTACTTATTAGCCAAAGAGCCACAGAGTGGCTATCGTACTAGACAGACTTTACAAACAGAATCTTGGTACCAGCACAGGAAATTTTATTGGGAAATGATGGCTAGGTTAGATTCTTAAAGAATTCTAATAAGAGCCAAATGGTAGAAAATGGGAATAAGGAAAAATTTAGGGGAGAAAAAGTATCTTTGAGTGAAGTAATAGAACCATTTGGAAAGAATTGTGAGAGACAATGAATTAAAAGCTAGTGGTAAAAATATATTTTCTTTTTCTACAATTCCTTTACAGTCTGATGATTTCAAAGGCTGGAGATGTATTAAAGCAGGCAGGAATCACTCCACAACTAAGATAAAGTTGTTACTGCAAATGAGGGATAAATTTAAAAACTTGAAAAATAAGGTTGTGGGGCACCTGGGTGGCTCAGTGGCTTAAGCCTTTGCCTTCGGCTCAGGTCACGATCCCCTGAGATCGAGCCTCATGTGGGGCTCTCTGCTCAGCAGCGAGCCTGCTTCCCCCTCTCTTCTCTGCCTGCCTCTCTGCCTACTTGTGTGCGCTTACGCGCTCTTTATCTCTCTCTCTCTGTCAAATAAATAAATAAATAAATAAATAAATAAATAAATCAAATCTTTTTAAAAAAATAAATAAATAAGGTTGAGACTGAGGCCTCACCTGAACACATATTAGCAAACACTTAGTGCTTACTGTGTACCAAATACTGTCTTAATATATGGGCCGATGAAAACTCTTAAAATTACCTCAACTTCATGAAAATAGAGCTATCCTACAACCCAGCAATTTGCCCTCAAGATACAAATGTAGTGGTCCGAAGGGGCACGTGCTCTCCAATGTTTTTATAGCAGCAATGTCCACAATAGTCAAACTATGGAAAGAGCCTAGATGTCCATCAACAAATGAATGGATAAAGACATGGTGTGTATATATATACAATGGAATACTACACAGTCATCAAAAAATGGAAATCTTGTCATTTGCAATGATGTGGATGGAACTAGAGACTATTATGCTAAGCAAAATAAGTCAATCAGAGAAAGACAATTATCATATGATCTTACTGGTATGAGGAATTTGAGAAACAAGACAGAGGATCATGGGGGAAGGGAAGGAAAAATGAAACACAACAAAACCAAAGAGGGAGACAAACCATAAGAGACTTTTAATCTCAGGAAACAAATGGAGGGTTGCTGGAGGGGAAGAGGGTGGGAGACATAGGGTGTCTGGGTGATGGACACTGAGAAGCATATATGCTATGGTAAGAGCTGCAAATTTGTAAGACTAATGAATCACAGACCTGTACCCTTGAAACAAACACTACATTATATGTTAATTAAAAAATTACCTCAACTTCATTAAGAAAGCAGTGAGGAAAACATGCTCAAATAACAGAATATCAGTATCTTTTTAAAATAATGAGTCTTGTATAGTGAACTCTCATTTGCCATCCCCTAATTAACTTAAAAATGTTTAGGAACTCTCCCCTTCCCCTATATGACCTCAACATCGTTGTGAATTCATTGTTTTGCGGCAAACAGTATCTTAAAAGGCAATTTTCCTAAATCATTTGATATACCTTTAAAACATTCATAGTCTGATTTTAACTATGCTGGTATTTTACAAAGCTTCCTAATATATAGGTAATTTAACCTTTAACTTAGCTAACACACTCCTTACACAGATTTCACGTGGCTTCCCAAACATGGCCAGACTCATTTTCCCTAGGTTTCTTCCTCTTCCTAAGGTTTTGCTAAAAAACTCATTTTTCTGTGTGTCTTCTGCTTTACCCCCCTTTGTTATTCCAAGCCTCTAGAAAACCCTCCTTTTTCCAAGTAAATGAAAACTCATCTAAATTTATTTACATTTTTCATGAAAAAGTATTTATGGACGGGAAAAGATAACTGTCCTTATTAGCACAGACACTAAAAGACCTAAGCCATATAAGTAAATAGTAAAACTGAGACCAGAATCTGAGTTTTCTTTTCTTTTCTACACAGCTTTGCATATTTTCTAGAGTGCCAATTAGCACAATTCTATTCTTTCTAATACAAGTAATTCACTGTCCATATAAATTGTATAATCTGGGGCACCTGGGTGGCTCAGTCGTTAAGCGTCTGCCTTCAGGTCATGATCCCAGGATCCTGGGATCGAGCCCCGCATCAGGCTCCCCGCTCTGCGGAAAGTCTACTTCTCCCTCTCCCACTCCCCCTGCTTGTGTTCCCTCTCTCGCTGTGTCTTTCAAAGAAATAAAAAAAAATTTCTTAAAAAAAAAAATTGTATGATCTACCTGAAGTTTTTATAGAAACAATTTTTAAATTTAAGATCATTTCTATATACCGTTGCCTTTATAATACTTTTACTATAAGTAAGTGCAGAAATGAAATTTTTCAGTGGGTAATTTCCCATCGTTTTCCCAGTTTCCCACAGGGTAATTATATTGTTTTTGTACTTCAGAAAGTTTATATTAATTTTTCCTGGATCCAAAGGTTCCTACTTGTTTGAAAATGGCAGCCACTATAATTACAGGACACAATCTGCCCATCACTCAGGAGCAACACCTTGATGTACCTCAAATGCTGCCTCTCACCAGAATACATTTCCTCCCACGAATGTGCCACACAAGCCAGAGACATATAATGCCACAGTATATAAATATGCAAATATTTGATAGTTAAAAAGCTTTCCATTTTTCTATCTAATATAAATAATTAGAAGCATTTCATACAGGAAATACAACCATAGTACTGATTCATGTAAGATTTACATGAATTTTTGTAAGAATTTACATTACATGTAATGAATTCATGAAGAATTTACATGAATCTTTGAGATTACTAGATTTCAAAACAATTTTACACCTTTTTAAAGCTGATTTGGGATGCATTCCCTTATCATTTGGAATCCTTCAGAGAAGAAATCTGAGAAGGATGTAACACTTATTATCTATAATTTAGCTACAGCAATTCAAATCTGAATTCCCCTGAAATTCCTCACAACTCGACCTTGGAAATGCACTCCCCTGAGGATTCTATGCCTCTTTCAGTATTATCTTTCAGTATTATCTCTTATTTTCATGAAAAAATAAACTGAACATACATGTAAAGCTTTAGTACCAACAGATGCATCCTTGGAGGACAACATCCCTGACACATTGTAGTTCAGAAGAGGGGGTTTTTAACTACAAAGTCTTGACCAGCATTATATGTTTATACAGAATGGGGGTGGGCACAAAGGGATAAAGGGGAACAGGAGGACAGGCTTCCAGTTTTGGAATGACTAAGTCACAGGGATGAAAGGTACAGCATAGGAATTCTAGTCAGTGGTACATCATAGCCTAGCATGATGACAGATGGTAGCTACACTTGTAGTGAGCACAGTCTAACATCTAGAATTGTTAAATCACTATGCTGTACACCTGAAATTAATGTATTAACAAAGTTTGTTGTTAAAATCCGCTTGTGCCATCACAGTATGTCTAAGTTGATCTATGAAATGATGTGTGCGTATGAATGCACGTATGTATGTACTTAGGACTGTTGCAGTCAAAAGTTTAAAAGCCTGTTTCAAGGGCATATGCTTTGGAATCTTTACCAGCTATATAGTCTTTGCCAAGTTCTTTAACTTTTTGCTAAGCCTCCCATTTCCTCAACTTTGTAAACGGAAGCACAGTAATTGTAACAACGTTGAAATGGTTGCTGTGAAGACGAAATCCACAAGAGAATTTTAAGATGATGCTGGTTATCACTCAAATATTAGCTGTCACTTAATTATGTGCTGGTAGCTATATAAAAAGCTGCAAGATACTTAAAAAAAAAATGGAATCTAAGAAATCTGAGAATGAATTTCATTTATAAATAATCCACAATAGTAAAAAAAAAAAAATTTCTGGAAGCAATTCATATCAAAATTTTTTAAAAACTTAATATTCTTTGACATCATCATCTCCCTCCTGTAAATTCATCCTAAGAAATTGAAAAGAAAAAAGCAATTATATCCAAAAAAAGCTCTTTACAATATTACTTATTAAGGTGAAGAGTCGGAAACCAAGTTTTCACTAATAAGGCAATAGCTGTATCAACTTATAGTACAACTTGATGAAATATTACAAACATTAAAATTATAATAATTACTAAAAACTGCATAAGCATGAAAATTCTCTTAGTATATTAGGTGAAAATGAATAATCGTTTGTACATACACTGTTAAAACAAGTAAAAATTATATGTATGGAACTAAAAGCAACTGAAAAGTGTGCTGAGATTTTTCTTTCTTTGAGGTAATTACTGCACCTTGTCCTCCCCCAAACAAAGAAAAGTCAGTATCCATTCAGGCTTCTACAACGAAACTCCACAGACTGGACAGTTTATAAACAAAAGAAATTTATTTAAGAGTTCTGGAGGCTGGGAAGTCCTAGATCAAGGTGCCAGCATGGTTGGCTGAGGGCCTTCTTCCTGGTTCATAGCTGAGGCCTTTTGGCTTGTGCCCCGACATGGTAGAAGGGGCTAGGATCTTTTCTAAACCTCTCTCTCTGCAGTCTTGGAAGGTACTAATCCCATTCAAGGAGGGCTCCACCCTCAAGATATAAGCACCTGCCAAAGGCCCCACCTCCTAATATCATCATCTTTGAGGGTTAGAATTTCAACATGGACTCCCAAGAAGATAAATTTTCAGACCATACCAGTCAATTAAAAGGATTCAGTTCAGTTTCACTGTTTTCCTCCTACTATCCTGTTATCTATTTGAGACAGGGTAAACACAAAAATGGGACTCAAAGTTATCCAGTAATAATAAATCAAACTACATTTATGCGGTGTATGCTGCGGCCTTATACACACGACACGGGATTCAGACTCGAAAGCAATAGGGTCTATATAACTTCAGATTAAATTCTTTTTCTTGGGCGCCTGGGTGGCTCAGTTGGTTAGGCAACTGCCTTCGGTTCAGGTCATGATCCCAGAGTCCTGGGATCAAGTCCCACATTGGCTCCCAGCTCCACAGGGAGTCTGCTTCTCCCTCTTACGTTGTCCCCTCTCAGGCTCTCTCTCAAATGAATGAATGAATGAATGAATGAATGAATGAATGAATGAATGAATGAATATTTTCTTTTTGGCTCGCTTAGAAGCTAAGTTTGCTCTCTCCTAAAGCAGCAAGATGAGGAAAAACTGCTAAGGAAAACTAAGGTGGTTAGAGGCTAGCTTGTCTCATTCATCTGCCTCTCCCCTTCATTTTTTTTTTTTTTAAAGATTTTATTTATTTATTTGACACACAGAGAGAGAGATCACAAGTAGGCAGAGAGGCAGGCAGAGGCAGAGGGGGAAGCAGGCTCCCTGCTGAGCAGAGAGCCTGATGCAGGGCTCGATCCCAGGACCCTGAGATCATGACATGAGCCGAGGGCAGAGGCTTCAACCCACTGAGCCACCCAGGCGCCCCTCCCCTTCATTTTTAAAGCAATCAAAATACGGAGTTGAAGAGTATCTTAATTTGATATACTTATTAAAATTATCTGGTGTATGTTCTTAACTTTTACTAAGTTAATAAAGTTAGGGTTTTTGGATTAAATAATTCTCAAGAGAAAAAGTATATATAATTTTCATCGTCATATTTTTAAGTTCCTGATTTATGTTCATTCAAGACTTTGATTCACAGACAACTTCCAATTCATTTCTATATCAAGTTTCAGTAATTATGTAGCTATAGCAACTATTTTTTAATTAACAAATTACAGTTTCAGAATAATAAGCTAATTAGGCTCCATCAAAGTATAAACAGATTTTTGCATTAGTTGTTGGTGACTAAAATGAACATAAGCTTACAGACCTTTAGTTGCCCAAATTAAAGTTAACAGACTAAATCCAGAGCAATGAACTGCTAACTAGCAGATTTAGCCCATCTCACCTATTAGGTAGAAATCTTAGTTTGATTACAGCTGCAAAAAATAAATGTCTAAATCTTTAATAAACTGAAAAAATCTTCCTCTCTACCTCTCTCCCACAAAAGATTTTTACACCTTCCATAAGACGATATTTTTCTGAGAAATCTGATGACTTTTTCCACTGAAATTGACAGAAAGATGTCAAATCTACTTATACTTCCAAAATGTACTCAGGTATTAAAATTGCTTTAATTAACAAGCTCTAGAAATACACTCCTTATATAATTGCATTAAGTATCAAATAAAAAACTGTCTGGAGCCAGATCATTGCCTTCTATCTTGTCCAACACTAGTTATTAATCTAGCTACCTCTTTTCTCATTCTTTGATTAGAACATAAAAGAAAATGTTCATAACATAGATTTGTCATTTTTTACTTGTTGGAATTTTTAGATTTTAAGTTATTCCAAAAAGCTGCTTCTTTAACATTTAATTTGAAATACAATTTTTCCAGCAGGTCAATAATCCTTTTTTAAAAGTAACCCTACTTTAGGCTAAATGAAAATGAGCACTGCTTATTTCATGAACATAGTACTTTCTTCTCAAGAACTAGAAGTTCTTTTTAATATCCTCTTATCTCTAATCAAAAAATGTTGGGGGAGGAGGAGGTTACTTTACCTTAACATCCCTTGAAGTAGTGACATATTATCCTGGTTTTACAGATGGAGAATCAAGCACAAAGACATGTTATGTGATTTGCCAAAGTCTTACTGTGGCAATCAGCAGTAAATGCAGGACCACGTTATAATTCTGAACACCAAGTTAATCATAGAATTGTAATTAGTGAATTTTGTTTTGAAAAGGACTTTCTGATTACATTAAGAGTACCCCCCAAAATACAAAACCTTCTGCCAAAGACAGTATAAGGTATCCAGATAAAACCCTACAGTATCAGTCAACATCTTGGTTAGCGTCTCAGAAAACCTTAAAGTTCTCAATAAAATCCAAATCTGGATAATTTATTCACATGTCTATCTTCCTTTCTCGAACTCCCAACATCTCTAAATCCCAACATCTTTATTCCTAATAGGATCCTTATTACATGAAATCCTATCATTTCCAATATTCTCAACTCTTCCCAGCTAAATCTTTCCCTCTCTTGTCCTCCTGCCACTGGCACCCTCTGTCTTCAATCCTTACTCCAGTCTCTTCAAATAGTAGAGGCAGATGTCAGCATTCACACTTCCACTCTAAGTCACTCAATCCACACACACACTAAATACATTAGTGCTGGCTCAAGATTCCTTTCCACCTCAACTCCTGATACCATTCAACCTAGCAACTTAAACAGCCATATTGTTAACCTTTTTTTTTTTTATAAATATCCTAGCAGATCCTGGCAGCTCTACAACAATTTTTTCTACTTAATTCTCTCATCTGTCATCACTCTGGAGTCTATCATCTCTAATCGATATCTATCTTTCAATTTTTCCCACTTCTATTCTACATGCTCTTTAACTTTACCAAAACTTCCAGTCCCTTAAAACAGCTGTAAGTTCTATGTGTCTACGTATCACTTCAACCTTACTTTTTTCTTTAAAATCAAGTCTGGCCATTAATTGTATGACATAATTAATTGTATGGTACAAATACAATGCATTTGGATCTCCGTTCTACCACTTACTCCCTTTTGTGGCTGTGGGCAAGTTACTAAACCACTCTTAAGTCTCAGTTATCTCCTCTGTAAACTATGGATAATACTTAGCTCACACGGCCGTCAGGATTAAACCTAGCATAGCGTATGACAAACAATAAAAGAGTCTGACAGACTTCTCTTTCCTAGACTTTGTTCTACCTTTTACCGAACCCTTCCTTAAATGTTTTTTCTCTTCCTCTCCACTATTAACATCACCTCAGCAATAATCTCAACTCCCAATTTCCCCGTGAACGTGTATAACCTTACTCTTTGCTGTCTCTACTTCATTACTTCCTATTTTGTCTTTAATATTTTTCCTCTAACCTCTCCTACCTATCAAGAATTTTCCATCTTTTGGTGTCTCTTAAAAACATTGCTGTTGGGGCGCCTGGGTGGCTCAGTCAGTAAGCGTCTGCCTTCAGCTCAGGTCATGATCCCAGGGTGCAGGGATCAAGCCCCACATTGGGCTCCCTGCTCCGCGGGAAGGCTTCTTCACCCTCTCCCACTCTCCCTGCTTGTGTATCCTCTCTCGCTGTGTCTCTCTCTGTGTCAAATAAATAAATAAAATCTTTAAGAAAAAAAAATTGCTGTTGCTCACCATTAATCTTCCCACTACTAAATATTCTTCTCGGGCCATTTCCCCCTGGTTCAACTATTACATACGTCAAAGACATCACCTCTAACTCTACCCTCTGAACCTTCTTTGGAACACCAAACCTATATTTAAAACACCTTATGAGACATCTTCTACCTTGATACCTAGAGGTAGGAAAGTTTTAAGAGGCCAAAACTGAGCTGTTCTCTCAATAAAAACCTCTGCCTCTTCCTGCTTCATTTAAAAGCATCATAGAGGCCCAAATTTAAAATGCTGAAGTCATCCCACACTTTTCCTACTCATTCCTTCACACTCAGTCAAGTAATCATCTGGATATCTGAAATGCCCTACGAATTCATCCCCAACAATTCCAAATGCACTACTTCCAGCTGTTCTGTCCTGATTATTACATCTCCCTCATCAATTGTAGTTCATCTCCTCCCTCCAATCAACCGTCCAAATAAATCCTAGTATTCAGCTTTCTACTCAAATCTGGTATCACCCCCTCACTTAAATTAGTAGTTCTGCACTGCCTACATGATAAAGACTTACACTGGTGCTTCTCATTAAGTATCCTTATTGACCTAAAACTTGCAGTTGGGAGTGAGGGAGGGTTGCTCAAAGAACAAATTTTCTTTGAACTCAGTGCATTACCTGAAATATTAGTGAGGATTCTGTTCAAAATTACTATCACTGACCAATTAAAATAAATTTTCTCATCTTGTCAAGACTGACTGACTTTCGGGGCACGTGGGTGGCTTAGTTGGTTGAGCACCCGACTCTTGATCTCAGCTCAGGTCTCCTTTTTTTTTTTTTTTTTTTTTTTTGGACAGAGTGCGAGCAAAAACGCGAGCAGGGGGAGCAGCAGGGAGAGGGAGCAGCAGGCAGAGGGAGAGGGAAGGGGAGAAGCAGGCCCCAGAGAGCCGGATGACTCTTAACCCACTGAGCCACCCAGGTGCCCCACTGGCTCAGGTCTTGACCTCAAGGTGGTGAGTGTGAGCCCCATATTGGGCTCCTGCCTGGGTATGGAACCTACTGAGGACATGACAGGACAGGAGGGGAGGGGAGAGGAGGGAAAAGAAAAGAAAAACTTATTTTCAGGAGCTTCTTTCATATTCATCTTGTGGGTGTCATGCTCCAAGGTTAGCCATCACCCTTGCCTCAAGGTTGCTGAAATGTAGACTTCTCACAATTGCCTCCAACATTTTTTTTTAATTTAAATTCAATTAACCAAGGTATAGTACATCATTAGTTTTTGATATAATTTTCTCCCCCACCACTTCTGCAATTAAGTGTATCCCAAAAATTACTACTTTTCTCCCAACTTTCCATTTCTCCTTTCATGTTTTGTTCTTGTTTTATTTTTCCCCTCCCTTCTTGAAATGCCCTTTCCATCATGCTTATCTCTGGCCAACTCCTCTAAAATTTGACCTCTTTTCTGAAGCCTTCCTTCACACAACTCCCACACTGCCATCCACAGCCAGGCATAATCACTTTCTCCTTGAGCCTTAAAGAACTTCGTATACAGAACACACATCACATTTCAGAGGGATCTAGTTCCCTTGTTGGATAGTGAAAGCAGTTATCAGGTTTTACCCATCTTTGTATCTTCAGGGCTAAGGAAAAGTGAAGTACTCAGAAGACAAAGAACAATTTCAATGTCACCGCACTGAAATTCCTGAAGAAAAAGTTACTAACAGTATCTCTCCTGAAAAAACTAAAAAATTCATATATATAATTCAAGCAACTAAAATTCTGAAATGCTTTTACATATCATCAAGAGAGCAAACCCAAAACTGATCCCTAATTCCAAATTCACATAGTCAATGTAATTCACAACAACAACAAAAAAGTTTGGTGACTTTATGCCACACAGAACATTCTGATATGGTAAGTTATGATAACTTTGATAAAGTGGTATGAGAAAAATCACAATTCAACTAAACTCCATCTAAATTTTTCTAATCCTACTACAGAATACTAATATAGAGAAGCCATCAACAAAAACTGTGTATTTATTAAAATAATCTATAATCGGGTAAATAGACAAACAAGATACATCTAATCATATGCAAGAATATTATTAAGTACTCCTAGGAAAACAATTACAGTCCACTTTCCAAGTCATAGTAGCCTTATCTAAGCTATAATCCGTTATACACATACAATTTAGAAATAAAATTATAAAGCTGGTATTACATTAAAATTTTATTTTTAATTATTCTTGAATTCACTAAAGCTTATTCTTTGGCTTCTAAATGTAAAAATAAAATGCCTTCCAAGATAACTCAAAAGTTTCAGACACAAGGTAATTTCCACCAGTAAATCCTACATTTAGGAGTAACAGGAATGAGATATGGATTTCAGAAGTATAAAGGACATCACTTAGGATTCTAGAACTCTTAAACTAAACGCAATCCTAAAGTTGACGAAACCCAATATCCTCTTTTTTTTTCTTTTTAGATTTTATTTATTTGACAGAGAGAAATATAGTGAGAGAGGGAACACAAGCAGAGGGAATGGTAACGGGACAAGCAGGCTTCCCACCGAGCAGGGAGCCCGATATGGGGCTCGATCCCAGGATTCTGGGATCATGACCTGAGCCGAAGGCAGACGCTTAACGACTGAGCCACCCAGGCACCCCTCAATATCCTCTTTTTAAATGAGAAATATTAAGTTTAAAATTCTAGGAAGTAGAAAAGTAATATAAATCTACATTTATGAACACATACTATAAGTCTATAAATTATAAACATTTACTTCCATATTACAGACAGAGACCGAATGATAATACTGCACTTCTGGCATTTAAGATTGTATTATTTCTCTTCCTTAATCTTCATATGTGATAAAACTACATTAATTTTCTCATGTTGACCCATTAATGCAATCTCAAGACCAACCCCATTTGACTATGAAGCTTTATTTCGTATTTAGTTCACTGAATTAGGTTTGATTTGCTACTTCTTGAAAATTCTCAGCCATTGTCTCTGAATATTTCCTTTCCTCCATGATCTCTTGTTTTGGAACTGTTAGCTGTTATGTTGGACTTGTTCCTTTTACCATTCATGTTTCTCAATCTTTCAATTTTATAAACTCTTTTAGTTCAGCCCTCTGGGCCTCTTGTCCATAGCAAAAGATTTTAACCTTTGGTGCCAATAGACTTCTTTGACTGTCTGATGAAGGCTTTGGCCCCCTTCTCAGAATAGTATTAAAGGCTAAAAAAAAATACATAGGATTACAAAAGAATCAATTATACTGAAATAACTATCAAAATATTTTTAATTTCGACATAGTAATAGCCGTGCTTTATTAACATTAAGATACATATAAACTCTACCAATGGTTTAACAACCGTAACTTCATTTATTTATTTATTTTTAAGTAAGCTTTACACCCAACAGGGGGCTATAACTCACAACCCTGAGATCAAGAGTCACATGTTCTACTGAATAAGCCAGCAAGCCGTCCCTACTATAACTTCAAAGTAGTGATGACTCAAAGCACTATTTCAATAAATCTGTAACAAATGAATAGCAACTGTATTATAAGAAAAAAAATCTGACTTGCATTGGTGTTACAGGTTGAATAGTATCCCTCTAAAAAAATACATTGTGTTCTAACCCTCCACTTCAGAACATGACCTTACTTGGAAATAGGGTCACTACAAGTGTAATTTATTTCAAGGGGGTCATATTGGAGTACAGACGGCTCCTGATCCAACAAGACTGGTGTAACATGGCCACTTGAAGACACAGAGACACACAGGCAGAACATCATGTGATAATGAAGGCAGAAAATGCAATCAGGCAGCTGCAAGCCAAAAAATGCCAAAGACTGCCATCAACCACCGAAAGCCAGGAAGAGACAAAGAAGGATTCCCCTACCCGTTTAATGGGAACATGATCCTGCCAACACCTTGTTTTTGGACTTCCAACCTCCAAAATTGAAACAATAAATTTCTGTTGTTTTAAGCTATCCAGTTTGTAGTACTTTGTTACATTACGGCAGCCCTAAGAAACTAACTGCTGTCACAAGTATCTCTAATGCTGCTATGGTTTGTTGGAAATTCCTTCAATGATGAATGTAAACAAGTTTCAATTAGAGATTAGTAAAAACACTCTTAATTCTAAGAACCCTATGTCTGAAGCAATTTAACAACTTGGTCTAAGATCCATTACTAATGAACTATGTTTTAATAAAAATAATGAACTACATTTAAACAAAAATACATGAATAGCTCTTTTTCATCTCTAACCATTCTGAGTGCCACAAAAACATCTCAGGGATTGGTAATGACTTTGGCTCTCGACTCTAAAATGAGATGTAGCTAGGACATAAAACTTGTCATAAATAGTGAATTAAATCTAACTATTAAACAATGAAAAAATTCATTATCTGTATTAACTTCTTAAAGCTAATTAAGTGTAAAATTATCCCTTAGTCTAAGGTTAATATGATTATTATGAATAACCAAATGAAAAGACTTACTTTTGATACTTCTTAGCCAGTAAGTAAAGCATGAGAACTGGTCTCTTTTTAGCATATTCCTTTTAGAACTACTCAAGTTAGTGTTTAAGCCCAATAGCCTTTTGTTTATTCATCCAGAGGCCATATTTATTTAAAAGAAAAAAACAAAAACCAAAACCAAAAAAAAAAAAAAAAAAAAAACCAGTACAAAGTTTTCCATCTGTGAAGTATATATATTATCAAAGACATGTGGCTATTAAGCCCAAAATAATAAGGTTTTAAAAGATTACAAATATACCAATTGTCTCCAAATTTTTTATCTTGGCTCTTCAAAATTCATGCTTTTACTTCACTACCCTACCAGATCTCTATGGAAGTCTTTCATTTGCTTAACTATGTCAAAAACAACAATATAATAAAATTAATCCAAAAAAAATTATCAATTAACAAACACATATGTTACAAGTCTAGTGACTTGTAATCTGCCTATCACTGAATTATTTCAGGGTAATTTAGTACAGGAAGGACCTATAATGAAGCTTAGTTCAAATTGCTCAAATGAAATGAGCAAACTGAGGCCCACAGAAGCTACGCTCCTCCAGAATTACAGAATAATTAGTGACAGCTAGGACAGAAAGGCATCTCCCAATTCCAACTCCGATGCCCTTTACATTACACCAAACTGCATAAAAATTAGTTAAGAGTTAAGTAAATTATTTGCAAAAGCCTTTTGTATGATCACTTTAATTCTATTTGTAATATGATATTTAAAAACAGTCTGGTTGCCCAAAACCTAACAAATTTGGGAGGTTTTTAAATCAATTTTATTTTACCACCCAGAGCATTTTAAAAATAGGAACAAGATCTCATTTCCACCTTCAAATTTGGCAAAAATGCTTTCAAAGAGAACTGGACAGATATTTTAAGACATAAGCACTCTCATGTTAATTTTTCTTTTCTAGAGGGCAATGTAACAATAGAAAGAACTTAAAATTTGCATTTCCTTTAACTCCATTCCTAGACTATCTTAAAGAGTAAGATTTGGATGGTGACAGAACTCAGGATCAAATGCAGCACTATTCAAGAATAACAGAATATCCAACGAATAGTAGACTGGTTAAAACTAATGTATGTTATACACTGAATGTAAAAACTATGCCATTAAAAACTATGTTCTGGTGGAGCATCTGAGTGGCTCAGTCGTTAAGCGTCTGCCTCCGCCTCAGGTCCTGATCCCAGGGTCCTGGGACTGAGCCCTGCAATGGGCTTCCTGCTCAGGGAAGAGCCTGCTTCTCTCTCTCCCATTTCCCTTGCTTGTGTTCCCTCTCTCACTGTGTTTCTCTCTGTCAAATAAACAAATAAAATCTTAAAAAAAAAAAATACATGTATATACATAAAATACAAAAAAAATTCATCATAGTGCGTAGCACATAGTAAAAATCCAATAAATGAATAGGATTCATCATCAACATCATATGAAAGGTTTGATAGTACATCAATATATAGTATATCAACTGTTAAGACTTGTTATCTGACTAACAAATACACAAATTATTATCAATTACTTCCTTTAAGGACTATTTTGTACATTATCTGAAATTACTACTTTTGCAAGAAGGAATTTTTTTTATTGACACTTTAAGTCAGTCCCAGTTATTACTGAAGGATGGAAAAGAAAAGCAGACTTTTACCAACCCTTCTCCAAATTTGGCACTGTGTAAGATAAAGTCTTACACATAATAGATCCTTCTTTAATTATTGATTAAATATACACACAATCAACTTTTGAGAGCTATCTCTCCACACTGAACTCTAATTTAAAATAATACAGCATGTATTAGAGGATTTCAAAATGAGGCCTCTAAAGGCCTTACTGGATTTTTCCACAATGGTTACCTAGAAAAAATTAAAAGTTTCCAAAATATTTGTGATTTTCACTTCTTTAAAGGTTGAAATCAGGTGAAAAAACATTTAAGTGTTAAGAACAGTCTCTAATGTAATTAAATTCCTACTGATATGGCTTCCAAAAAAGGAAAAAAGAAGGTAAAAATATATATATGTACGGCCCAGATAAAATCCATATTACAGGGAAGTTTTACTATGCTGAGGCTTTAAGGGCGCCTGCCATAACATACATAAATCTTTTGTTTCTTCTTACTATATACAGTTAAACTAATAAATTACCATTTCAAAACATTATATATTAAAGATAAATTATTGGAATAAATACTACATTCCAAAGAAGTTCACACTTCGAGGCTTAGCTAATGAACAATGTTGGCTCTAATAAAACTGATCACCCGATGAACACATCACTTCTTCAAATTTAAAATGTATATATAACATAATATAAAAATATATACATAAATAAAACCTCCAAGAGAGTCTGTCTCCATGAAGTGTTAACATCTCATAAAAAAATACATATACTAAAACATTTTTGTCTGTTCTACCAAAACTAACATACAAAGCCTCTAGGGAATAACTGATTAATAATGCAGGATAAATCTGTGAAAACAGAATTCTAAAGGTCTGGGTGAGTGAGGTAATTTCCAAGTTGTCCTATATCGAAAACTTTTAATTTTTTTTAGATTAAAAAAAAAAGGCAACCCTCCCAACTTGCCTTTTGGTATCTGAAATATCAACATCTTTGGGATTAAAAGTACTGGAAATTTTTTTACTTATTTTCAGTGTAACAGCAACATCACCCACCAATATCACAAAGTGAAAAACTTGCATTCTTAATCTGCCCATAGCAAGGATTAGAAAAAGAGCCCATTTAGAAACAATATATCTTACACATGTGTCAATTCACCTTCCCTCATTTGTTTTTGTTAGATGTATCCAAAAAGGAAACACTAACATTTTACTTTAAATATGGTAATTAGTCTTTTCCCATCTCTAAAACAGAATTTGACATTTTGATTCAGGCTACTTTCTTAAAAGATATCAGTAAAAATTATCGTTCTTCTGTTCAGTCTTTTTGGCAGGTTTTCCCCTAACTGAGCGTTATCTGAGATACTTCTTGATCTCTCTCAAAGTAGGTCTAATCTGCGGAAGGCAGTGAGACAGTGCACTGCACTGTGAATGGACAGCCAGGTATTTTATGAATGGAGGCGATCACGTGATCCCAGCACCTCCCCGAACTGATATTTCCCACATAACTGTGTCAACATTCTGAGAACAGGGGTAGTTGTTTGTGTGTGCGTATGTTTTTGAATTTAATCTATAACTTCGAATTCTCCTTACTTCCTGATCTCAAAAATCTACATGAAGACAGACAGGCTGGCTCTGAATTTTTGTCCTGGGAAATCCTCTCAAGATGTCCAAGGTGATGGATGTTTAATTATTTTTTTATGAATGAAGAGTGTGCTATGCAAATGAGGGCGATTCACAAAAAGAGAGAGAACATGGCGGCCACTTCTGCTTCTAGACTGCACTGACATTGCAGCAATCTACCTTCTCCCACACCCGCTCATCAGAAGAGTGTGTTGGGGGTAGCGGGGAGGTGGAGGTTTGAGGAGAAACGCTGTTTGGCATTTCTCAAGCTATTTTATGTTAAACAGGCCTAGGCTTTGGATTTTAAAGTTCTCTCAAAAAGGTCTGACTCGAGGAATGCACTTTATTTAAAGGAATGCATCCTAGGACTAGTCCTAACTCTCTTAACTCTTTCCAATCCTCCAAAGATAAACAAAACTTGAACTTAATTACAAGAGAACGGACGCAAATATTCTGCACGGAATTAAATCCGGTCTCAGTAAAAACTGTTACCGCACCATTATTCTTTCAGGCAACCGTTACATTAAAGCAAAATATTTAAAAGGCAACATATTTCGTTTGGAAAACCAACAGCCCAAATAAACAAAAACTTAAACCATGACACTCTGGAAGTTAATGAATGAAGTCATCAACACATTCAGCAATGTAAATACTGTTAAATCAACGTAAATGGTGTTTCTCAATACAGCTGAAGGATAAAAATTAACAATCAATATTCTTCTATGCCCCTGATAAAGGCATGCCCAGCATTCGCAAAGGTAAAATATAACAGTTCAACGTCTCCCACACCCCAGGTGTCCTTCATGTTATTAAATTCTAAAAATGATTCCCTAGTTTCATTTTTTACATGAAGCTTACAGGTCATAAGTTTAAAAGGGGGGGGAGGGGAGAGTTAATCGGTATTTAAGAGTCACTGACTCATCGAATTAAGATTCAAGAGCAGTTTGCTGCAGGAGGTGCTCCCACACATTAGTTTCCAAGTAAAATAGCTATAAAGGAAGCAGGATGGATATTCAGGATATGTGGACTGGTATGCTAAAAAAAAGCAGGCCAGGGGTCTTCAAGGCAAACAGGTAATTTCTACTCCGCCACCATCCGTCCACATTAGTCCATCTCATGGACGTACAACTGCCATTCCACCCCAACACTCAATACCGTCCCCCAGAAGTAAGCAACTAAATGCCGAGGGGTGGGGGGCGGGGGGGTGCTGTCATTAAATGGCTAAAGAAATCGAATGTTATCTCCAGAACAAGACGCACCGAACTCTCCCAAGCTTGCAAGCTTTCAGGCACTCAAGTCTCTGAGGGGTCTAAAGGATGGGGGGGGGGGGGTTACTAATCAAGATCAATGAGGCGCTTACTCGTTGTCAGAAGTCGCCGTCTCCTCGCTCATCTTTCCCTCACCGCGATCCGATCTGGAGATGGAGGAGCAACAGCAGGCGGAGGAGCAGCAGCAGCACCGAGGGGCAGGAGGCAGCGGCGGCCGGGGGGGCGCGGGGGCAGCGGCTCAGGGGCCTCACCATGGTGGATGCCTCACCCGGATCGGTGCCCCCCCAGCCGGGAACCCCGACCACCCCCGCAGGGGGGTGGCGGCAACAACCTCCGCCGTCGCGACCCCAGCCTCTTCCTCCGCCTCAGCGCCCAGCCAAGGGATCCGAGGAGGCCAGGGAGGGTGGGTGGAAAGGAAAAAGGGAAGAGGGGCTGCGAAGGCTGCCTGGAGAGCTGCTCCTCCCGCCACCGGGGTGGAGCGCGGCGGGGTCCGGCCAGGAAGGAGCGGGCGGGAGGAGAACCCAGGAGCAGAGGCGGCGCTTCCCTCAGGGATGCGGCGAGGAGGAAGCGGAGCTCCGTACGGTGGGGGCCGGCGGGAGGGTGCCGAGCCCAGGCTCCGGGCGGCGGCGGCGGCGCGGTCCTGCCGGAGCCCACCCCACCATCTCCCACCTCGCCGCCGGCTGCCCGCTTAGCGCCGGGAGGCGGCCGGGGCGGTCCTCAGCCACGAGCAGGAACGGGCGAGGGGCCTCGCGGCGGCAGATTCCTCCAGACACGCTCTAGCCGGGACGCCTCCAGCAGGGGGAGGTGGGGGCGGCGGGGAGCGTGTGAGGCCAGGGCAGGCGAGCCGATCTCCCCCACCCGGGTCGGAGACGAGCGGGCGCACCCAGGAGACAGGGTCCCGGGAAGCAGCAGGAGAGCGAGGGAGCGGCCGCAGGTCCCCCAGCAGCCGGTGCCCACCAGCAGCTCGGCGGGCCAGCTCCTCACACCCGCCAGAGGGGAGCCGTGAGGGGGGCGGCGGAAGCGCTCACGCCGCCCGCTCCTTCCGCCGCCGCCGCCGCTGCCCGAACCGGGGGCGCCCACGGGAGAAGGAGGCGAAGTAGTCCCTGGCGACTTCTCCCGGCCGCCTGCCTCCCCCGGGGGCCTGAGCGGGCGCGGGGTGCGGATGCCGAGCGCAGTACCCGGACTGTGAGGGCTTGTGGGTAGGGCTAAAAGCTGCGGCCTCCGGGCGAATCACTGCAACTCGAAGTCGTGTGCAGCATAGCAAGTTTCAGGAAAGTAGTTCCCTCCTCCCTTCATTTCCCAAATCGTTGTCGAGCCACAGAGCGGGGAAAGGAGGAGGGAGGCGGAGGGATACGCCAGGCACCGTGTTCGCTGTGCATGCGCGCGCTCCAAACTCTTGGCACGCTGCGAAAGGGGGCGGGGGTGTGAGCTGCACGGGGAGCTGCTTGGGAGGTTGCATTGTTGCGCCGCGTTACTCTCCGTTACTCCCCGTTACTCGCTTTGGAATATCCCGGTTGTTAGAACGAAGAGGCTAGAATGACAGTGTGGTCACGGGGGAAATTGGAGGTTGCTCTGTTTTGCCGTGTGTGTGTGTGTGTGTGTGTGTGTGTGTGTGTGTGTGTGTGTGTGTTTTCGTTTTCCTTGCAGAGCAAAGAATGGAACTGGCATGAGTTCATTTTTAGTTGGTGGGGGTTAGAGGGAGGGACCGTACAAAGAGAGCTCCGCCTGCTGTCCCTCTAGTTGCATTGCTGCAGTCCCCTAGCTGCATGTACAGCGGGAGTGTGTGTGTGTGTGTGTGTGTGTTAGAGTTAGTTTTGATACCTTGGATTCTTAATGCGCAAGGGGTATGCCGTGCAGGGCATTCATCTCCGAAAGCTAGAGTGGTTGTTAATGGAGAACGACTTCCATTGAAGCCCAGAGTAGGCGTGTTACATGAATCTGGCGCAGCCAGAAGCACAGGAAATAACTCCCGCTGCGAGTGAGGTTGCATAACTATAGCGCAGAAGATGCCTCTGTGGCACGAACTGCTCTAAACGGAGGCGGAACGATTATTGAATAGGCAGCTGTCACTTTTGCATTGTTTGAGGACAATGTATGCATTCATCTCCGAAGGTTTTTGCACAGAAACCTGCTGGGGTTTCAGCCAGGAGTCTAGGGTCTGTGGGACTAGAGAACTCACGGCCCCTGGCTCTGTAAATTCTATTATCCCTTTTCTACCTAGAAAGCCAGCTTGTGCCCCATCCGACCTGGGGGCTGAATCCTAAGTTTCTGACGCATCTCCCTAGCTATCAGTCTAGTTTTGTGTGCAGTGCTTTTCTCTTCGTTCTCGGGTTTGTGTGACCTAAGAGTAAAGGTTGCTGCCCCTGCCACCTTGAGGGGTAGAACAATTCCTGAGGAAGAGGGAAGTGGGAAAAACTCCTAAACTAGCCAGCACTCCTCATCTGCCATCTCCAGGAGGTTTCAGGATTGCTGCTTTCTTAGCCTGTTAAACAGTGTTTTGTACATAGTAGGTGCTTAATAAATGAGGAAGAAAGGAGCTAAGCCACTCGGGCGGCCCAAAAAACAGCCCAAAAACCATTTCTGAGGTTTCTTTATGTAACTCTTGTTTCTTGCCTGGGCAGCAGCATTGTCCTTACTCAGAATGAGGAAGGAAGGAGCAGTGTTGGTGGCTGGAAGAGGTGATGGGGATCTGTGATAGTCAGAGCTTACCTTACTTCCTGAGCTTACCTCTGTTACCCCTGAACATGTGTTTTTGTTTTTGTTTTTTTTTATCTTGTTCTTGGGAAGACCCTATTCCTGGCACTGTTGGTACTGGCCTGCTCTCCTTCCTACTACTGCTACCCACTTTGCCTTCTCAGATTTGAATCACGTCCCATCAGTTATCATTTGTGTGTTCTAAACAAGTTACCTGAATGCTGCCTGTGGAAAATGGGGAGAATAGTACCTAATTCATAGAGCTGCTGTGTTGATTCATGAAGCAACAATGTACATGAAGCACTTAGAACAGATTAAGAGCTGAATAAATCCTACCTCTTACTCTGATTTTGTAAAATGGAGATGATGGTACACTTCATGACAAGGTGGTGGCAGTGGCAGTAGCTTGGAAGGTTAAACTCAACCTTGCTTGTTCATTCAACAAATAACTATGGGTTTTCTTCTGTTACTACTCTTGCTAGACACATGGCCTGGCCCTTAGCAAGCCATCCTTAAATGATTGCTCTAAGAGTCATTATGGTTAAGTAAGTACCATAGGTACTTTGTAAAAGGACAGTTGGGTACAGGGACTGGCAAAGGCCTCCTTTTCTTTTGAAAAAGTTTCCATCTGCCTGAGGTTCACCTGCATCAGGGAAAGGATCGATGACAGGCTTTGGGAGAAGATCTGAAAACCATCTTGGCTGTCCTGTGCAAGGCACTATGCTTGCCACTTTCACACACATCATTTACCCAAAGGTGCAAAATATGATCAATAGCCCAACTTCACGCTTTTTAGATTGTTCCCACTCCTATAACCAAAACACAGTCACCAAACTGTTCCTCGCCTCCAGGGTTCCCCATACCACTCTCAGGACACTTTGGGGCCCTTCTTTTTAAGGGTACACTTCTAGCCCTCCCATCTCACCCAGCCATTGAAGATCTTACCAGCGTTTTAGAAAATTGTCTTGCTCTGGACACAGAATTCTACTCTGAAGCAATCAGAAATGGTCCTAAGTTCAGGTTCAAGGGCCCGGGGTCTTCCAGTCTAACTCACTGTCAGCAGCTACCTTAAACTCAAGAGGCCTCACTGCTCTATACCAGCATCTATACCTTTACCAGTACAAGAGACAGAGGGACCAAATGCAGTGTGGGAGACCTTATTTGGATCCTGATTTGAAGAAATATTTTAAAAATTGAGATCATCAGGGAAGCAAACACTAACTGGAGATTGATGATAAGAACAGATTTTTTTTTTAAGTATTAGTGTTGCGGTTGTGTTTTTTTTTTTTAAGTCTTCATCTTCTATCAATACATACTGAAATATCTACAGATGAGATGATATATCTGAGATTCGTTTCAGCAGGGTGAGGAGTGGGAAGAAGTAGGAAGGGATAGAGATGAAACAAGATTGGCTACAGAATGATAATGAGCACATTCTCTTTATTATTTCACCCATTTGAAATTTTCTATAATAAAAAAATTTTTTAATACATTGCAAGTACTGCTTTAACACAGATTCCTCAGCCCCACTCCCAAGATGGGGATCAGCAAATCTGTAATGAAACTGACGAATCTGCTTTTCCAGAAGTATGCCAGGTACTTGGTCCTTCTTGGCCCTTCACAGTCTTCCTCCCTTTTCCCTGAAACCACTTTTCATCCCATCTCCAAACACATCCCTACCTAAGAACCCCGATTCTAGCAGCACCCAAAAAAGGGTGGCCCAACATCTATCGTAGGCTAAGGCAGGTCAAGGCCAAAGGGCTGGTTCAGCCAGGGAAGCTGGATCTAATAAAATTTGAAAGCTGTGTGAAAAGGTAAATACAGATGCAGATCATAGTTTCACCTGAAGTTCCAGCTCCATTCAGTGGGCATAGCTATCAATGAGTGCTAGTCAAAGATTCTGTGGCCATGCCGGGGTCAACAGGCCAGGGGCATGCCTGTATTTACTTGGTTGTGTTTTCTCAGGTGGGTCTGTGAGAAGGAGGCTGGTCACGCTGGCTGCTGCTCACAGGTCGCTCTCATTACGATGGGCCTCAGTTTTAGGAATTAACCATGACCACTTACAAAGTTGTTATAGATGATTAATTCTCAAAAGCATTTATGCACCAACAGCACAAGTGCCAAGTAACTGCCATTATAGGACATCATCACAGTTAGAAAGGTACAAGGGGGCTCTGGGTCCCAGGTGGGTATCAGACCAGGGTCCACAAGGTCAGCAAATGTGGCCTATCCTCACGGAAGCCCTGGCAGATGTCACGTAGCCATCCGATTCAAGGCCTTCTCCCTATTTCCAGACTGCTCAGTCCCTAGTGATCAACTTTCTGATGAACCTGGACTTTATCTTCTCAAATTCTTTTCTTTTTGCCTTTACCGTTTTACACTTGTGTTGATAATTCTCTCTCTGATCAACTTTTTCTGACTTTATGTTTGTTTTCCAAGTTAGATGTTAAGTGGCTTGAAGGCAGAGGCTGCATTTCATATATTTTTGGTATACTCTTCAGCAATCCTTTTGAGTAATGGAGGCTTTTCTAGTGAAATATGAGAGCCAAGCCGGTATATGTATAAAAATGAAGCTGTTTTGACCAACACGGTGATGGAAATTCCGGGACCCCACCAGCTTCTTATTGTGACCTGAACACTACAGCAGCTCGGCGTTTCACACATGGGGTCCCTTGCACTAATAAGCTCTCAGCAGAGATTTGTATACTTGAAAAGCCAAAAGAGATAATCATGCCAACATGTGAGGTTCTGACAGTGCAGAAAATACATATTCAAATTTCCATTTCTAAATGTTTCTCCTGAGCAGATGTTTTAAAATTCTAAATTTTAAACCTGTAGCTAGAATGTGCCTAGATCAAAGGGGATTGATTCTATTTTCATGCTATACTTTGTTTAATGAACATTGTTTTTTTTCTTTTCTTTTCTTTTTTTTTTTTTTTTTTTTTTTTTAGTGTAACCAGTCTCTTGGCTAATGAGCTGTGCCTCTCAGTGGAATTACTAAATGGTAACCATGTTTCTAAATAGTTTCCTTGCCTCTGGCATGAGTCTGTTTCTCCATCACTAGGGTTTCCATGTTCTTCCAAACTAATACAAAGTATAAAGGATAAGTATGCTATTTTACTTTTCTCCCAAAGGACTGTAATTGTTGGTCTGGTAGTATCCGGTGAGTGTGAAATCAGTTTACTTTTAATGCTATAACTGCCTTTTACAGGAAGTTTCCACAAGATTACAACCAGTACAAGGGAAATGAGCAGTCTGTGATTTCCTTTATTTTCAGCATAATCTTAGCAGGGAGGATGCTTACCAGGCCGACACTGCTAAATAAAGCACTTTTCTCTTACCATCATTCTCCAAGTGGATTTGGCATGCTTGTTCCTTGAAGGTTAGATCCCATTACAGTAAATATGAAGGATTGAAATACCTGTGACATAAAATTTCCAAGGCTGTGTGCATGCAACAACAAGAGTCTAGATTATTCCTTGTATTTTGTTTTAAATATGGCGTTTGACTTCCCTTTTAGTGAGTAATACTCAGCCATTGTATATGATTATCAAACTGGGAATGTCTTTTAGGAACTTAACCTTCCTAACACCATTGCCCACTAGGTATTATCATCAGTTCCAATTTACAGAAAGAATTAGGAACTGACCATCAGAGAGGCCAGAGTTCACACATTAGTAAGGCTGTGACTGGTGCTCAAACTAAAATTTTTTCCTTTAAAAACCTGTGTGTGTGTGTGTCTCCAAGATGAGCTCTTTGATGGTGATATGATATGAGGTGGCATATGCTTTCTATTTCAAGTCATTATTGCTGTGGATGATGAGTTGGCAGGAGAACTGTACTTTGGAAAAAAAGGAGGAGTAAATCCCTCGGCTGTTATCAGCTGCCTCCTGTGATGTCCAGGAACATAAATGCCCTTATACCATCAGTTCCAGAGGCAACAACATCTGGTTATCTTTTGGTGATGCTGTTAGCTCTCATGATCACGGTAGCCACTAGCCATGTGTGGCTAAATTAAAAGTAAATTAAAATCAATTAAATTCAATAAGATTAAAAACTTACTCCATAGGCATACAAGCTATATTTCATGTAGCCACTAGCTATGTGTGGCTAAATTAAAATTAAATTAAGATCAATTAAATTCAATAAGATTAAAAACTTACTCTGTAGTCATACTAGCTACATTTCAAGTGCTTAACTGCCATGGATAGTTGGTAGCTACCAGTCTGAACAAGTCAGATATAGCACACTTCTGTCACAGAAAGTCCTTTACGGTACTTTTGTGTGCAGATATGTTGCTATAAACAACACAAGTAGTTATCTTGTTATTAATATAGACATCTAACAATGATTGTGCTTTCAAATATGTTATTACTGGTTTGAACTGAGCATTGTATTCCCTCTTTTAATCTTAGATATGTCTTCATTGCCATCAACTAAGGGTAAAAAAAGAGGATAATTTCATAATTAGGGTCTATGATAAACCCACAGAAGATATCTACATTGAGAAGCACTAATGCATTTATTTATTTATGTGTTTATTTATTTAAAAAAATGTTTTAAGCACTTGTGTTGAATACTGTAAATCCTTCCTACTCAAAATAGCATAGCTTCCCCTGAGAGCTTGCTAGAAATACAAACTCAGGCTCCACCCCAGTCCTGCTGAATTATAATCTGCATTTTAACAAGATCCCTAGGTGATTCAGCTGTACACTAAAGTTTAAGAAGCCCTCCCATAAATAATCTCTGTCTCTGGTAGGTGGCCTTTCCTAACCTTGACTAGGTGTATTGTTCTTCAGGCTTGCCTATCCTCCAAGTATATAAAAGTAAGATATTGGGGCACCTGGGTGGCTCAGTGGGTTAAAGCCTCTGCTTTCGGCTTGGGTCATGATCTCAGGGTCCTGGGATTGAGCCCCGCTTCGGACTTTCTGCTCAGCGGGGAGCCTGCTTCCCTTCTCTCTCTGCCTGCTTCTCTGCCTACTTGTGATCTCTCTCTCTGTCAAATAAATAAATAAAGTTGTTAAAATAAAATAAAATAAAAGTAAGATAATCCCGCCATCATTTTCAGCCCTTTTCCTGCCCTCCCCCACTCCCCACCCCCCAGAGGATTTTTGTTCCTATTTCCTTTTATCATCTTCTTTCTGGTCTAGGATCTAGACCTCTCAGCATCTTCTCTCTGCTCCTCCCTCCAACAAATTTACTACACTCAGCTGCATGGAGTCCCAGGACTCTCTGCCAGGGGACTGTGCCCGTGAGGGCTGCCCCTTTCCTCTCACCTCCCCATTTCCCCCTTTTCTCTCAATTCTCCCTACTTCCCTAAAAGGCATTCCTTCTCTTTCCAACTGTCTTTTTCTGACTTATCTTAAAGTTTCCTCCCCTTTCTACTCAACAATATCACGCTTTCAATTAGGCTTCAATACACTCTATGGGGCATGTGTAAAGCCTGACAGTTCTCACAAGCCACTCAGGGGATCTTAAAACATTACACTCTTGCTATAACTCCTATTTGCTCTACTCTAATTTAAAAACAAAACTTAAGACCTTGCATTACATACAGAGTTGGCCCTTCCAGCCCTCTACCTGTGTTGGTAATGTATGTGCGTGTTATGGTTTATCAGTTATAATTCCAAGAATGTAGAAGTTTAGGTGATGGGGTAGAAGGAGAGTTATAAAGGAATTGTGAGTATTAGAGGGAAAAGATAGCAGTTATTTTTATTATCCGTTTTGTATACCATCTTGTGTATATATACAGATATACTGCAAAATTTTGGACACCAGTAAAAAGGCTGTTGCAATGGTCTACATAAGAGAAAATTAGGGCATTGGTCAGGGGCTAGAGAAAGAGGATGGATAAAAGACATGTAGGTAAGAGAATATTCAGGGCTACTTTAGGTGCTGCGAGGAAGCCTGCTTTCCAGAAATCTACAGTCTAGCTAGGGAGACATGGAAAACCAAAAGGAAACATTTAGAAAATACAAGATGTTATCTGAATAAATGCCGTGACAAGTAATAAAAATAACTGCTGTTGTTTTCCTCTAATGACACGAATCTTCTTAGCCTCCCCAAATATGTCCATTTTGGAATTCTGTGACAGTATCTTTAATAGGTTTGCATAAGGAAATCTAAATATACACTATATTGACGAATTCTGTGTTTAAAAGTTATTAGATGCTGAAAACTTGGCTTCCAGTGACATCTGGCCAGTCCTTACCTTACCAGACAGAGGTGTTCTCTTTCTCCATAAGATTTTTAAATCCTAAGAAGACACTAACTGTCCTTCATACTAGAGAATGCCGCCCTCAACTCTAAAGCTTTTTATCAGGAAGCTAAAACACTTCACACCCTTATTGTCTTCTGGGTCTTAGCCAATCTTTGTTTATTTCAAGTTTCCTTCCTTTGTTGGATCATCCCAGTCTTCCTTCTTGGGCCCCTGCCAAGCTGTGCCAAGGACTTAGGACAGTCTTTAACCTGCTTTATTGTCCTTACTTATTTTAAGTATGTCTAATATTTTCCATAGCGCTTTCTAGAATTGATTTGGGAAAATAAAATTGCTTGCTACACCCTACATTATTTGGTCTAGTCTACATCCTAGAAATGTGGTTATTCTTGATACATCCCATGATACTATTTTTAACTGTGTATTTGTTTAATGTCTATATTTAGTTATCCATTGTTTCCAAGTTTTTCTAAAACCCCGACTTCCATATGTGTCAAATTATTTTTGTATAATAACTTATAAAGTGAGGTGTCTGGTAGGTGCTTATTAAATGCTATTTTATATGGTACTGGTAATTTATTACTCCAAAAGGACAACTTTTAATTTATATTTTGAATTTATATCTCTGAAGCTTCTACTCATTCAAATATATAAATGACATGAGAGATTTGGCCAAACTTCCACTCAAATTCATAAATTCTATTTATGTATGATCCCAGTTTATTCTTTACTTTTCATAGACCTACAATATCAAATTTCCTTGGAAATCACTTGAATGTAACTCATTTAATTCTAACAATAATCATTTCTTAGTTTTTTAAAATTCTTTTTTCAAGGTGTTTACTTCTGATACTGATCTCCTTTTATAAAACCAAAAGTACTTAGTGAAGGACGGAGAGAACTTTCAGAAAACTATCATTAGGATTTACCAGAGAGTGGTCCTTAGGGGCGACTCTCAAAGGATCCATCTTTGATAAAGTCACTAGAAGATAGATGTATCAGAAGAATTCATTAACTAATTAGTTACTTAAATATAGCAGGCTCGGTAGTAGAGATGAAATGAAAGCAGTACTTGACTCCAAGGAACTTATGTCTAGTGAAGATGTAAATGGGTAAATACCCGTTCCTGTGGTAAGTGCTAGATTGTTACAAGTGACGTGCTATAGGAGCAAATCACTTGCTTCACATAAAATGGAGGATTAACTGTAGGAGAGCATTTAGGAAGAAACTCAGTTTTCCCCCTTTCGTGTAGGGAAACCCCAGGTCTTTACTGTGTCTCTCCTCTGCGTGTCTCCTTTACTTTTAAAACAGCACACTTCACTTTTGGGCACCAAATGGGTGGAGGCTTTTCCCCACACGAAGTGCTTCCTTGCAACAACAGCTAGGCGTCGTACAATTTAACTCGCTTCTGATTCCATCTGTCCGGAAGTGGCATCAGATTCCACGAGTTAAGGCCTCAGTCCCATAAAATCGCCCCCCCTCCATCCCCACCACTGCTCCCATTCCTGCCCCAACTTTGGAAGCTGGTCACAAGCCCAGTGCTTCTGACCAACAGGGTATAGATCAGAGGTTCCAACAGCCCCTTTCTCAGGTTTAATTAATTTGCTGCAGTGCCTCACAGAACACAGGGAAAGATTTACGTACATTTACCAATTTATTGTTAAAGGATATGACAAAGGATACAGATGAACATCCAGATGGAAGAGATGAGTAAGGCAAGGCATGTGGGAAGGGGCATAGAGCTTCCACACCCTTTCCAGGCACACCATTCTCCTAGCACCCATGTGTGTTCGCCAACCTGGGTGCTTCCTGAACCCCCTATTGTTGGGATTTTTATGGAGGCTTCCTCACGTAGACATGATCAATTATTAACTCCATTTCTAGCCCTTCTCCTCTCTGTGGAGACTAAGGGGTAGGGCTGAAAATTCCAACCTTCTAATCATGGCTTGGTCTTTCTGATGACCAGCCCCCCATCCAGAAGCCATTTAGGAAGCCACTAAGAGTCACCTCATTAAAACAAAAGATGCTCTTAATGCTCTTATCACCTGGGAATTTACAAGGGTTTTAGGAGGTCTGTGTCAGGGACAGGGCCAAAGACAAATCTTACAACAGGAGATGCTCCTAGTGTTTTTATCACTTAGGAAATTACAAAGGTTTTAGGGAGTTCTGTGTCAGGAACTGGAGGCAGAGACCAATATATATATTTTCTACTTTTTCACAGTGAGTTACCATGAAACATTATTGTGAAATATAAACAAGAACAGTGAAATGGAAAACCATCCTTGAAAATGGCTTCACCCATGTGTTCAAGGAGAATGGGAATAGGAAAAACAAAATGCCAGTGACTGTTTATTTGTGTAACTTCAGCCTCCAAAGGGACAATTGGAGCTAAGAGAGATGTGATCAATGTTTGGTTCTTTTCTGCACACTTACATAACAACAAGGTCAGCATGCTGAAGATGAAACCCCGTGAGGAGGAAGTGCTTACAACCACTCCCCAACCCTCAGCCTACTTAATTAAATATGTTACCCCTTCACCAATACCCATCTTCATTTTCCCTGGGAGAGGGTCTGATACTCCACAGTGATTCGATGGGTGTTTATGTGGCTGGCTTATTTATTTTCAGTTGTATTGTCTGACAGGTCTTTATTGAACAGGCCCTGTTGGTTTATTTCAGCAATCTACTAATTAGTACCGAAATGCTCTGAGAAATTAATCTTTTACATGATGCACTTTGTTTTGATTCTCAGTTCAAGAACTGTCCACAGTTGCTTGTTGTATACTAAATGCCCAAGGCCACCTGTCCTGCTTCTGATCTCATCCATCCCAGAGTCGTTCCCACTGGGCTTTCCACTTTTCTTGTCTCTTCTGAATGCATGTAAAAATTCTATACTGGACATTTTTGTCTGTGTTTATTTTAATCCACAAGGTGTTCTTAGGTTCCTAGTGTATGTTCTGAATATCAAATTAAGAAAACAGGAGCTCTGCTTTCTAAGATTTCTTTTATTTTCCCAAAATGTCTAGTGTTGTACCCTCAACAACGTTGACAGATAAAAGTTGCCCGCTGCCTTCCCAAAATATGAAGGGAGCTCATGTGAACCTGGGTCATTATGTGCAATGAAAAGCAGTAATATTAAAAGGCACAAAATAATTAATATCAGGATGAAGAAATCAGCTTAATCAGCTACCTCAAACCAGATATATTGGAGTTGAAGTTTAGCACAGTAAACTTCATACGTATATATTATATATATATATATATATATATATATATATATATAATCACAGTAATCCCCCAAGTGCAAAGACAAAAATACCAAACTGCCTTTTTGTTGACTTTTAAAATTAAAACAAGTGCTTCTTGTAAAAACTTAGAATTCTATAGTAAAGCAGTACAGAGTAAGAGAAGTCCAATTTTACTTGTCTCAAAGGTGACTACTGTTAATAGTTTAGAATATGTAATTTTAGATCCTTTTCTATGTATTTACACACACACATAATAAAAACAAATTTTATATATTATTTGATTTCCTTTTTAACATGCCCTATACATTCTCGATTTTTAGTATTCATTCTTTTAAACAGTATTTTATAATATGGGTATATTATATTTTATACAGTATTTTATAATATGGGTATATTATAATTTACACAGTATTTTATAATATGGGTATATTATAATTTACATACCTATTTCTCCCTATAAATGGTTATCAATCATTGATTGTTTCCAGATTTGGGGTTTTTTAGTAAAAACAATGCTTCAGTGAGCACCCTTTTTTATTCATCTTTGGGTTTAAGCGTGAAGATTTCTCACAGAAAGATTTATATAAGTGAAATGGCAAGGTCAAAAAGAATGAACTTTTAAATAATGGAAGATAATTCCAAATTGTTTTCCAAAAACACTCTTTCTTTTTTTTTAATCAATTATCTTCTTGCCAGTAGTGTATGAGAGTACACTTTTCTCTATACCCTCACTCAAAGTGAATAGTAATAATCTCTTAATTTTTGCCAGTGTAAGGCTTTGCAATATGGTGCCTTGTTATTTGTTTTGCATTTCCCTAACCACTAGGTTTCATTTCATTCATGTTTCTTCTTGAGTGAATTCCATATTCCATCTGTTTTTCATTAATTTCTCTGTCTCAATTTCCTTAGCTGTACCCTATTAGCTGAATATTGTTGTGAAGTAACCATTATGAATATACTCATTTCTTTTATTTTTTTTTTAAGATCTTATTTATTTATTTGACAGAGAGAGATCACAAGTAGGCAGAGAGACAGGCTGAGGGAGAGGGGGAAGCAGGCTTCCCCTCAATGTGGGTCTTGATCCCGGGACCCGGAGATCAGGACCTGAGCCAAAGGCGGAGGCTTTAACCTACTGAGCCACTCAGGTGCCTGAATATGCTCATTTCTTTTTTTTTTTTTTAAGATTTTATTTATTTGACAGAGAGAAACACAGCGAGAGAGGGAACACAAGCAGAGGGAATGGTAGTGGGAGAAGCAGGCTTCCCACAGAGCAGAGAGCCTGATGCGGGGCTCGATCCCAGGACCCCGGGATCATGACCCGAGCCGAAGGCAGCCGCTTAACGACTGAGCCACCCAGGTGCCCCAATATGCTCATTTCTTACACATGATTTTCTGTGGGCCACTTTCTCTTCTAGTAAAAATAGTGAAAAAGAAACGTATTTTTTATAAAGGCTTTTTAAAATTTTCTTTCCTGCATTCGATATTCTATTTTATTTATGTACTTTTAAAATTCACCATTTTTTCAGTCACACGGAACCACTGTATCCGTTGTATTCAGATTAGCAATAGTAATATGTATACTTTAGGGAGAAATTCAGAGGAAGTGCATATGTTCTATTACTATAAAATATTCATCTGTCCATAGTGATTCCTCAGCACAGCTTCCCCAGCACAAAAGTGTTGAACAAAACCAGCATTATTCTTAAAAGTGTTATGAGATGGATTCCTAACTTTCTCTTCTCCCAGACCAATAGCAGACAATAACCCTCTCGAAAAATACAAGCGGCCAAATGTTGCTGGACTCTTCTATATAAAACTGCACATTTTTCTTCCCTAGTGGAGGACATGAAGATGATCATAATAGCTAACACTGGGTGCTTACCGGATGTGAGGCTCTGTTCCACGTGCTTACGTATGTTAATGTCAATCTCATCATGAGATAGGTGTCATTAGTATCATCTCTGTCTTAGGGATGAAGAAATGAAAGCACAGACTTTTAAATCGCTCGAGTAGTTCTCCCAACAAGAACATAGCAGAGCCCTGATTCAGACTCAGGCCAACTGATTCCAGACCCCCAGTCATGGCCAGAATGCCTGGTTTGCACGACCAGTGTTTGCCTAGAAGAGTAACAGGGGAAAAGAACTATAAGAAAAAGGACATGGACAAGGAGAGAAAACAAAGAAATGAAGGATAAGAAAAGAAAGGAAAAGAGAAAAAGAAAGAGAAAGAGGAACGAGAGAGAGAGAGGAAGGAAGGAAGAAAGGAAGGAAGGAAGGAAGGAAGGAAGGAAGGAAGGAAGGAAGGAAGGAAGGAAGGAAGGAAGGAAGGAAGGAGGGAAGGAGGGAAGGAGGGAAGGAAGGGAAAGAAAAAAGCTGAAGCAAAAGAAAAGGAAGGAGAGGAAATAGATAAGAAAGAAAAGGAGGGGGCGAATTACCCTCCCACCCTCAGGCTACCATTCAATGGTCAACAGAACGGGGTTTGGTCACAGTGAAATGCACTGCATTGTGGGTCCAGTGTTTCTCATGCTCCCTAGCCCTTGACCCAGTAACCCGCTCACCCCCAAATGCACTTATTTCTTCCAACTTGGGAGCTTATCCTGGCATTTTCCCTTGCTGTACTTCACAGATGCACAAAAATTGTAGAGAAGGCAGCTCTCACAAAGGAAGGTGGGATCGCCACTACACTGGTTGTCTGATTTGGGCTTTTAGGCATAATACCATACCAGCCAGTGATCGAATGTTGACAAAATGTGCCCTTAAAAAACCCTAGAAGAGACATTGTAAAAATCGGGTTTGGATTACATCTCCCTAATTCTTTAGACTCACCTTATCTTGAACACAATAGAAAAGATCCTGGGGATTAATCTATGATAGTGGTTCTCAACTATGGGTGATTTTGTCCCCTAGGGCACATTTAGTGATGTCTGGAGACATTTTTAGGTCACTGTGTCACCACTGGGGCCAGGGGTTGGGTGAGGAAGGGAACAGCACTGGCATCTAGTGGGGAGAGGCTGGGGATTCCACTAAGAACAACACCTCACACCAAAGAACAATCCCGCCCAAATAGGTCAACAGCGCCACGGTTAAGAACTTGCTTCCAACATTAGTTTTTTCTAGAATCCACGTGAAGAGGGATTGCTCTGACAGACACCCAGCCATGAGGTGCACATTTAACATGCACAAGGTCTTTGAAAGGATAGGGATGTTTTCACATATAGGAAATGTGAAAGTGGAAAGGTGGAAAGGAAAGTGTAGGTGGAAAGGAAAAAATAAGCCCCTTTAGTTAGTAGTTATGATACCTCATTTACTACTTTCCCCCAAAGAAGGAATATGTAATATGTAACAGTTGCAAATTCTTCGGGAATTTTTTGGCAACTTCAAGAAGAAAAGAAAATTAAGAAATAGACATTAAATTGAGTCTTTATTTATATTCAGACATCACACCTTCCATTTGCTAGTTACGTGACTTTCAGGAGTTCACTTAACTTCTCTGTGCCTTAGTTTCCTAATTTATAAGAGTGGGGACTAGATAGTTTATTGAAATTATTTATACTTTGTACTCTCACTTTGTTCTTAAAAAGATTGGAAAATCCAATTCCAGTGTTAAAATTCCACATTTTAATGAAAGCCAGTCATTTCACTCTACTTTGCAAAGGTGAATAGCCCTTGGACTTTACCATTTGTACACAGATCCTAAATGATCTAATTATGTTCATTAAATCAACCAGATTTCTTTGAAGACAAGATGGCTTTGTCTCCTAATGCTAGAGTTAGAATGGGTTGCTGCTGTGATTTTTAAAATATCTATTTTGGTAGCCAAGAACATCTCATACTGGTCTTACAAAGAAAAATGCCACCTTTCCAAACAATTTCTTCTCTCCCTCCCTATATTAGAAGGGTAAGATATCACATAAGCAAGTAAATGATATTATTCAGAGTTGTCCACATACTTCATTCCACAAAAATCTAAGAAAAGAGCAATGAGGAGGAAAGGCATTTCATTTTTGCTCATTGGATGACTCCAGGATGCCAACTTGATTAATTTTTTTTAGGTCTGCTTTAATTTTTTTTAACCTGATCAATGCATATTATTTTTCTTCTGGTATCAAAACATTTTCATATTGAATTCTACAAAAAATAATCTTGGACCCAGCATTTCCACCCTGCCTTGTGTTCCTCGGACTACCAAAGATAGCTATGCCTAGATGGCCCTAGAAGGGACAGCATGTGAAATGTGCCAATTCCCAGAAACAGTGTAGAGTCCCTGTGGCTGGATCCCGGATAGGCATTCCTGGAAGCAACCACTCAGGAGTGCTACTTTTAGCAACAATAGCAGCTAAGATATGATGCACACGTCAGGACATTATGCCATATCTTTTCTAAATATCGTGAATGAGCCCCTGTTTGTGGGTGCCTTCTGAGCTGGGAGCTGAATGCTAGTCTTCATGTAACATAGCCCTCGGTGTTTTCCCCCTCAAAAGTAGCAACAGAGAAAACTTCTGGAGTGGCATCTTGGCAACAGGCATCAAAAATCTTAAAAATACACACAATTAAAAAAAAAATACACACAATTTATCTCAATAATTCTACCTCCGAAGAATCTGTCCTAAGGAAACAAATGTATACTATAGTGGCCGGCACATTGGAAACATGCAATAAATGTTAGGTATGATTATAAAGGTAGTCATCACAGCCTGGTTTATAATAATGAAAACTGGATGGAACCTAAATGCCCCAGAAAAGGAGATTGATTAAATAAATGGCGTCATGTCTACATAATATACTTTCAGGGCAGCCATGAACAAGTAGGTCAGTGGTTTCCAGATTAGGGTGTACATCAGAATTGGCCAAGGAACTTGTGAAAAATGAAATTTCCCAGGCCCCATTCAAAATATTCTAAGACCTGGAAAGATCTATAGGTAAGAGAGAAATCGGGTTTCATATGAACTCAGTATATATAATTATATAATATATACTGTATTAGGAATATTAAATTTGCTTAAAGGATTTTATTTATGTCAAAAACTTGATGACTTTTCTTAATCAGTTTCCCTCACAAAAAAAATCCATCTATTTCAAAAGGAGCCATTTAAATCCTTCAGGTCATAGAAAATAGCCTTGGCTTGAAGTTCCATCTCATTCAACAAATTTTTCTTTAAATGGTCATCATTGTAAAATATTTATTCCCCAATCCTCCAAATTATGTAATCCTCTCTCTATGGGTAGATATATAAAACAGATATCTCTTTAATGAAATAATAACATTTTCCACCAAGAGCAGAGTCCATTTGGGGTAATATTTCATATTTGGGGCTATCTTTCAATCTGCCTTCTGTGTGTGTGTTTTCATAACATTTGTATTACAATGAAAGGTAGCCGGAAGGCTGCGACTGAGTATAGTGAAAGCATTTAACTATCAACTCTGAAGGTTGTCCCAGCTCTAAGACAAATAACTATTTATCTATAGTGTCTATTATGCTCAAAGAAATATGCACACTAAGAAAGTGGCCCAAACAGTGTTAAGTTAATTAAACAAGGAGGCCATTAGACTGAAGTGATTCCAGGGCCTTGTAGTAGCCTGCTGAATCAGACGAAAACCTTAGCCTGAAATGCCTCAAGGTTAAAAAATCAAAACCTAAGGACAACCAACTACAAATAGCCAGCTCGGCTTTTCCAAATAAAACCAACACTTAAGCTATAGCCAATCAAATAATTTTCTTGCTTTGCTTCTGCCTCTTTTCTTTAAAGCCTTACATCTAGCTCTTATCGGTAAAGCACTCCTTAACCACTTCCGGTTTGTCTCTGCCCAATTTGAATTGATTTTTTGCTCAAATAAACCCTTAAAAATTTAATATGCTTCAGTTTACCTTTTAACAACAGGAATCGTTTTCTTTCAGATGAACCGTTACTCCAAAGATTAATATAATGATTGTATTATCATTGGAAATTCCAGGGTATTCCTTTTTTTTTTTTTTCCCCTGGGTATTTCTTGCCTGCTGATCATTATTGTCCCAAAACAGTGAGTTGACCCAACAGCAGCAGAGTGACTCAGGGAGCACTGATTTTTTTCACTTTTTAAGAAGAGTGTTAAAGTCTTAATTTCTTATTCTTTCCCATACAACTTCTGTAATAACGGCAGCTTATGATTACACAATATTTATTCGTGCCATTTCTCCTAGGTATTTATTATCTAGTTCTCACCCTGTAAGGCAGCATTCCCATTTTACAGATGAGGAAATGTCACCCCAGGAAGGTTAAGGTATTTGCCCAAGATCACACAGTCACACACACATAATCCATAAGGCTTTGAACCCAACCACTTTGACAGTCTACATGTGTAACCTCTAATCCCCAATCTTAGCTATATCACTTTTGGGCTGACTTTTGTTTCAACTACTGGAGAAGCTATGGGCGGAAGAGAGAAGATGAGGGACTAAGTGGTAGAGGGAAGTGCCTCAGGACAAAAAAGGAGAGCATTCTTAGGGTCGCCAAGTGGAACTCTGGGAGAAGCTTGGTTGCAGTGCTGCTCATCTCTGCCTCTGACTGGCTAAGAATGCTTGAAAAAGGTATTTCATTTTTCTGAACTCAGTTTCCCGTTCTGTAAAAAGCTGATATGATAATAATAATACCACTTTCATGTGTCCTCATAATGAAATAAAATAATATATGCATAACAGACACAGAGAAACCTTAGCTGTCATCTGTCCACAACCCCAATCAAAGGAAAGAAAGTTGAGATCTTTGAATCAACCAAATCGAAAAACAGGTCTCTGAGTAGACTTCCTTAGGACTAGAAAAAACAAAACAAAACAAAGCAACAAAACAAAAACCTAAACAATGATGGCATTTGTAAACAATACTTTTAAATTACTTTTACTACTCTTAAACTTTTTATTTTTTTTTTTTTAAAGATTTTATTTATTTGACAGCGAGAAACACAGCGAGAGAGGAGACACAGGCAGAGGGAATGGTAGCGGGAGAAGCAGGCTTCCTGCAGAGCAGAGAGCCCGATGCGGGGCTCGATCCCAGACCCCTGGGCCGAAGGCAGCCGCTTAACGACTGAGCCACCCAGGCGCCCCAAACTTTTTTTTTTTTTTTACTTTCTCCCTTCTCCTTTTCTTCTTCCACCTCCATGTTCATCTTCCCCTTCATTTCTCAGTAGAATACTTTTTGAAAACCTCCAGCTTTGACTCCACTAAGAGGGAGGAAGTTTTAACTGAGGCCAGAAATCTATGGAAAGCAAAGTGCCCTGGGGGACATCCCAGCTGCAAAACAAAAACACAAAAGCTGGCTGAGCTGGGAGATGAATGTTCTAGAGGGAGGAAGTGTTGAGGATGACCAAAAATTGCTGATTCTTTCCAGCTTGAGACTGACTTCCCAAGGTCTTCGCTTCGACAGTTGGTTTACTTTTTTGGAAAGTGGCCCTCTGCCTAGGCCATCTTACATTTCCTTTTGTATTCCCTTAGAATCATTTCTATTGTTTCAGGCACATGTGGCTCATTTGCCATCCAAATTGTTGGTTAGAATAAGAAAATGCATCTTTTCCTTAGTTCTATCTTTGCATGTGAACAGGAAAGAACTGTGCTTTAAGGTCAAAGAGCCCTGGGCTGAACTTCAGCTCATTGCACAGGCTAGTGAATTTGGGCAAATTCCTTGGCCCTCTAATTTCATTTGTAAGATGGGTATGGGAATAGTAACAGCCAGAGGCACTTGGTTGACTCTTGATTTCAGCTCAGGTCACGATAACAGGGTCCTGGGGTCAAGCCCCGTACTGGGCTCTGACACTCAGCCTGGAGTCTGCTTGAGGATTTCTCTCCTTCCTCCCCTCCCCCACTCTTTCTCTCTCTCAAATAAGGAAGTACATCTTAAAAAGGAAGACAGCATAATGACAGCCATAGAAGTTTGTTTGATTGAGCTAGTACATGTAAAGCACTAGCAGAAAAATGGAGCCTGAGAAGTGTTTATTGGATGGTAGCTATACTTAACATGTTTTTAGTCCATTTTTCTCTATTTTATGGTACCTAACTATGTACTCAGTTTAATACGAGCTTATCAGGTGAACTATATGAATGAAATGAAGATATACTATCAGTCAGGGCACTAGATATAGTAAAAGACTTACTTCTTTCTAAGAGGTTGGAGAATTTTGATCTTTTAAGGTTATGTTTCAGACAAGGAAAGGAAACAGAAACCTGAAAATAAATACAGAGATATCCTGAACATTGTCATTGTAGTCAGGATGTCTTATTTACATAAATAATAATTTTTGATTGTCTTAATTACATTAGTAAAATACCATAATATTTGAAAAGTTAAAACAAACAAAAAACACCAGGCTTGGTTTCCACAAAACTAAAACAAGTCATTTGAAACAGAACTATTCTGTTTTAAAAATTGAAAGAATACTTAGATTCCTCCCTCCTTTTCCTTTTTTTAAAGATTTTATTTATTTATTTGACAGAGAGAGAGAGATCACAAGTAGGCAGAAAGGCAGGCAGGGGGAAGGGAAGCAGGCTCCCTGCTGAGCAGAGAGCCCAATTCGGGGATCGATCCCAGGACCCTGAGATCATGACCTGAGCCGAAGGCAGAGGCTTTAACCCACTGAGCCACCCAGACACCCCTAGATTCCTCCCCTTGAATTAGCAGCTTTTGGGGTAGATGAGGCTACCTAGCAGGTACATTTCTGCCTCTAGGAGACTTGTTATTTTCATTCTAAGTGACTTGTTATTTCATAATATTTAAAATACTAAATAAATATTTTATGTATACATCATGTACTAGGCACCTGAGATTGAAAAACGAGCCAGCTGTAGTTGTAACTCTGGAAAATAAAAATAAGATTGCAAATGTATTGAGTGCATGGAACTTGCTACTCAAGGAATGTAGACGTGCTCAGTTGTGCTTAATTATAAGGCTAGAGTGTGATCAATCTGATCATTCCTACTGTGTCCTGGTTATGGAATTCCGCGTCCATATGTATTTTCCAGGTTGTTGGCTTACTAGGTTAGGTGGATATTTATTTTCCAACTTGTGAATGACAGTAAAAATTTATGCCCCAGAGTCAGAAGCTTGGGTGAGCCATTTGCAAGGGCCCTGAAAACCACCTTTCTCTGTCACACAAGCAGTTGTTGTAATCAAATTGGCTCCATGCCTAGAGCAGGCTGTGTGACTCAGTGACAGTTGCAATCAGAGCATGGAGTCGGAGACAAAGAAGTCATAGATCAGGAAATCACAGTGACGATGGCCAACTGAGATTGGATGGTTTTATATGAGTGGAGGGGGTGCTTTTAGGAATGTTTTTTCTTTATATATCACTTATCTAAGACACATTTAATCCTATTACTTTTGCATGAGATTGAGACAACTTTTTGTCCTACTAATACTCTGTGCAAGTGATTCTGTGCTAAGGGAGAACTCCAAATATTATAACAACATTCAGCATTTCTAGTGATTTCAGATTTGTGCTTGGTAAGGGCATACATACATGCCTACTCTTACTTGGATTAGATCTACTTTTTAAAGTCACTTTGATTTTAACATCTACCTCAGGCTAGCTCCAACTCATTCTAGTGAAAATGGAATTCATTTCCAAGAGAAACCTTAAATCAGAAGTTCTCAAATATTTTGAAGTCCACAACATGTATATTTTATTAAAAAATGATCAAGCACGTGACTTTCATATCTATCTATCTAGTTCTTGTAGTTATAAATGTATATGGCAACTGATAATAAAGGTAGAGATTTGTAACTATTGATTAACTTCAAGGGGAAGGTATAAAAAATTAGGGAAAAATGAATAAGAGTAGGAAGTTGTGGTGGCTATATAATACAATTTATTTCTGCTCTTCTACAATATCAGTTATAAGGTCAAACAATGTAGAACTACTCTGGTAATATCAGAGGCATTGTCCTTATATGGTTGGGTAGAATTGCTACGCTATAGGGTAAGGATGAGTGTAACCTGCAGAGAATAACAGAGAGAGGGCTAGATTCTGAAATAAAAAAATGCTCTCACAGCCCCTTACCGTGGAATGCTAGGGTTCTGTAGGGGGAAGACTGAACAAGCCATTGAGCAAGACCAGGAGAATTGTAATACAATCTGAGACAGATATAATCGTGTGAAGATTAGAGCACATCACCCCAAGTGAAGAGATATTACTTGGGGAAAGACATTGCAGTGATCACTGCATGTGATTCAATTGACCAGGTGCTTGAAAATGAAAAGACTTATATGACTGGATCATTATGCAGGATCTATCAGCCCATGGAATGTATACAATAATAGATTTTATTTTTCATTCCTCCCTCCCAGAGGAATTTGTTTTTGTAATGATGCATTGTGTGAAGATGGAAATTCTGTATTTTACTAGCAACATACGTGTTTGCATTGAGCATGTCTCAATATCATCTGCAGAAGCATCAGTTGATGAATATTTATTGAGCACCTATTATGTTCTAGGTATTTCTCTAGGGTTTTGGACTACAATGATGAATAAAATGGACAAAGATGACTATCTCCACAGAATTTACATTTTAATGTGGATGATTGCCAATAAATACTAAATCTAATAAATAAGTAAATTGAAGAGTATGGAAAAAAGAAACAATATGGCAGTATAAAGGCTGTCAGTATGGGCCTTACTGAGAAAGCAACATGAGCAAAGACTTGAAAGAAGTGAAAGTTAGACATGTAGCTATCTATAGGAAGGGCATTTCTAGAAAGAGGGAACAATCAGTGCAAAGGTCCTACAGTCCTTATTTTCACATGCCTCACCATTTTATTTAAGGAGTAGGGTATAATGCTACTCCCAGGGAGGTTATTTTATTTTACATTATGGTATTGGAAGAAAGATACACCTTTTCTCAGCTTTCTATCTAGGATTCATAACCCCTAATGCCTTAAATATCCATAATTTTTGGCTTGGAAAGTAACTGTGACCACTCAAGGACATATTTTATGGAGCTTGAGTGCTTCCTTCAAATGTATAGCATAGGGAATGAATTCAATTATGGGGTATTTTTTTTTTCTATTAGAACAATTTGGGAGGGAACAAGTGTTACACACCATCTATATTTATCAACTATAAGATGAATGTAGCTTAAGGATAATTATCTCCCCAGAAATTTAACTGAATTTAGCGGCATCATAATTCCATAGTAAGTGAATGATATGGAACACACACACACACACACACACACACACACACACCCCACATTTTCTCTATGTGACATTTTGTTACAAAATCTATTCTTGAGAGAGAAAGTATGAGCAGGGGTGGGGGGAGGGGCAGAGAGAGAAGGAGAAGCAGACTCTCAGCTGAGCAGGGAGCCTGACATGGGGCTCACAGAGTCCTGGGATCATGACCCGAGCCAAAGGCAGATGCTTAACTGACTGAGCCACCCAGGTGTATTTGATATTAAGTAGTTAATAAGCAATTAATATAATTGCTTATATATTTTACAATATAAATTAAGTATTTAATAAGCAATTTCAGATGCAGAAATGCTATTTCATGCCATATGATGTTGTGGCATCGTTGATATAAATGAATGAATAATATAAATCATTGATATAAATGATCGAAAATACATACATACTATGCATGAGCACATACATGTATAGGGGAAAAAGAGACTCGTTCCAATTTTGGAAATATAAGTAAAAATAAAAGCACCTATATCACTTGCCCAGACAGAAAATGCATTATTAGGCAAACCATAGAGATCATTGACAAACATTTAGTGGGCACCTACTGTTGGTGGATTCTGTGGCAAGGGTCCTTGTTCTACTGCAGAATTTGAATGAATGCTGCTTCCAGGGGGAGCACAATATAACCCCACCACCTTCACTCCCACCACATACTGAGTGATTAGGAATGTGCTCAGTGCATGCACTTGCAATATTGTATTATTGCAATATTGCATCATTTCACTCTATGCAGTAGGTACTATTATTATCAACAGATGAGAAAATGATGGTTCAAAGAAGCTAAGAAACTTGTGTGAGACCTCAGAACTCATCAATTCTAGAGCAGGAATTTGAAAGTATTATTTCTAGGGCTTAGGGTTTTCACCACTGCCGTGTGTTGCTTGAGAAGGATCTCAGAAGTAGTGTGAGAAGACTGAAGTCAGATGAGACACAAGTTTAAATCTTATTTCTGTGTCTTCCATGACCATTGACAAGTTTTCAGTCTCTGAGACTCAGAGATTAATAGTATGCACACTGACGACTAATGTATAGTATTTGTAGTGCTATAGTATCTATAAATATCTATAGATGTGGAGATCTATAGTACAGTATTTAGTATGATAGATAATAATATTTACCTTGCCCAAATTGTCATAAGATTGGAGATAATGTGTGTTCCTGCCACGTAGTTGCCACTCCGTAAATGATAATTGGGAATTAACTGCTATCTCTGAGTCGGAACAGAGTCCTAGAAGAAGAAAACCAAGCCAATTCAGAGTGCACCTAACCGGTTCCTTTTCTCACTAACCAAAGCTACTGGTGATTTACTTGATAATTTGTTTCTAGAATCAAGTGTAACCATTGCTAGAGGGAATACTAAGGAGTACACGCTCCTTCTGCATTTTATACAACTTAGAAAATGAAGCCCATTAATTTAATTTACACCAGAGTTTTGGCACCATGTAAAGTCTTCCTCTGGAGAAAAGAGACAACAAGCTAATGTCCCAAAGAGGGAGAAACAATTAGCTAATTCATGAACTAAGGTTGTAGTTACAGTATACTCTTTTAACTAAAGATAGTAATTTGTTAGCTCAAATAATACCAAACCAAGATTACCAATGTTACTTGACCCTTAAGGACAGGTCAAGCCCTAAATAATAAAAATCCAGAGATGTTTGGGATGCACAAGGATCTTAGAATTTACATGGATGATTTTGCAATAAAGATGGAAAATTAAGCCCCAAACAAGTCATTATGCTAAACAATAGAAGTATAACAGAATCCTAATTAATGAATATTCTAATAGTTTTTGAGGAGATAATATGTCAGAGCTGGAAGGGAAGCTGGTTTCAGAGCGCCTTTACACACACACACACACACACACACACACACACACACACACACACCGTTGTTTTTTTTTTTTTAGGTGCGGAAACTGAAAACCAGGGAAAGGAAATGCTGTAGCCAGTTCCATACAATACAGTAAAATATTTCTCTTCTTGATTTGCTCCTGGGTGAGGTGACGGGGCTTAGTGAGAAGCATAGTTTATAGGGACTCATGAAGCCAGGGGCCTTGCTAAATTTAGATTTGGTTCCTGCTTATGTAATTTTCCTTGTGTTTTCAATTATTTATATGAATGTTATTTATATATGTCTGGAACTTGTGCTTTTAGCACTCAATAAACAGGAATAATTTATAGGATTACGGAGTGCTTCCTGTTCTTACCTCTCAGAATGTTCTTTTGCATTGTTAATTAATTGTCGTATTCGGTTCTGTGCAACTTCCTTTCCCAGCAACAGTCTTGCGGTGATACTTAACTAGCCAGAGAGAGCTGTGTTAGAATCCACCTTTACCTTCACACTCAGATTCCAAAACCCAGGTTAATTATCCTACCAGTTTCAGTTAATCAGTTAGTCAGTTAATTATCCTGTCATTTCCCAAATATAGCTACCCATGGTGGGGGGTGCTCAGTGACATGACCTAGCAGATCACATTCCTTAAGAAGAGAGACCGTACTGACAGAGGAAGCAGGTTTCCAGTCTTAAAAAGAAGTTGCTTCAGGGCACCTGGGTGGCTCAGTGGGTTAAAGCCTCTGCCTTCAGCTCAGGTCATGATCTCAGGGTCCTGGAATCGAGCCCCACATCGGGCTCTCTGCTCAGCAGGGAGCCTGCTTTCCCCTCTCTCTCTGCCTGCCTCTCTGCCTACTTGTGATCTCTCTCTCTCTCTTAAAAAAAAAAAAAAAAAGAAGTTGCTTCTAGGGGCTCAGACCTTTGGAGAAGGGTCTCCCCTGAGCCCACTGATGATTAATAAATCTCCAAACCTCAAAACAAACAAAAAAGAAAAAAAAAAAAAAAAAGTTGCTTCTACAAGTTTCTTCTTTGCCTCTGTGTTGTTTTTTGTTTGTTTGTTTGTTTTTTTAAATCAAGTTCTTGACATCCTCCTTCCTCTGTCTTCTCTCATCACCCTTTCTCCTCTTGCTGCCTTGCCGTGACTCCAGGTATTGATATCATCCTGGCTTGTGGGCATGGGTCTGGATTGCCCTGCCAGAAAGGATACCTGATTTTTGCCTCTTTCCCTACACTTCCAAGTGTCCCCCATGTGTGACCCCCCTTGTCCTTGGTTCTCACCTTGTCTTAGATTTCTGAAGGTTTTGCCCCGTAGCCCACCCGAATGACAGCTGCCAGGAAGAACTTGCATGGAAAGAGGCCTGACAGGGTGAGGGCTGGGTGAGGTGCCAGTGCACTGCCCCCGCTTCGGCCCCTTCATTGCCTCCTCGGCATCTCTCAGTGCCACGTGGGGAGAGGTCCTCAGGTGTTTCTTCCTGAGCCTGGAGGGATATAGGATTGTAATCAGTTTTTTGAAGAGTAAATGTGAGCTACCTAATCTTTCCCACTGTGGAAAGGGAGGACAAAGTGAGATGTGCCGTCTTTTTTGCTACTGACTCTTGGGTCATGAGGTCTTTGGCTCTGGCTTGGGCCTTGGACCATGGTCTTTCCTGGGTTCCTTCTGTCTCTCCTTCTCTCTCTCTCTCTTTCTTTCTCTCTCTCTCTTTTTTGAAGATTTTATTTATTTATTTGACACAAAGAGAGAGAGTAAGAGAGAAAGCACAAGCAGGGGGAGCAGCAGGCAGAGGGAGAGGGAGGAGCAGGCTCCCTGCTGAGCAAGGAGCCTGAAGAGGGGCTTGACCCCAAGACCCAGGGATCATGACCTGAGCCAAAGGCAGCTGCTTAACCGACTGAGCCATACAGGTACCCATCCCACCCCCCACCCGCCATCTCTCTCTTTGATGGAGTCACCAGGTAAGCAGCCCACCCTCAGACCATTTAATCTGAAAGTGAGAAGCAACCTTCTCACAGTCATGAGTATCTATGAGGATAGAGACCAAATACATCATTGACAGGAAAGACTACTGCAATATAAACAAAATAACCCTTAGGAAAAGAGCTATTGAGGAAAATTTCTCTTTTCTCTCTTTTCTTTCTTTTAAAGATTTATTTATTCATTTTAGAGAGGTGGGAGAGGGGGCGGGAAAGAGAAACATAAGCAGACTCTGTGCTGAGCACAGAACCCAACAAGAGGCTTGATCTCACAACCCCAAGGTCATGACCTGACCAAAACCAAGATCTGGACGCTCAACCAACCGCGCCACCCAGGCGCCCCTCTCTTTTCTTTTCAATTTGTTTTCTACCTCGTGATGTGAAACACAGTTGCCAGTCATAACACTAGGTGTCCAAACGTGTTGAATGAAAGATAGATGGGGAGATGAATGAGCATCTCGCTGAAGATGTGGAACTCTCCAGACCCCAGCTTGTTCACCCTGGGAACTTCCTGTAATACTTTGTATTACAAAGTAATACAAAGGAGTAGGAGCCCTGACAGCAGCTTTAAAGCCCTAAGGGACACACCTGGGGATGCATCTAATTGGGTGGGACTGAATGTTGGGAGTCTACCTTTCGGGGCTATTTGTTCTCCAGCGTACTTCAATGGAATAGGTGCCAGAAGGTTCTGGTGCCCTTTGGGGCCAACTAGGTGGCTGGGGAACTCCCCCGAATCTGAGTGGATCAGGCCAAGTAGGTGGTAGTTAACTGTGTTAAAGGGGAAGGAGAGGATTCTGAAAAGGATCCTTCAAATGCCTTGGGGCAAAGAGTTTTCAAACATTAATCTGGCTACAAAATGTGTTTTAGCTCCATATTTAAAACATCATAAATTTTAAGAGTGATTTTTATCGTAAAAGATACAGAAAAAAAAAAGATGAAAAGCAAAGCCCCCCACCTGTGTAAAGCCCCCTAGTCCCACACCTGAGTAAGCTCTGCTGACAGTTCCTTGTTGATCTTTTCAAAAATGTGTAATGTGTGTAGAACTGGTGTATCCAAGGGGTTGAGCTAAATGGAGGTGAAATCAGAAAAGAAAAGTTGCTTTAGTCTTCACCTCGCCCAAGCCTTTCCAATGTACGCTATAAATCCCCTTAGATGTTACCTTGGGCAGATCCTGTAGCTTTTCCAAACAGGTGTAGAGTGAAAAACAGTCTTTCATTTTCAAAGAGATTTTAAAAGGTCAGTTTGATGAAAGTCAAAAGTTGCTTCTTGGGCTGCCTGGGTGGCTCAGTCAATTAAGCATCTGCCTTCGGCTCAGGTCATGATCCCAAGGTCGTGGGATGGAGCCCCATGTCAGGCTCCCCACTGAGCAGGGAGTCTGCTTATTGCTTATCCCTCCCCTCCATCCCTGTCCTTCGGCTCGTTCTCTCTCACTCTCTCAAATAAATAAAATCTTAAAAAAAAAAAAGTTGCTTCTTGTATCCAGTTAGACATTTCTTTCCTTCCCCTGAGTTTAGACCTGATCCTGGTTCAGAAGCCTCCAAGGAGAAAGAAGAGTGTGGGATGTGGCTTTTTCCTCTCCTTCATGTTACATTTTCACACCCCTGGGCCCCTGCTGCCCCTGGCCCCTCGGGACTGGGCTGTGGAGGCCGGATGAGAGGTAAAAGGACAGGCCTTGCTCAACGGGTGCTGTGTAATCAGACATCTATGCCCTCCGGGTGTTGGATACCTAGTGCTGGCTGCTTCACGCATGGGGTGGTTCTGAAGGCTTTATTTGGACACTCTCTCTGCCCAGTCGGGGACTCTGCTCTCTGTTCTCTGACCCGTTCTCTGTTGTGGAGATGCTCTCTTAGCCTCTCCTCACGTGACTCCCCCCAAATCTCAGATTCCAGCTTGTTCACACTGGGAACTTAGGCAGTGCCGTCTGGTGGTTCCTCTCCTCTCCCAGAATGTTTCTGTTGGGGTTATCTTGCCTCAGCAGGCAGGGCTCTGGGGCCAGATCTTTTCAAGATGGCATAGCCTGGCCGCCTTCCAGAGCAATCCCTGAGCCCTCTGGGTAAACCTAGCATTGTTGCCCTACCAAGCCCTAGAAGAATGGCCGGCCACTCCCACCGTGGACCTCTTTCTTTGCTCTGCTGTTCTGTGTCATTCTGGACAACCTCGGGCCTTTAGCCTCATCTAGGAAAGAGGCAGGCCCCTCATTCTTTACCCCTGAGTTCTGGGGAACACAGATTCAGCTCACCCAAGGGCTCTCACCACATTCTATCAAAAGAAAAGCATGGAGGGACCATCTGAATTTTTGCAACTTGGCAAGCAACTAGATGGGGTGAGAGGTTTTGGTTTTTTTCTGCATCTGGCAAGCCCTTTCCACTCTCCAGGGGTTTTTCTTTCTTTCTCCCTCTCTTGGCACTTCATTCGGCCTCCCTCGTGAGAAAGGGAATCCATGGAACTAAATGCTATTAGGCTAAAAACACTTCTACAAGCTCTCTTTTTCTTTCTCACTCTAATATCCTCATAGATAGAGATTGAAGGTGGGTGATGAGCAAAGGGTCACAGTATAGGGTTTTTTTACCTTTTAGTAAGTTCTGAATGGATAATAGAGCATCTCTATTTAGAATACGGGGGACTATGTCCCTTACTATTATTAATGTTGAAACCTTAGCCCAGATGCTGATACAATAAGAAGTCCACACAAGCAATACACACACATACACACACACACACACACACTTTGAGGTATTATAGATCTTTTCCTAACCTCAAATGGGAGTGTAACTATGTTTATTGTTATACAACTTTTCTTAAGAACATGTCTTAGACAACTTGAATTGTCAATACTTATGGGTCCCCTGAAGGATTGCACTAGACAGCTGTTTCCAGATTTCTATTATGACAAACAATGCTAGAGTGAAGAGTCTTTGTATACTTTGAGAGCACATCTGCAGAAAAAATTCCTAGAAAAAGAATTCCTTTGAATTCACAAGTAAAATTTTAATATGTAAGTTGCCAATTGCCAACTTTGTATGTTTTCATTCTCACCATTAGAATATAGAAAACTCTTTTCTCCACACCTCCACTAATCAGGGGGTTTAAGAAACATTTATTTATTTATTTATTTATTTATTTATTTATTTATTTATTTTTAAGATTTTATTTATTTGACAGAGAGAAACACAGCGAGAGAGGGAACACAAGCAGAGGGGATGGTAGGGGGAGAAGCAGGCTTCCTGCTGAGCAAGGAGCCCGATGCGGGGCTCAATCCCAGAACTCTGGGATCATGACCTAGGCCGAAGGCAGACGCTTAACGACTGAGCCACCCAGGCGCCCCTTAAGAAGCATTTAAATATGTCAATTAGATAGGTAAAAAAACGGGGACACTAACATTATTTCAGTTTATAGTTCCTCAATTATGGAACTATATGGTGGAACAACTTTCTATACATTTATTGGTCTTTTCTATCTTTTTTCTGGGTTGCTTGTTTATTTTCTTTGCTCGTTTTTGAATTCTTGATTTTCACATTGATTTTTAAAGAGCATCTTATATGTTAAGGACGGTTGCTTCTTTCTGATAAGTGAAATGAAACATTCATTGCCTCTAGTTCTTCTTTGACATATTGACTTTGTGTGTATCTTTTATTTTTTTCCTGTAAAGAAGTTTTACAATTTTATGTAGGTAAATCTTTCTGTTTTTCCTTTGTGGCATCTGCATTTGATGACATCTTTGAGAAAGTCTCCAAGTTTCTAAAAACATTCACCCATTTTCTTCTGGTGTTTTCATGCATCATTCTTTTTTTTTTTTTTTTTAACATTTAAATCATTGATCCTTGTGGAATATATTTTAGGGTAAGCGTGAGCTTTTTTGGCACCTAACAAAGCAAACTATTTACTTCCTAGATTTCTCTAAGTCCTCTTTATCATCTTCATATCATTGAATGAGAATCGAAATTATGCTCAGAGTCCCTCTTCAAATGCCTAGCTTCTCACATAGTTAAACACAAAGACAAATAAAACAAGCAAAAAAAAATTTTGTTTTAAATTATGCCCACTGCCCACTTTCCAGGATTCTTAGCCTGTCTTTTCTGGGCGTAGGTTCCTTGTACCGGTGTGTATTTCACAGCACTTCTAATGTATTTTCAAACCCAGTGGCGAGAGAGGTAAACCATTGGCTCCTCCCCATTTTTACAGTGGAAGCCAGGAGAGGGGAAGTAAAAGGCCCAAGGTCACAGAGCAATTCAGGGTGTCGAAATCCAAGGTTCTGGGCCATCTAGCCAGTTGCACTAACCACCAGACAACATCATGTACAAAGCACAGGTAGAAAGCATTCTTGTTCTGATTGCATCACTCACTAAATTACATAATCCACAACAAAAACAGCTAGAGGGCTTTGGATAGGGTAAAGCTCAGCCCATTAAAATGCACAGATGTTTCAGTGAATTGGGAAAATGGCCTGTTCATAGAGATCATATATAAAATTTGACAATGTGAGTCAGACTTGGGCATCATTCAAGATTAATCTTGTGCCCTTCATGAAATAGCTGATTGTTTTGACTTGTTCCTCTCTGCCGGTTCCAAGCTGCCTGACAGTGTGTTATAGAGAGAGTCTTGCTGTTCCGAAGCTCGATTCTCAAATGCTGAATTACGGAGTCCACTTAGAAGTTCAGAAGATGTGTTTGGAGAGGCAGGAATCCAGCAAAGCTTCTGATTTTTCCGTGATGATTGATGGATTTGGAGCAGTCTTCAGGGGCGGCTGTCTAATGCTAAGTGTTCAGCGTGTGCCAGCTTTGTCACCTCACACGAACCCTGTAACCACCTTTTCTCCCAACCTCATCTCCACAGGCTGCCTCTGAGGGAAGGAGAATGTTTGACGTTGGAAGTTGGGAGAGACCGGAGGGAGGAAAGAGGGTGAGCAGGGGCGGTGAGGAGGCACCAAAGAAAACTGGCCTGTGTCTTAATTACCTGGCAGCTTCCCTGCTACAGTTTCATAGGTCATTGGATTTGTCCCAGAAAAGTTGTTTTGCAAAGGGTGTGTGGAGTAGTGTGGGCCCTCTGGTGAATAGGATACTCCTTCTCAGCAACAGGATATGAGAGAGTTCAGCACCAGGAAGATCCCTGTGTCCAAAATGGTGGGGAGAAGTCGGAAATGGTCTCTGTCTGACCAGCTGCTATTTTCTCTAAACTCAAGTGGCTCTGGGGATTGGCTCCAGCACCTCATAATACTGGGAGACTGTGTTTAATCCTAGGTGCCTGAAGTCCTTCAGTTAGTCTGTGGTTTATGTGGTCAGTGCTGACAGCACCAGCTAAGTTGGAGTTACAAGCAGGGATTGTGCTTGTCATAGAAATGGTTCATTCCTTGATGTGCTTTCAAGCGCTGTGTCCTATGAATCCTGTTGGCAAGAAAAGCGTCCTCCACCCTAGCACTTAGTTAATAAATATGGCTTGAAAAGCAGCCAAAAATGCATATGTTTGCTGTGCTGTTAGAGTCCTTCTTGAAAGGGAAGAGCTCTTCTGAATGTGATGCACAAAAGATTCTATTAATTAGGAGAACTTCAAATGCCTCTCCTATAGAATAAAACAAAAATAATAGCCTACATTGCTACTCTCCCAATTCCTTTGGTGGATGAAGTTTATTGCTCTTGCTTCGAGCAGAGAAATCACCTCTCTAACCCCTCAGCTGTCTCTCTTATCCTCGCACTGTGCACACACAACTATTCATTAATGTCAACAAGACTTATGAGTGCATATCCGGTGGGGTGGAGGCAAGGAGACTAGATCCTAAAGTCAACATCTTCCCAATACATTCCAAGATGAAAATGATTGGAGTCCCATTACTCTTCAGCGACTAAGAGAAAACAAAGTAGAGCATTCAGGACACAGGTTAAAGATGAAGCAGAAGACTTTCATTTTCTCCACATGAATTGTGTCATATATATACCAGACTCTAAAGCACTTCAAGTCAAACTTGCCCCTAGGTATAGTTGGATAGGATCATCAGAGCTCAGTTGGAAATAGAATTTCTCCAGAGAAAGGTAAGCTTCTGGGAAGCCCAAGATGAAAAGAGTGGCCACCCAGGTGGGAACTAGGCACTGAAAATTTGGAAGTGCCCATGAGGGAATATAATCAGAGAAGGAGATGTGTGTTGGATGAAGGAGTTAGGGATGGGTCTTGGCATCTCTGAGGAGATGGAGGGATTTCTTAGCTGCTTTCTGCCTTCATGAGTTTGTAGTTACACTCAGGAGGGCTCCTAAGAAAACCTAGTCTCAACTCTAAGAACAGTGCCTTCAGCCTCCCATCTTCACTGGAGGGATAGTATACTCCTTTTATCCTTTGTTCAATGCACTGTATATTCTGTGTGCCCTTAAAGGGTGACACTCCACCTTCCTCCACTCTGAGCCCTATGTGGCTGACGTCTACGGACTAAATCACCTGGGCTCCCTTGCCTCTGGCTTCCGTTTGGGTTTGGCTGACGTAAGGGACCGGCAGGAAGTCAGAGGGCAGCAGGAGAGAGAGCTGGATCTACTTATTCCCCACGGCCCTTCCTGCCAGGCCTCAGGTGATTAGTGGCTGTGTTCTTCTAGAAAAGGTCACAGCTCTTGTTGAGACCCTTTCCTACAGTGCAGGGGATTCTGCAACCACTTCTTCCCAGTGCCCTTCAGGCCGAGGATTGCTGGTGGTATTCCTCTCTTGCTAGCCCGGGGATGTTTCACCCTCCTCTGTTAATCTTCTTTAACCATAATTATTCCATCTTACATCCTCAGTAAGAGGGCCATCTGTTTTCTGCTAGCACAATGACATGTATGTCTATCCGTATCAACAAGGCTGCTTAGAATAGGGAGCAAGCCGCTAGCCCCTGACCCGCAACCAGCCGTCACGCTCTATAGAGACTGTGGGCTCCTGGTGGTTGTTTTACCTTTGGAGATGTTGTTCCCAGGCCCCCGTTTCTGAATGGTCACTTTGTGCCACGCTCTGCTTCTGTCCTCTGGCCACGCTAACTGCTCAGTGGCAGCCTCTCCACTCTCTTCCTTGCTTTTAATGATTAAGTGTTTCCTATGAAGCAGGTACCGTGCTGAGCTCTTTACCTGTTTTATTTAATTCTCACAATACATGGTCACCACCTTTATCCTCATTTCGCAAATGAGAAAAATGAAGCTCAGGAAAAGTTGCTGAAGATCACACAGCCGGGAACAACCGCGATTCAAATCCTGTTCTGCTCTAAACCACTTCGCTACAGGCTAGCCGATCCTTTGGCTTGGTTTTCAGAGCCCAGTGTAATTGCATGCCACCTTTCTATATATACTGGTGCTTCCTCCGTGCTTTCTAATCCATGAGCACATTCTAGCTGTTCAGATTTCTCACTGGGCTTCTAGTCCTGGCCGGTGTCCTGCTCCTCCCAATCTGGAACTTGACCTCTGTTTTAGTCTGCTGGGGCTGCCGTAACAAAATGCAGCAGCCTGGGTGGCTTAAACAACAGAAACCTGTCTCCCACAGTTCTTAGGAGTCTAAGATCAAGGTGTTGGCATGATCGGTCTCACTCTGAGTTCCTCTGCGTTGGTGTGCAGGTGGCCGTCATCTTGCTGTGGGCTCACAAGACTTCTTTATGTGCATGAAGAGAAAGAGCGAGCTCTGTGGCTTGTTCTTCTTATAAGGACACAGATTCTTTAGGATTAGAATGACCTCGCATCAATGTTACTACCTCCCTAAAGGCCACAGCTACAGTTATAATTACATTGCAGGGATTGGGGGTTCAACGTATGAATTTGGAGGTGGCAGCCGGGACCCAATTCAGATCAGTCTCTCTTCCTGGGAACCTGCCCTTAACATTGATTCCTTACCCACTGTGTCAAAAATGAAAATCAGACCCTCTTGGGTAAGGGAAAAAAAATCCCTATCCCTCATACCTAGATGGAAATAAATCTTTCTAAATTTTTACAAATGAGCATAAACATTTTTTAAAATGCCAGGATTGGGGGCGCCTGGGTGGCTCACTGATTAAGCCTCTGCCTTCGGCTCGGGTCATGATCTCAGGGTCCTGGGATCAAGCCCCACATCGGGCTCTCTGCTCAGCAGGGAGCCTGCTTCCTCCTCTCTCTCTGCCTGCCTCTCTGCCCACTTGTGATCTCTCTGTCAAATAAATAAATAAAATCTTAAAATAAAATAAAATGCCAGGATTTGGAAATACCACTTAAATCTAACTCGGTTTAAAGTGCACACCTGTGAGGAACTTTTTTTTTTTTCATGTGAGGAACTTGACAGAATATTTATAGTTAGAGCCCCTACCCTAACTTTTGTCAGACCAGCATTACATCATCTTGGGAAGATGTGGTCTATACCATACTTAACCATTCTGTGTTGAATTTGCACACTTCTGAAGAATCCAGGGTTTCCTTCTACGATGTGAGAAGGGCATGGGGACAAGAGCTGATAGTCATGCATACAATGGATTGGGGGTGTTCAATTAGGAAAGGAAAGAAAGGAAAACAGTGATGGTGGAGAGACGGGTGGATGAAAGTTTTTGTCCTTTGAAAAACCTTTTTGTGATAAGTCATACGATGGAAAATGTGGTCATACAAGCAGTTTACCTCCCTTTCCCTACTCTGTTACCATTCTGTTCCCTTAAATCTGGTCAGCTGTTTTGTTTGTGCTCAGTTCCACTGAGCACAAGAAGTAAGTGGATTTGCTACCAACAGTGGCCTAGGTTGGAGTGAACTATTTCCCCAAGTAAAGCTGGCATTTGATGATGAAGAATCTTCAAACTTCAGGTTGTCTCCACTTCTAAATAACTGGCTAAGCTAGTAGAAATACTGTAGCTTTCCAGAAGAGCAATTTATCACTTGGTTCAGAGAAAGAAAATCAGTGTGTTTTTATGTATAGAGAAAAAAAGGTATAGAACATTTTTTAGAATGATTTGCCACGTACATACATGCTTCAGCCAGCATGTGTGGTTGGTTACATGGTGTAGATCAACACAGATGAGTCTTTGTGCTTTGTTTTGCTACAATATACACTGTAGAAAGGAAATCTAATTAATATTTGAGTTATCGGCCATTGAAGTGGAGGCACATCTAAGACCAAGCAGTCCAAAACATTGGTTTCCCCAAAGTCCTGCATATATTTTGAACAGGGAGGATAATAGAAGGAAGAAGTTTGAGGTCCGTGGACAGTTACAGGTCTGAGGCAACTGGCTTCCGGGACATGTGATGCATAAATCCTTCCTGAGACACATGAATAAGATGTTTAACACACCTGTGTGTCCTAATATTACTGGTATGGAAAATCCTGGTCTGTTATTACTTTGGTTTTTTCAGAAGGCAGAGCCCACAGTCTCTCTCCCACACCCCGTTCAGTTTCTACTTCTCTCAGTCACATAGCTCTTTGGAAGTTCTGTCGCCGATGCTAAGTCAAAGCCACTGTGACTTGTTCCACCTACAGTGAAGCAAAAAGTCAGCTAGTCTGCACAATGACTCTCATCACTGAAAATGTTCTCCTCACTTTTGAAATATGCTGCCCCTCTTCAAGCTACAAAAAGACAAGGGAAAAAAAAAGAAAACAAAACAGGGCTGTGGCATTAGATTGAATGTCTTTAGAAAGCCCCTTATACCCTCTTAATTCTCTGACGTTCACCTTTTGCTTACTTTCTCGAATAAGGGGAGACATGGACACAACATCAGAGCATGTAATTATTTTTTTTTTCCTCATGAGCAGAAGGGAAGGGTTTTGTGAATTAAAAAGTCAAATGCTAATGTCATGGGGGAAATCATGGCTCATCTCACCAATGCAGCTGGTGTGGTTAAACTGTAATACAAAATCCCTATTTCTTCACATAAGCACAAAAGTATCGCAGGGAGGCTACTTAAGTGAAATGTCCTTTTTCCTTTTTTCTTCTTTTCTTTTTTAAAAATGAGTGTGGGAGAAGACTTTCAGTTCTTAGATGTTGGCCTTTATTACTTCCTTGTTGAAATTGTGAAGTTTCAAAGTTAATGTTTCCCTCAGGGAATTTCTTTGACAAACTAAACAGCTCTTGCCTTATTCTTCCAAGGCGGGAAACTTTCAAGGGGGGGGGTCTCTCAGCCACACCTCTTCCCAGAACATCTCATTTCTCCACTCTGGAATGTGGGACCTTTGGGGGCCTGTGGTAGGTGGGCATCCCGGGGAACACAAAGCCCATTGTGCCTCTTCTGAAACATTGTGTCTGTTCAGAAACTGTCTAGATCGAGCTGGTGTCCCAACAGAGATGCCGTGATCTATGGGAGCAAGTACATTTGGCAAATATCCCAAGTATATTTGGATTAAGCAATTTGCTATTCAAAACCCAGAAGGGTCAAAACCTCACTTATTTATCTGTACCAAAGGTGCTGTGACAGTTGATTTTATGTGTCAACTTGACTAGGCCATGGTACCCAGGTATTTGCTCTAACATCATTCTAGATGTTTCTGTGAAGGTGTTTTTTAGATGAGATCAACATTTAAGTCTGTAGGTGTTGACTAAAGCAGATCGCCCTCCTTAACGTGGGTAGGCCTCATCTAATCAGTTAAGGGTCTCAGAAGAAAAAAAAAGATGGACCGCTCCCAAAGAAGAGAAAATTCTGCCAGCAGAAAGCCTTTGGACTCAAACAGCAACTCTTCTCTGGGCCTCCAGTCTGCCAGCCTTCCCTGCAGATTTTGGATTTGCCAAACTTCCATTATCATAGGAGCAAATCCCTTAAAAATCTCTGTCATACACACACACACACACACACACACACATGCACAGAGTTCTATTTATACACACACATATCTTATTGGTTTTGTCTTTCTGGAGAATCCTAACATGGCACTCTATATATCTGAAAACTTGATACCTGTTTGTGGAAGATAGTTACTTGTATTATACCTTGATACATTTATAATACTGTTCTTTTCAGGCTATGGTTCCTCATGAGGCTTATATGACACAGTCATAGGAGAGACTGCAGGTATAGCGATTTACTCTCACATCTTGACTTTCTAAAACGCTTATGTTATTCCCATGCTTAAAATTCTTTACTACTTTCAAGATAAAGGTCAAAGTGATTACATGGCCTATGAGTAATGTGATCATATGGTTACCGAAAGGGGGACAGTTTTGAGGGTTAAGGAGAGTGAGTCAATAGGATCACAGTATCTACAAGACCTCGTTCTAGCTCCTACTTCATCTCCTCTAGTTCCACATTCCCCTCCATTCACGCTGCTTGGGCGCCATGCTTCTTCCTGTCATAAGGCCTGTGCACCTGCTGATCTCTGTGCCTGAATATAAACCCTGCCAAGTACCCCCAGCTGTGCCCAGCTAATGCTGCCTCATCCTTTAGATTCAGCTCAACACCATTCACTTAAGGAAGTCTCCTTGGTTCCCTGAATGAGACTGATATGATCTCAAAGCAGCACGCACCTTTCTTTGGTGGCACTTCCCATTTTGTAACTACCTTTTTATTTTTACTTAGATCATTATGAGATTCAAGGCTGTCTACCTGACTTGGCGGTAGACTCCATTAGGGATTCATTTTATCTGTGGTTCCAATGCTTATGTGCTGGCACATAGGAAATGTGCTCCCCCCCCATATGTTTCTTGAATAAATGAATGAGTGAATCCTAACCACTTGAACTCCTTATGACTGAAATGTTATTTTCACAGGTTATAGTTGAGGAGACCTGGCTTCATTAATATGCCTTTGGTCATAGGATGGTAAAACCAGGTCTATACACTCAGCCTGTACACTTACCACTGTACCAATCTGTCTTTCTCTGCAGCCTGCGGAAACCAAAGGCAAAATGATTTAAAGAAAACCTTTCAATGCCTGGTCTTCCCTCTCTGCTTCATCTCTAAAAACACATCCCAAGTCTCGACACTACAATGAGAAATAAGAAATCTAGGTGTGTGGTTTAGATTGGAACCAAACTTAGAGTAATTGTCTGGCAACAGTGGTACCTATTGTCTCTGAATAATCAAGAATCATAGTGAAGCCTATCACTTGAAGGTGAGAATAAGCATGTGAAAAATTTCCTTCGGCCCAGATTTGAGGAGGTGAAAAACTCGCACAAAGGAGAGATCCAGAATGTATAACACCTTCACATTTCATAAAAATAGAGATTGAAAATCACATCTCTCCAAGTTTTATACAACTCAAAGGTGTTTCAGATAAATTCCAACAGATCAAAGCAATTGAGTTTAATTGATTCCTAAATAACGATACCAAACTTGCCTGGTTGTCAGGTGGGTAATCCCATTTCGTTTTAGAAACACAATGGTTTAAGCATTGCGCAATCTTCCCTGGGTATCGTGTCCTGAGCAGACAGCTCAGACAGGGAAACTTGCAGAAATCGAATCAAAACGGCCTTACAAGACTATCTCCTAAATTTCAGACCCACAGGGCAGTTTCACAGCCAAGTCTGAAAGACTTGAAAAAACAGGGTTAAGATTGAAAGTGCTGACACAAGCCCAGCAGAGAGAATGGCCCCACTTTATTGTGGCAATAATTGAAGCCACAAATGAATAATTTGGGGGCTGCTCATGAATCTTGAAGCTGCTTGTACGTGACTTGAGACTACGCCACCGAAACCGACATAACTGCGCCGTGTACATCGTGTGTACATTCCTCCTGAATAGGGCCCTTGATCACATTCCTAACAATTACGCTGTTCTCCAAAAGATCTGAACTAAGTCCTAACATGTTAAGAATGCTCAGGGGAAAAAAAACAACAACAGTGGAGAATTTTGCTTCTCTGTTACAAAAATAGAAGAAGGAGGGGCTTGGGGAACAGCAAGTTAAGACTTTTTCAAGCAACTGCTACTGAGGTGAAGTAAACTGATAAACAAGTTATTCTTAGGTGTGTTTAGGCTTTGCATGATGGCACAGAAGTGCAGGTACTTTAGGAAAAATCATTTTGGGAATACCTACGCTTCCGCAGGTTATTTCTCTCGAGGCATTTATCTTACCGTGGGCTGAAAAACAGACATTTGTGTTTTTGCTTTACTTTCCAAGTCCGCACTCCTGCGCCCCAGCCCCTGAGACTTGAGTTGCCTGAGTTGCTTTAGCTCAGGAGATAGGTTTTATTATTCTTTCGATCCCATAAAGCACTCAGTAAATGACGATGAACATAGCAAATGCAAAATACTCATTGACTGACCTAGATACCACTTAGTAACTGGCGACCTGTGCAATGTGAGATGTGGGCAGAGGAAATGTATTCTGGCAGATAACATAATGACAACTCTTGAAATTGATAGAGCCACCTGGACCTGAGATTCTTTGCGTGTTTTATTATTAGGCTCTTGAACGCAAGTGCTCTTAGCCTAGCCCAGGTCACCCGTCACACCAAATCGGCAGCATTGTTTTCCCATTTGGAGGAGCACTGAGAGCCTAGAGTTAACAATACACTCATCATCGCACAGCCTCTGCTGTTCGTTCGGCAAATGGAAATTTGAATCCCAGTTTTGCCAGCTCCTGATTGTGTGACCTTGGGCAAATTTCTTCATCTCTCTAAGGGAAATGGTCTAGACAAATTCCAAATTTCTATGGCCAGCGGGTGTTTCATGGGCTTGCAGCATGAATTTGCGTGGGTGAGTTGGGTTCATTTAAAGGCACCGGGATAGGACCAATTAGAAGCCCTAATCCATCTTTTGGCCGCAGCAGGGAATTCTCCAGAAGAGTGGGATTTGGAGCTGGATCTATGACTTCAGCATGATCTGTTATTCTAATTTTATCTGGGGAAGTAGGGTAGTGACTAGCAGTCAGCCACCGTGCTCGGATTCAGAAATTGCTCCTTGTACATGGAAAGTTCGTGGCCATCCTGCACAAACACCCTATGTAATCCCGAACCTTTGTCGTGGAGGTTGCTGCTGGGAATCCCAGTAGTACCTCCACACCCTCGAACTGTGAAAGAACTGTAGAAACCCCCAGATGCTGCTTCTGCTGCGCTGACCCATCCTAGGAAATCACCATGCTCTCTGCCCTTTTAGGCTTTTTAGAATTGGGGAAATGGCATTCACTGACATTTCTGAGAAGTTCCTCTGAATCATTCGAAAAATTCCAGGTTGCAGGTTTGATGTTGGCACGTCACGGCACTAATACTTTTAAGCTCTAACCTACACAGTTTGACACTCTGTATACATTTATGCAGTTGACGAAATGTCACCAGTGGGTGCCTGGGTGGCTCAGTCGTTAAGCGTCTGCCTTCAGCTCAGGTCATGATCCCGGGGTCCTAGGATCGAGCCCCGCATCGGGCTCTCTGCTCGGTGGGGAGCCTGCTTCTCCCGCTACCATTCCCTCTGCTTGTGTTCCCTCTCTCGCTGTGTTTCTGTCAAATAAATAAAATCTTTAAAAAAAAAAAAAAAAAGAAATGTCACCAGCAGTACGTAGTTACAGGGGCTGCTCCTGGGAAGAGATTGTCCTCATTTTAGAGAGAGTTCGAAAAGGATACCTCAAAGGGAAGCTTCTTGCCCCAGCCCATGTGGTGTGCATTCAGTGGAGGCAGTAGGCGCCGAATTTTAAGTCCTATTGATCTGATGTTCCAGAAAAGTCTTTTCAGGGTTAGAAAATGAGGGAGCCGCAACATGGCACAGCCTTCCTGTGGTCACTCTGTCAGAAAGGGGTTGCATCATCTGACTCTCTGAAAGTAAATTTCCTTTAAAAAAAATTTGGGAATTTTTATGACAAAGGATGCAGCGTTTTAACAACACTGCATGATTTGGTGAATCCTTTCAGAGATTACTTACATCACAGGGATTTCCCTCAGGCCATGCCAGTCATGGGATAGAGCAGGGATGTCCTACTGTAGCTAATTGATTCTTCTGCTCCTCTTGCCTGTGCCCTGTGGGAACTTCGAACTCATCCAGTCTTTTCCTCTGTTCAGAAGGGGAGGGGAGTCCCTGAGGAGTGAGTGTCTTAGGAGCTGCCGTCTTTCCTACACACGTCATCTCTGGGCCTGGTAATGCCAGCGTTTCCTGACCTGGCCCCAGGGCCATGGGCCAGTCTTGTCTACCCTGTCTTAGATGCCTCAGCATTCCACCTGTCAATGCTCAATGCTTTTCTCTTCTTTATTTCCAGCACATGTGGCCGTTGTCTGTACTACAGAAAGCAAGAGGATGACTGACCCCCTGGGCAAGAATCTTGGTCAGGGATTCTTCTCTTTTTACATCCCGTGTCAGCCAGAACCATGCAGCTCTCCTCTTGAGGAGTGAGGACTCTGAGAACCATGCTAGTCTGTCCTCCTTTCTTCCCTTCAGGACAGTGTCAAGACCTCTTCCTCTGCCTATTTCTTTCCACCTCCATTAGTAGGTTCCTTCCAAAATAGAACAAGTACTTTTGGGGGAGGATGGGGCAGGTGGCTTTGGTTATACTTGCTTGAAAGATTATCAGTACACAAAACAAGGAAAATTTTCAGATATATTTGTAAACTTAGCTCCAGTTCCCTAGGAGGTTTCTGCTGTGTTTCAACGAGTAGATTTTTATTTCTTAGAAAAGTTTTGAGTTTACAGAAAATTGGGCAGACAGTACAGAGAGTTCCCATGTACACCCTCTTCCCACTCTATGAGGTTTCAAGCACTTGGTTTTGGAGCTCATGAACTGCTTGAAGAATAAATGCAATCTTGCAAGTAAGCACAACATTTCTAACTTGCTGAACCACTGAGGGACATGCAGAAAAATGCATAAAATCAGCATCCTAAGTAGATCACTTATCATCTTGACCCACAGGCTATTTGTAAAGGCACATTACTAAATATACTAATTGCAGAGCATTTTCAATTATTCAGATAAGCACAAATAGTGAAGAATGTTTATTTTACAGTTTAACATATTTTTTTTTTTTAGTTTAAAAGAGGTATAATACAATTGAGTAGTATTCTCAAAATAACTAGAATTTTCTAACGGCTTATCTCCTTTTTCAGTTGCTTCTGTTCTGGGTTCCCATCCTAGTCCAGCCCATTTGTCCAGAACCACAAATTGATTCTTAAAAGCTACCTGTGGTTGAAGTATGGGAGCAGAGTGGGAGCTCTATTAACTGTGTGTGGTTTCATCTTTCTGCAGCTAAATCCCTAAAGCCTTTAAAAGGGCAGTGAGTTCGCAGTCTTCTCTAATGATCTACTAATGGTTGAAAAAGCTTGTTGAAAAGGTTGTAAATATTTGTTGATTGATTGTCAACAGAGAAAAAGGCTTTTACTCCTCCATAGCTGAGCAGAGAGGGAGGGAGGAAGCTTTTACACACCCATTTGAATTCAGCTTTTTCATTTCTCTGCTTTGAGGTCCTAGACGTGCATTTTGAGCACAGACCTTTCCTTTCACCTTTGAAATGAACGATTAGAATAAAACAGGGTTCCTAGGTTCCGTTTCGTAACACAGGAAAATGTACAAATCGTGTTACCAAGTTGGACAAGGCTAAGCACAGCTCTTCATGAATAAGAACAAACTTTTCGTTTCAATCCACCAAAGGGAGATGGAGTAGGTGGAGTAGGCAGCTGCCGATGTCGTGAGATGTGAACATTACCAAAAGGCTTGCCTGCACAAAAATATCTTTCCCCTGGGTCTATCCTAGTTACTGAAAGGCAGCCGACTATTGGAGCTGCTCTTCTGGATAAAGACACTGTCTCCATTAGGCGCCATTAAAACATACATCTATTCTTTGCGAAAGGTAAATGTTATACGTCAGGAAAGACTTCAAGCGTGTGCGTGTGTGTGCCTGTGTGTGTGCGCACGAACGTTTTATTTTGAGATCACTGTAGATTCTCATGCAGCTGGAAGAAGTCAGAGAGATCCCTATACCCTTCCCCTAGTTTCCCCCATTGCGTAACTAGAGGACAATAGCACAACCAGGAAACTGCCATCGATACAATCTGCAGACCTTGTCTGATTTCTCCAGTTTCAGGGGCACTTGTGTGTGTGTGTGTGTGTGTGTGTGTGTGTTTAGTTCTAGCAGTTTTGTCATAGGTACCATACATATGATGGGGTAGCCGCCACCATAGTCAAGATACAGAAGACCTAAGATCCAAGGTCCATCACCAGGTCCATGGGGAGCCCCAGAGCAAAGTTTTCCTTTTAGCAGAGTAGCAGAGTTCTGCTGCAGGCAGAAAGGGCCCTGCTGTAGTTCTCTTTCTGAGCTCAGTCACTGGTTGGGAGCAGCCTGAGGGGAGTGTGGTCACAGCACAAATGCAACAGCGGCCAATTCAAAGATGTGGCCACCGGAGGCTATTGGCCAACTGCATTCCTTGAAGCAGGTTCGTTCTTGACAGATAGGACAGGCACTTGGCCAGGACTGCCATTTCTTTGTCTTTTATGGCATTGATATTTTTGAAGAATATCTTCCTTCTATTTTTTTTTTTTTTTTTAAAGATTTTATTTATTTGACAGAGAGAAACACAGCGAGAGAGGGAACACAAGCAGAGGGAATGGTAGCAGGCTCCCCGCTGCGCAGAGAGCCCGATGTGGGGCTCGATCCCAGGACTCCGAGATCATGACCTGAGCCGAAGGCAGTCGCTTAACGACTGAGCCACCCAGGCGCCCCCTTCCTTCTATTTTTAATAGAACCGTTTTCATTTTGGGTCTGCCTCATGCTTACCCAAGTGTTTGACAAACATTTTCTCGCAGACTCTTTTCCTGATAATCACCTGTTAGCTTCCCTTTGAACTAATACTCTACAGAACAGACTCTGGGAAACTGCACCTCTGTTGCTGTAGGAAACGATCTTTCTCCCTCTTTCGTCTAGTGATTTGCCCCTTCCTTCAAAATTCACACATTCCACTGTTGTAGGTGGGCATGCTCGGTTCCCACAACACACTGTGCCTCTCTCTGCAGTCGTACGTCGTATGTCATCAAGACAGGTTGTCATTGATTGACCTGTCCAACCGCTCGAGGCTCATCTCAAACCTACTCAACAAATGGATGTCTGGGGTACTGCACTATTTCCAAAGGACAACATTTCTAGTGATGCTAATACGTCACCTAAATTTTATCTATGTAGATCCAAAATATAAAGTGCAAATAATTCAGACAACTCACAAGAAACAAGAAAGGAGAAGGGTGCCTGGGTGGCTCAGTCACTTAAGCATCTGACTCTCGGTTCCGGCTCAAGTCATCATCCGGGGTCGAGAGATCGAGCCCCAGCATGGGGCTCTGTGCTCAGCAGGGAATCTGCCTGAGATTCTTTCCTCTCTTTCTCCCTCCCCCTTTGCTCCTCCCGTTGCTCAGGCTCTCACTCTTGCTCGCTCTCTCAAATAAATAAATAAATAAATAAATAAATAAATACTTTTTTTTTTTAAAGAAACAAGAAAGGAGACTATAGTACAAGGAGAGAATACAGCATATCCTCTTACACTCTAGTATCAAAGTCTTATTAATGGGAATTCTTAAGGAGTTTTTGTAGTAGGCCACTTAATGGCTATAAATACAGTCCTATGGAGATGCCACTTGGCGGCAGAAGCTCCAGTGCCAATATTGTTGGTGAGACGTGGAGCCCTGAGAGTTTCTGTGCTGGATTCAGAGCTGGAACGAAGCCTGTGAGTGTCCTGGGCAGGCTAAAAATTTGGCATGCCCACATCTCTATTTTCTTTAAATATTTACAGACTTATGATGAGGAGGAACTGAGCACTGCAGGGAAAAGCATAGGAAAAAGGTCACCAGAAGCAGAGCTCCACCCACTCTTTTTAGGTCCAGATGTTTTAGTGCTGTCCCCACATTCACGAACGCCATGCAGCAAATCAGAAGAAACCCTGAAGTTAACTTGACCCATCTCTTTAGAAAATGGAGCCTTCAGAATGCTTCTTTGAAGGTCTCATACCCCATCCCAATACTTGCTTTATCCAGGTATTTTAAGCCATATTTTAGGTTCCTGAGAAAATATCTGTTAATTACAATGTTCTCCAACTCATTACATTAGCAGCAAAGGTTGCTGCTCCCTAGTATGTTGACTTCCCATAAAGTAGCCCAACTGGCAGTCCCTCAATCTGACTCTGAACCTGGAGAACAGAAAGACATTATCTTGGCACCTAAATTTCTACTTTTTATTCATCCTTTGTTTAGGCCCCAATATTCACCTCCATTCTCATTCTGAATGAATACATGAATTGAGTTGTAAGATTTGTGCACTTGTTATACTTTAATAAAATGATCACCTACTGCACCTTAATAGTTAGACTACCCATAGACAGAATGGGTAGCTGATAAGGGGATGAAATGTGAGGAGAAATGGAAAATTCTATCTTGGTTAAAACATATTTTCTACCGACTTACTACTAATTTTTAAGTTATTTAACTAAAAAAGAAATACAAAGAATAGGTAAAAATAGAAAACTCAAATGAGCAAGCTTAATAAAAGTTAAAATAATCCTGGGGCACCTGGGTGGCTCAGTTAGTAGAATTTGCAATGCTTGAGTTTGAGCCTCACATTGGGTATAGAGATTACTAAAAAAACAAGTAAATAAACTTAAAATTTTTTAAAATAATCCCCAAACACCTGGCAGAGGTTTTATAACACAACATTTTGATGTATATCCTTCCAGGGTTTTCCTAGAAGGATATGTTTATGAAATAAGTATATACATATGAAAAATATATTTATGAAGACCAGATGGTTTTCTATATTATGCTATGTAATCTTACAATATTGTACTTATAATATTTTATAATATACTATCAAATAATTTCCATGCCAATAAATATATTTTTAATGTATTCTTTTAATGATTTGCATATTATCCTGTGAGGTAGATTCTTAGCCATTACCTAATAGCTCTACTGTATTTAACCATTCCCTTACTTTTGGATAGTCAGATTATTTCCAAACATTCATTATGATAATTGGCATGCCGGTAAACATCTACATTACACACATCCTTGGATTCAGTTGTCATCTGGTCTATATTCTCAGAAGTCCAACTGGTGGGTCAAAAGGTTCTCACTTTTTTAAGGCCTTTGCTAAGTATTTTTGATTCTTACTACTGTTTTTTAGAAAATCCAAAGATCTAGGTCCCCAGAAAATCCCAATAGTTCTTTGTTATTGGAAGGGATACCTGGAAGGTATAATTAATTAAGCAATTAACCACTACCAGTGGAGCAGACTGGCTTCGCGACTCTGAGAAGATAAATGAAAACTTGTTTTTTTATATAGAGAGGGATGAAGAGACCAGAAGGGTGAGTGAACAGATGTCATGGTAACCTGTGCTGTTCAGTGTGGACAGAGCAGGAAAGAACAGTAATAGAAGGGTGTGTGTGTGTGTGTGTGTGTGTGTGTGTGTGTGTGTAGACACATGGAGAGGAAGGGTGGAGCATAGACTTCACTGTTTCACAATTTTGCCTGCTGTGTGTCTTGGAAGAGAACAAGTATTTTGTACTAAAATGACCCTATAAGACTAGTAGTGTGTACCTTTCTTTGAGAAACTTGCTTCTCTGTGATAATAATACATGTCTGCAGGTTGTTTTTTCAAAACTTTGTGCTCTGTAATCCCTTTATTTTCTACCTTATCCATTTTTGTTTGTTTATTTCTCTTTGTCTTTTGGTGGTTAGGGGTAGGTATTGATAATAGGGAGTCTTAAACCTCTCACAGAAAAGTAAAGAACACATAAACTTGAGAAATCCTCTTCTATTCTCCCTTAGCCATGTGATCATCAGCAAGCTATTGAGCATGAGAGCGTCCAGAATTGATTGTTATTTGAGCTAAGGAAAGAGTCAGCTCTCAGACAGGGAAGTCAACCAGGGAGTGAAACTTTGTGACATCATCAGAGATAAAGCACCTTTGAGAAAACAAAAGAAGCTCCAACCAAAAGCCAACTATGGGACCACTCACTGATTCCCTAAATAGTAACCCATGGCCTATTTAGGGAATAAACCTTCTGTTGCCCTGAAGGTGCAGTGGACCATTTTTTTTTTTTTTTATATAGAGACAGAGAGAGCATGAGAGGGGAGAAGGTCAGAGGGAGAAGCAGACTTCCCGTGGAGCTAGGAGCCTGATGTGGGACTCGATCCCAGGACTCCGGGATCATGACCTGAGCCGAAGGCAGTTGCTTAACCAACTGAGCCACCCAGGCGCCTTTTTTTTTTTTTACTCAAGAGAAATAAAAGCATATTTCTACACAAAGTCTTGTACACATACGTTCATAGTATCCTTTGTAATAGTAAAAAAAGAGAAACTCAAATGTTCATTTGCAGGTGGATGTTATATAGAAACTGAAGTATATCTTTTCAATGAAATTAAATCTCATGAATTGATTTATAGACACAAAAGAATATATCCGAAGTTCTGAATTAGTTAGAGAGGGGTGCTTGGACCCAGGCTCACTATGCCATATCTTTTCCACGCTTCTCTTTCTCCTCTATAAAACAAATGCCCTCTGGATTTCAGGTCATCTACTTGGAGTCTTAAGAGAAAGATAGCCTCTAAATTTAAAACATAGAAAAACTTGGTGTTATTTTATTAGAACAATAAGGCTTATGTCAGACTATATTTTCTAAAAATGGCCACATCAGCATTTCCACAGCTCCATGCTCCTTCAGAGATACTTTGCCATCAAGAGTTTATACCCCTCACCTCTGAACCTGGGTGGACTCATGACTTCTCTGACCAGTAGAATAATACAAAAGTGATGCTGTGTGGCCTCTATGGCTAGGGCATGTTAAGGACACAGCTTACACCTGGCTATCTTTTTTTTTTTCAGCCACAATAATCCCAAGAAGCCCAGGCTGCACAAATAGGCCACAAGTATATGTTCTAGTCAACAGCTCTCATTAAGTTCCCAGACGCCAGTTAGCATTCATTGTGAGCAAATGAGCCTTCACATGATTCCAGCCTCTGCCTTCAAGTGTTTCAGCCTCAGCCATCCAACAACTGATGTAAACTATTCCTTCGGTGCCCTGCCGAAATTCCTGGCTTATGGAGTAATGGCTGTTTGAGTTCACCACTAGGTTTCCTGGTAATCTTTCATGGAAGCAGAGTAACTAAAACAAAGCTATTGGCCAACTTCAATACTGTAGTTGGTCAGTCACTCAACAAACAGGTAATATGAGCCTGCTCTGATCAATGTACTCTGTTAGACTTGTAGACTTTGCAAAACAAACAAACAATAAACAACAAAAACACAACACAACATTCTTTGTTCCTGAAGAATAGTATAAGCCAGTAGAGGAATCCACATATGTAACTGCAAAATGGTGGCTAACAGCATGTCATAAGCGCCAAATGAGCTAATAAACACACGCTTTGAAGGACATGGGTGGAGGGAGGCTCTGGGTGGAGCAGAGAGCCCGGGCGTCCGTAGGTAGCCCTGCTGCATCTTGGCACACAGCAAACACAAAGGAACTGGTCACGTGAGCAGAGAAGCAGCCAAGTTAGGGATTAAAGGAAGAGTATCAGGCACGTGGAGAGGAAAGATGAAGGAATTTTAAGCAGATTGAAGTGCAAACTGTCGAGTCTGGAGTATGGGGGTTTGGATAATAATAACTCCATTACTGCCCTGTGTGTTTAACAGTGTTTCTACTACCAAGCACTTTGACAGACTTCACACTGAAGTTGGGTCTCTTATCTCTATTTCATGGATAAAGAAACTTAAGCCCAGTGGTCTAAAAACCTCTTTGATTTTATAAGAACTTTCTGGTAGTGGTAGTGATATCTGAGAAGGAACATAAAGGGAGCTAACGTCTAATAATGTCAGGCATTTTGTTTGGTTAATTTCCTAATTTACTTAACAACTTGAAATCTACTTTTATAACAACCTTGGAAGTAATTGTTAGTATCCTAATTATATAGATGACGAAATCAAGGCTCAGAGACATCAGATAACTTTCTGAGGGTCATACAAGTGGTAAGTTAGGACCTAGAGACAGACATTTTCAAATGTGATGGCCAGTTCAGCAAACCTCCTGCATTCCTGTGGGACAGAGGCTCTCTGCTCCCCTCTGCATAGTTTCAAACAAACCTCCCTTTCACATTTGCACAGAAACATCTCGATGTTGCCTGTCTAAAGCACTCAAGGTATAAATATGGGAACGACCAATGGGTTTAGCACCTCTAAAAAAAAAAAGAACTAGTTGTTAACCTCAAAGAATTTGCAGTTGGTAGACCCTAAAAGGGAAATCTGTCTCTGTCTCTCTCGAATAAGCAGAGACACTGATGATATACTCAGAAGTTCAGCAATGAGCTAGGAATATGGCCCTGAACTAGCCACTTAAGTCCTCTTGCTCTGAGTTTCCTCATCTATAAAATGAAGGGCTTACTGGATGGTCTTCAAGGTCCCTTCCAGATGGACTATTTATGATTCCATAAGCCCAAAACTAAGATGTAAAATAAGGAATTCACTTTACAAAAAAAAAAAAAAAGTTACATCACTCAGCCCTTTTGCCTTTCTTCACCTTTGCAAAGTGAGTCTGTTCCACTCACTGAGAGCAAAGAATCACACTTTATGAAGACAGGGTCTTGGCACAGTGATGTTCTGAATCAGTTAATATGTAGCAGATCCTCTATCTAGCAACATTTGACAGATCTCTGCAAGCCTATGGTCTCAAAGGTATTTATGTAAAACTGTTCTACCTATGAAGGTGATTTCCCATACCTTGTTATTCTAAGTTTTCTTCGGCTAAGTACGTGACCATTTTCAGCTGATGCTTTTGAGATGTTTCTACGAGGTGAGATTGCTCCAAGAATAAGTTCCAACCATTTGTTCTCATCAAATGGCAATAGACTCTGATGGCATAAAACTAACCACTAAAAAAATCTGTTGCCATCCCTATTTGATAAAGCAATTGAAATTATGATGTTAATTGCTCTCTTCCACTTTCACTCTGTGTTAATTACCACTGGTAATTGCCTCTTCCCAGGGAATCACAGACTATGGGGATGTTAGGTAAGTTGCTCTCCCTGTCCGTATTAAGCCATTTGTAGTAACAAATGAAGATGCAGGAGCTGGTAGGCAAATAAATTTATGACCTTAATTTTATTGCTTGGGTTGAGTTTATGTGTTCTCAAACTGTTTTTTAATTGCTGTGTCCTCATCTATTTTTGAAAGCCTGGACAGTTATAAGTTGTTACATAAGATCTAATGATAGGTAAAACTTCTATCTCCAGAAGTTGACTTATCATTTATATTCTCTTGCATTTATACTTAGGAAATGTCAAAGGACTCAACACTAGTACATTTCTTGGTGATTTTCAATTGCTCATGAAACAACAGATTAGCAAGGGGCTTCAAATAGGCCACAAGGAAATGATTGACAGATGCCCTATAAAGCTTATGAGGCCTAATTTCATTTTGCCTTCTACTTAGTGGCTCAGTCCTTAAGGAAGATAAAAGAATGCTGTTTCCTTTCTAGGTCTCATTTCACATAGAAAGCCCTCGAGTGCTGGTCTTTTGCCCCAAATGAAAGAAAATTTAGTTTGAAGAATGGTTTTTTTCAGAATGATCCTTTGAATAACATGAATATTAATTGCTGCCCCCCATAAGTATAAAGGACTGACCCAGACTTACCTATCCTACTTTATTTCCAAATCCTCTAAAGAGGCCCTTCTGCCTCCCCCAGCCCTCCATGGTTATCCTCAAACCCCTTTGCCTACAACAATCACGTGCCAGTTGTAAAAACATTCAAAGATTTTGAGATCATGATTAACAAGACTTTCCTTCTTTGATGATGCCTAGATTTGTTCCAAACCATGTTTTCTGTAGTGGTGCTGAGCATCTGACCTCTATGAGTACTGACTTTAATCATTTTTGAGAATGGGGAACATTGGTATTAACACAACGGAGTCCGGCAGTCGGGTTCCTTTCAGACAGGCTTCATCTCCAGAAGCACATTAGCAAACCACAAACAATAGGGTTGGCATAATAGGTTTTAATACTTTGGGGAGAATGCAACAATGCCATTAACCACTGCTGACTAGAAATAGTGATGTTTTCTAAGTTTCCCAAATTTGGGATTGGTTGAGCTCCTCCAAGGTAGAGGGAGTGTCCTATCAAACTTGCATCTATCAATTATCATCATTCCTGTTTTCCTCCTCGTGCTTGTTTCCAGCAGTTTCAACAGAAAAGTGCTACACTTATTTCTAGGTGGAGAGCCTGAGCAGAGCAGCATATAAACACAGGAAGTAGCATTTAGGCCACATAAACGTTTCCCAGCTCTTGCTGCCGAGCAGGACCGTTATTCTCCAGCTAGGCTGTGTATTATAATCACCTGTGGGGCTTGGAAAATATTACAGATTACCGGCCTTCACAGTAATTCTCATTCAGTAGTTCTGAGGTGGGATCCAAGGTTCTATAGCTTAAAAGAGTACCACAGGTGGTTCTACTATACCAAGATCATGGGATCTTAGGTGTAGTAAAGTATTATCAAGAACCTTACTTTCGGGGCACCTGAGTGGCTCAGGCGTTAAGCGTCTGCCTTCGGCTCAGGTCATGATCTCAGCGTTCTGGGATCGAGCCCTGCATCGGGCTCCTTCCTCGGCAGGAAGCCTGCTTCTCCCGCTACCATTCCCTCTGCTTGTGTTCCCTCTCTCGCTGTGTTTCTCTCTGTCCAATAAAAAAAAAAAATCTTAAAAAAAAAAAACAAAACCTT
>CM053609.1:52147655-52170058 GCA_028646535.1 Procyon lotor
AAATAAATAAATAAATAAATAAAATGTTTTAAAAAGTCACTTTTTTTTTTTTTTTTAAAGATTTTATTTATTTGACAGAGAGAAACACAGCGAGAGAGGGAACACAAGCAGAGGGAATGGTAGCGGGAGAAGCAGGCTTCCTGCTGAGCAGAGAGCCCGATGTGGGGCTCGATCCCAGGACGCTGGGATCATGACCTGAGCCGAAGGCAGACGCTTAACGACTGAGCCACCCAGGCGCCCCTAAAAAGTCACTTTTGTGGAATCTTCATTTGGTAGGAATTCAGATGAAAAAGAAATATGCACGCACACACACACACACACACACACATTTTCTAAATTGTTTTTTTTTTAAATCCACTATGAATTACACCATTTCTTATGTGCACATATTCCTTATGTGGTTTTGGCTATGTATTATTGATGTGATCTGCAAACCATTCTTCTGTTCTCAAAATGGCCCAGGAAAGGAAGGGAGGAAGACAGCACAGTCAATTAAAACTAAAGAGGGATTTTTAGCAGACAGATAGTATATACCCAAACTGGAAGAGAGCTACGACACTGAGACTCATTTCTCCATAGAACGTGGTTTAGAGATCTTGGCCTGTGCTAAAGTTCTGCTTGGCAATATATATAATAGTGCTATTACAATAGATTATGTAATTTATACCTTTTCAAATTCTAACCTTGTACTTTATCTGCTTAATTCTCCAGTCCTAGGATCAGATATTTGGCTGATATGAATTGGCAAAGAAAGTAATTCTATGTGCTTCTGGCCCTCTACCCAAAACACCCAGCAATGCATGGACAAACTGAAGATTTTCTTTTTCAGACATTTAGTTATTGTAACCACTGCAAGGATGGAAGGTGCTATTATTTTGCTACTATTTTATTTGTTACCTTATCCATTGATTATATATATATATTTGTTTTGTTTTGTTTTGTTTTTTTGCAGTGCTATGCTGGCTGTTGGCCTTTAACCTTTTAGGATTTGGTAACTTTTCCTAACATATTTGCAGGTAGAGAAACATTTATAAACATTACACCTCTGTATCTATGTTAATATTAAGTAATCTCTCCAGACATTAATCTACTATTTGATTCTTTATTATATTGCTCTTATACTACTGCCGAGTTATTTTTCATTCTCTATCCTAAAACTAGGAAAACTTACTTAGAGTTCCTACATCAAAATTTTCCTCATCCTCTTATCTATTACTTTGTTCATAGGTTATGTGCTGATTTTAAAGTATATCCACAAATTCTTTGACACAGTTCCTTGGAAAGGTGGAGTCTAAGTCTCGGCTACTTAAATGTGGGCCATAGTTAGGGACTTCCTTGGGCCAACAGAATGTGGCAGAAGTCATAATTTGGGACTTTGAGGCTAAATCATTAAAAAATATTAACATTTCCATTTGATCGCTCTTGGATTGTCCACTCTGGGGGAGGCTAGCTGTCATGATATAAGAAGATGCAGGTAGCCTCGCAAGAGGCCCCCATGGGGAAGGACCAAGACCGCCTATCTCCAGCCAGCTCAAACTTGCCCACCACGTGAGACCCACCATGGAAGTGCATTCTCCCACCCCACCCAAGCCTTCGGATAGCTGTGGCCCTGACTGTTGTCTTGACTGTGATCTCATGGGTGGAGGCCACTCCCAAATTCCTGACCCGTAGAAACTATAAGAGATAACATTTGAGTATTGTTGTTGTCTTTAAGGTACCAAGTTTTGGGGCAATTTGTTAAGTAGCAGTGATACAGTTGTCTTGCCAAGACAAATGCTATTGAGCATTTTTGAAATCTAAATTCAATTAACATATAATGTATTATTTGTTTCAGGGGTACAGGTCTGTGCTTCATCAGTCTATACAATACCCAGCATTCAATACAACACATACCCTCCCCAATGTCCATCACCCAGTTACCCCATCCATCTACCCCTCCTCCCCACGGGCAACCTTCAGTTTGTTTCCTATGATTAAGAGTCTCTTATGATTTGTCTCCCTCTCCGGTTTCATCTTGTTTCATTTTTTCCTCTCTTCCCCTATGATCTTCTGCCTTGTTTTTTTTAAATTCCACTTGTCAGTGAGATCATATGATAATTATCTTTCTCTGATTGACTTATTTTCCTTAGCATAATACCCTATTTTCCATCCACGTCTTTGCAAATGGCAAGATTCCAAATTTTTGATGGCTGAGTAGTATTCCATTGTGTATACACCCACCATCTTTATCCATTCATTTGTCAATGGTTACCTGGGCTCTTGCCATAGTTTGGCTATTCTGGACATTGCTGCTATAAACACTGGGGTGCAGGTGCCCCTTCAGATTACAACATTAGTATTTTTGGAATAAGTACCCAGTAGTGCAATTGCTCGGTCATAGAGTAGCTCTATTTTCAATTTCAAACTTCTATACTGTTTTCCAGGGTCCATTGCCTTTATTCTTACAACAAATAGTGACTGCACATCTGAATTGTGTCGAACAGCCTATCAAGTGTCAATTATATTCAAGTAAATAGTGGAAACATAGTTCCTCCCTTTAAAGAATGTATAATCTTGTGATGGATACAAATATTAAATAGATGATTATACAATTATTTAATTACCATAAGAGTGAGAGGGAATAGGAGGGTTGTGAGTGCCTATGATCCTCAACCTGAAGGAAGGTCAGGAAGGTTTTCCCTGAGGAACTGACATTGAAGCTGATACTTTTTTTTTTTAAGATTTTATTTATTTGACACAGAGAGAGAGATCACAAGTAGGGAGAGAGGCAGGCAGAGAGAGGGGGGGAAGCGGGCCCCCCGCCTAGCAGAGAGCCCGATGCGGGGCTCGATCCCAGGACCCTGAGATCATGACCTGAGCCGAAGGCAGAGGCTTTAACCCACTGAGCCACCCAGGCGCCCCTGAAGCTGACACTTTAATGTGTAGGAGTTAACCAGGTAAGGAGGAAAATGGAGGATGAAAAAAAGCTTTCCAGGCAGAGGGATGTATGGGTGAAGACCCTTGTTCAGGAGTCCCAACTGAGAAATTTCTGTGCTAGAAATTACTGGGAGATATTTTTTCATTTATTCAATTTCTTCAAAGAAATATTATCTGAGAATCTACTATGTGTCAGGCACTGTTCTAAGCACTGAGGATACAGCAGTGAACAAATCAGGCATAAATCTCTGCCCTTATAGAACTTCTACTCTAGTAGGTAAGGACAATAAATACAAATAAATGAATAAAATACATAATATGGACTTCTGGTTTCTGTTCCAGCACATAAAAAGCTTGGGAGCTGTCTCTCTCCTCCACACAAGGAAAAAGCTGAACTAATTAAAAAAAAAAAAAAAACAGTAACTCTTCTTATATTTGTCAGAGAACTGAGGTCACAGGGCAAACGGTTATTCCCAGAATCAGAGAGGCAAACAGGCAGATACAAAGAATCAGAAGCCCAGGAGCAGAAAACTCCAGGGGACCAAGCCAGGGTAGGAAAGCCAGATCTCTAATTGACAAGTAGCTGGAGGGTCAGTGTGGACAAGACTGAGAGAGAAAAACTTCAGAGAGGCTCAGTCTTAGGTAAGCCCCACCCCCCACCCCCCCAATTTCTTGACTTTTCCCTCCAGGAGCCCTATCAGGTCCTCACAGTGAAGATCAGAAAAATCCCCTTGTGTTTCCCCTGAGGGAGGGAGAGAGTAGCCATTCTGAAATATGCCCAGGGCATTCTGTTTTTCTTAACAAGGCTTCCCCCAAGAGAAACTATGTTACCAGAGCCTGACTTACTGGAGTTATACTAACCTAGTAGACAAGAAACAACCAATTCTAACACCCTTCCTCTCTGTGCTAAGGGGGAAAAACAAAACGAAACCAAACAAAACAGAGAAGCACTTGTGAAGGTCACAGCCCAAGGGCATGGTCTCATTCAAGAGCCTGGGCTAATAAAAGGACTACAGAATGTCTCCCCTTCCCCCCACACCTCTACATCACATCACCAGGGTTCCTTTATAATAACAACTGAAAGAACTGTGCATCTCAGATGATATTCAAGAAGTCCCTAAGGAAACCTGAAGACAGCAAGAGAGACAAAAGCAAGGACACCAGAGGAAAATTTTAACATCTGACATCTACAGTTACAGTGAAGAGTAAGTACAGTTGAATCCCTAGTCAGATAAACAAAATATATGATATGCCAGATGGTGATAAGTGCACAGAAGAAAAATAAAGCAGGTAAAAAGGATCGGGTGTGTTGCCAGAGAGGGCAGGTTGCAATTTTAAGTAGGATGGTCAAGAAATGCCTCCTAGAACAGGTGACATTTGTGCAGAGATCTGAAAGAGTCAAGGGAATGAATCATGGAGATAGCTGGGAACACGGAGAGCAGACGGAACGAGTGAGAGGTCTTTAGGAGGGAATGTGCCTGGTGTGTTGCACAAACCACAGGAAAACCATGTGAGTAGAGCAGAAGTGAGGAGGAGAGTCATAGGAAATGAGGTCAGACGGCTAGGTAGATTGTGCATGACCTTGTGGGCCGATGTAAAAGACTTGGGTCTCTGGCTCTTATGAGAATAGACTATAGGAGGACAAGGGAACTCACTCAGGAGGTTTCTGAAATAATTCAGGAGAACAATAATGATGACTTGGGTAGGGAAGGAAGCAGTAGCAAAGGTGAGAATTCACCATTTCAGTATATACTTTGAAGATAGACCTGACAGATGTCGCTTTTGGACCAAGCTGTAAGACAAGAAGGAGATCAAGGTTGACTCCTTAATCTAAGCAAAAAGACGAAGGCTGAATGAGGATTAAGTCTTTTATGGGGGCGATCAAACATTAAATTAGAGATGCCCATTAGATATCCAAGTGAAGGTGTTGAGTAGCAGTTGGGCTAGAAGGTACTAGTTCTAGTATTAGGCAGTACTAGAAGGTGGCGGAGAGACCTGGGCTGAAGATCTAAATTTAGGAGTCATCAGTATATAGATATAGTTTTAAGCCATGAGGACAAATGAAATTACTAAGAGTGAATCTATATGAAAAGACGGCTGAATCCCAAGGGACCCAATGATAACAGGTTGATGAAATCAGAAGCAAAGAAGACTTGGATGTGGGAGGAAAACCATCAGAGTGTGAAGTCCTGGAAGACAAGTTAATGAAGTATTCCCAGAAGGAGAAAGTGAATAATGGTGTTAAACATTACAGAGGAGTCAAATTAAGGAATTGACCATTGGATTAACAATGTGGATACCATCGATGCAGAGCAGTTTTGGTGCTTGGAAGAGGCAAAAGTTTGATTAAAGGAGCTTCTAGAGAGAATGGTAGAATAAGTTTTAGAGATAAGACTGTAGATAAATCTTCAGAGGAATGGCTATAAAGAATATTGGAAATATGAACTAGTAGCTGGAGGGCAATACTGATGAGAGAAATAATGTATCATAAAAGGATTGGGATCTAGTGATCAGGTGGAGGGTTCAGCCTTAGATGGGAACGTGGACAGTTCATCCCTGGTAACAGGAGAAAAGCAGCACATAGGGCCCAGATGCCAGTGGGCGGGTGGAGGTGTTGGTGGGAACTTGTGGATTGTTTCTATTTTCTCATTGAAATAGAAATCAAGGTCATGAGCTGAGAGTGAAGATGGGGGAGGAGGTGCTGGAAGTATGAGGAGAGAGAACAACATATGGAATCCGAGTCCTAGGACTGTAAATGGACTAGGGAAAGGCACCGTGGCCGATGGGCTGCGTGATGGGTGTGCTTGAAATTAATGGTTGCCATGAATTGAAAGGGAGACCTTTCAGTGTGGACAATGTTTTCCTCTAGCTCCATTCAGCTGCATGCCTTCTGATTAAGAGAAATGTTTCTCCAAATAAGGATAACACAGTTATTCGTTCACATCTAGCAATCAGCTACGAAAGTGATTAAGATACGATGAATTTGTGTAAAATCTACCTCAGTTAGCACTGTGAGAGAATGGGGGGGGTCTCTGGTTAATTGGACATTTTAGATAATTAAGTCCATTATATCACATATGAACTAATTTTTTTATAGAATTAAAAGATGGGAGGAAAATGACTCTGAACATGACACAGAAGTTTTGGGATAATAATAAATGTCTAAATATATAATAGCACTTCGGTGTCCTGGTAATGACAAGTAACAATCACTATACATTCTAGGGAAAATTCTGAGTATTTGTGTTTTCTGGCAGTTTGGAATTTGGATACGTTATATTGATAGTTTTTTAAAAAGGATAGAAAAATGAAAAGGGATGTTATTAAATGTAATAAGAATATCTTCGTAGAGGGGCGCCTGGGTGGTTCAGTGGGTTAAAGCCTCTGCCTTTGGCTCAGGTCATGATCTCCCAGGGTCCTGGGATCGAGCCCCGCATCGGGCTCTCTGCTTGGCGGGGAGCCTGCTTCCCTCTCTCTCTCTGCCTGCCTCTGCCTACTTGTGATCTCTCTCTCTCTCTCTCTCTCTCTGTCAAATAAATAAATAAAAAATCTTAAAAAGGAAAAAAAGAATATCTTCTTAGAAATTCACCTATTGTGTCTTGGTTGTACCTATGATAGCATTGGAGTCACTTTTTTCTTTTTCCTCTTTTCAACTGTCTTTTTCTTGGCTAGTGAAGCCACAAAGATAATTAGATTCTGAATCTTTGGCAATGGCAGTAGCAATGCCAATGGCAGTGATTATGATTATCTAGACTTGCTTCATCTTTGCTGCAAGACAAACTTATTTCTCTCCCAGCTACCTGGGTTTTCTAGTAGCTCAAACTGTTTTCGTGAATCTGCTTTCCATTTTTCACTTATTTTTTTTTTTAAGATTTTATTTATTTATTTAACAGAGAGCAAGTGAGCACAAGAGGAGAGGGAGAAGCAGGCTCCCCCATGGAGCAGGGATCCCCAAGACCCTAGGATCATGACCAGAACTAAAGGTAGATGCTTAACTGACTGAGCTTCCCAGGTGCTCCCATTGTCCACTTATTTTTAAAAATAACTGGCTGATTATAAAAGCAACACATATTCGCTGAATTTAATTTGAATAATACGGAAAGGTAGAGAGAAGAAAATAAAAATTATTATCTCACTACTTAGAGATGAACACAATTAACATTTGGGTGAATTTTAATCTAATATTTTAATTCATACATGTATTTGTTTAGAAAATTTATATCAAACTGTGTATCATTTTATCTACTTTTTAATTTACTATTTAATTGTGAGGTTCTCCCATGCCATCACGTAGTCTTTGAAAACACAATTTTAAATGACTATATAGTAGTCTAGTGTATGAATATACTATAATTTACTTAATAATTCTCCTATTATTGTTGTGCATTTAGGATGTTTTAAAATTTATACCGCTAGATGAGCATGCTTGAACTTAAGCCTTTTATTGTAATACTAATTATTTTCTTAGAGTAGATTCCTAGAAATGGAATTATGAGGTCAAGGGGTACAAACATTTTAAAAGTTACGTGTAGATGGATGCCTAGGTGGCTCAGTCAGTAAGGCGTCTGACTCTCACGCGTCTTAAGCTCAGGTCATGAGGCCAGGGTCCTGGAATCCAGTCCCACATCATCTGTTGTAGGCTCCCCGCTGAGCGGGGCGTCTGCTTCTCCCTCTGCCCCTTCCTCTGCTCTCTCTCTCTCTCTGTCAAATCAATCAATCATCAATCAATTTTTTCAAAAATAAAAGAAAGTATGTGTACATCTTGCAGCTGCCCTCCTGAAGATTCCACTTTCTGGAGTCCCCCTGGAAGTGCATGAGGCAGCCCATTTCTCTGCGCCCTTGAGGATTCCGTCACCTACAGCACGAGTCTGCACGCCCTCCCTGTCCTCACGTCATTTCAGCTGAATTCTCAAGTGAGCTATTCCACGATGCTCCTAAGGGATCTTCCTAACTACATACTTTCTTACCACGAAGATATTCTCCATGCTCCTGTCAGAGCACTTTCCACACCGCTGACCCTGACACTTCCATCAGGATAAAAACCTCCATCTGGTAGGTTGCGGAGCAGCACAGGAGGCCCTTCCCAGTCGGTTCCAACCTCCCTTTTCAGCCTGATGGACTGTTCATCTCTAAGTCCTCTGGCAAAGCCACACAGAATGTCTTTTTATTTACACGACATACAGTGCTTCTCCGGGCCTCCAAGGCTTCACACAGTTTCACTCTGTCAACTTTCCTCCCTGAAACCGAATTCATTTTTTTTTTTTTTTAAGATTTTATTTATTTGACAGACAGAAACACAGCGAGAGAGGGAACACAAGCAGAGGGAATGGTAGCAGGAGAAGCAGGCTTCCCCAAGAGCAGGGAGCCGATGTGGGGCTCGATCCCAGGACCCTGGGATCATGACCTGAACCGAAAGCAGATGCTTAACGACTGAGCCATCCAGGCACCCCGGAATTCATCTTTTACGACACACAGCAAAGGTCCCCTTTGGCAATTCTTCCCTGACCTCCCAGGCTGAGGGGGTTTAGCGCGGCATCACGTGGCGGTCCCACAGCCCTGTACCCACATTCACACTACAGCACTCATCACTCTGCCCTGCAATTATTTGCTTACCTTGAGTTCCCCAGGGAGTCCCTCAGGGACCTTCTCGTATTTATTTTTATCCTCAGTTCTTAGCCTGTTGCATAGTTGATGATCAAGGAATATTTATTGATTCAGTGGCTAAAAGCACAGAATTGGTTTGACTGTTCTGTCATTAGCTTGAAAGTGTTGGATTTCAGGGCAGAGTGTGCCATTGTTAACTAGTCCGCAATAGTCTTGTGAGTGGACTTCCCTCAGCCAGCATCAAAGCATACGGTCTCTCTCAGGCTGTCTTGGATCACAAGCTTCTGTTCATGCTTCCATGTCTTCCTACTATTTGTCTTAATTGCATTCTGTGGTCTACTCTCCCAATTCTTTCATTCTAACCATCCTGTTTTGATTCCACACATCTGATAAAGCTCGGTGCTATAAGCAACTACCGGCTTTGCTTCATACTTGCTTCTTTGTTCTTGCTATTAACATTCTCTGATCCTTTCTATATAGGTGGCTGAGTGTTGGCTGGAGAAACACAGAATTGTGTTGCCTAGAGCATCCTGCTTGTGAATTCTTTTCTATATTTATGTATTTTCTCTGCATCTCATTTATTTTTTATGGTACTGTTCTCATGTGTGCCCGTAAGCAACCTCTATCCTTTGTTGAACAAGGCAGAATAGAAGTACATACATAAATCAATGCATAAATGCATAAGCACATGCTGATTTCCATTACTGCCCACTGCATACTCTCAAAAGCCATTGGGTGCTCCTTGCTGCTCACCTATATGTATGTTGGTTTGTCTTTTCATACAACTCCTCAGGATTGCTGTTTCAAACCTTTTCGTGACTTGGCTGCAAAGTTTACTTCAAAAATAGAAGCCATCCGAGGAGGTTTTCCTTAAGGTCTCTCTCTCTCTCTCTCTCTCTCACTGAGTGGACTCTTTCAGAGTGGGCCAGGCAGACATCTCCAGGGTTGTGGTGTGTGTGCATGGTTCTTCTTTTTAAACTTTTAAAAAAAAATTTTTAATTGTTTAATTAATTTTTTTTATTTAAATGCAATTAATTAACATATAATGTGTTATTGGTTTCAGAGATACAGGCCTGTGATTCTTCAGTCTTATACAACACCCAGTGCTCATTACATCACATCCCCTCCTTAATGCCCATCACTCAATTACCACATCCCTCCACCCACCTCCCCTCCAGCAACCCTCAGTCTGTTTTCTATGATTAGGAGTCTCTTATGGTTTGTCTCCCTCTCTGGTTTTGTCTTTATTTTTTCCTCTCTTCCCCTATGATCCTGTTTTGTTTCTTAAATTCGACATAGGAGTGAAATCATACGATAATTGTCTTTCTCTGATTAACTTATTTCACTTAGCATGATACCCTCTAGTTCCATCCACATTGTTGCAAACGGCAAGATTTCTTTCTTTCTTTTTTTTTTTTGGCTGTGTAATTTTATAGGCTCAGGTTTTAAACATCTAAAGTTGGTTAGTAATTCAGGGTGTGTTTTTTTTTTTCTGATCTGTATTTTTTTTTAACTTATTTTACTTCTCTCTGTCACAACCTTGTCAGTTACAAATCACTTGACAAGGGTGCCTGGGTGGCTCAGTTGGTTAAGCGACTGCCTTCAGCTCAAGTCATGATCCAAGGGTCCTGGAATTGAGCCCCATATCTGGCTCCCTGCTCAGTGGGGAGCCTGCTTCTCCCTCTCCCTCTGCTGTTCTGCCTGCTTGTGCTCTCTTGCTCTCTCTGTCAAATAAACAAAAAAAATCTTAATTTAAAAAACAATCACTTTACAATATGGGAACATACATTTATTTATTTACTTTATTATGTCACGTGCACAGTGCTTCTGACTGCACTTAGCGGTCTCTGAGGTCCCTGCTTTTCTGTCTACAAACCTCCTCTAGCAGAGCTTGGTTGACAAGCTCAGCTAGCAACCTGCCTCTCTGTCCTTTCTCTTATACACCGTAATGTCTGACTCAGCCCCATTTTATGGATATGCTTAAAGGAAATGTTAACATCTTTCGTTCTTAGGGTTTACAACCCCCTCCCAGTGGAACTTCTGCAGTAGGAAGACTTGTGAATGGGGGAGAATGAAGAAGGGGAGTGATGGGTCTTTTGTTCCTTAGCCCACGGGGTCATGGTGCTTGCTCGGTTTCCACACTCCTTGGTGCATGGGCATCTTTGCTGAGCCTGCCCAGGTCCTGAATCCCTAGACAGTTCACCCAGCATTTTGTCTCTCAGGTCCTGTCTCTTGTGGGGCTGCTAGGAGGTAGAGCCCCCCTCCTCCCCCATCTCTGCCTTGAAAATCTGTGGATGGCTTTGTCCCTATTTCTTCCTCCTGCCCTGGCAATGGAAAACCCATGTCTAGGGGAAATATGTCTCTCTTCATTTTCCCCTAAGAACTGGTTCTTTAACCATGAACTGCCTTATTTTTCCTAAGGTTTTGAGAGTTTGGGAGAACAACAAAAAGCCAAGAAGACTTTTGAGTGAAGACCGACCTGACTGAATGCTTGAAATATTAGAAGGAAAAACTCATAGACGAATATCTCAAATAGTAGTCCCATCCTGGTAAACAAAAAAAAGCAAGCAAACAAAAAGTCCCTGATTTTTCTCTACTCACTCCCATTCTCTTCACCATTAGTCTTTCTGAAAGAGCATCTATCTATTGTCTTCACTCTGTGTTAGCCACACCTTTCACCACTTGCAATCTAGTTCTTCCTTCCCTCATTCTATGGAAAACAATCTTCTAATCACCAACTTTGTTTTTAGCTTCTTCCTTTTCTTCTTCTTCTTCTTTTTTTTTAAAGATTTTATTTATTTATTTGACAGAGAGGAAGCAATCACAAGTAGGCAGAGGCAGACAGAGAAAGAGGGGGAAGCAGGCTCCCCGCTGAGCAGAGAGCCCGATGTGGGGCTCGATCCCAGGACCCTGAGATCATGACCTGAGCCAAAGGCAGAGGCTTTAATCCACTGAGCCACCCAGGCTCCCCTCCTTTTCTTACTTTTAACTCCCTTTTTTGCCTTCCACTCTCCAGCTCTCCCTCTGTGTTAGGACTATTCAGCTGCGGGCATTGTACTATGCAGTGGAAACAAAAATGAATTAGACTCTTTGTGTTTTTAAGGAATTTCAGATCAGGTGAGGCGTATAGGTAAACAATGGAGTACTTCACAAAAATGCCTTGCCTTGTGTTTGATCCCAGAAAGGCCCTGGCCTCTTCCTGCTGCTATTTGTTCCCGTTTTTAACTCTTCCTCCTTACATTTCCTCCCCTCCACCACCACCCCTTTTTTTCCACTGGCTCCTCTTAAATTTTCCACTCAGCAAAGTCTTTCTGAGTCTTCCTGGGCTCCCCTATAGACCAGAAATTCCAATGACTCCTTCCTTGCGTTGGACCGATTTGCCAGAGCTGCTCACAGAAACATTCTACATGCTAGATCACTAGTTTATACCAAAAGGTTAGGACTCAGAACAACCTGGTGGAAGAAATGTGAAGGGCAAGATATGGGGAAAAGGTATAGAGCTTCCGTGCCCTCTCCAGGAACACCAGCCTCCCTGAATCTCCAAGTGTCCACCAACACAGAAGCTCTCCAAACCCTGTCCTTCAGGTTTTTATGGAGGCTTCATTACTTGGGCATAATTGGTTGAACACTGGCCATTGATGGTTGATACAACTTCCAGAACTTCCGTCTTCCCGGGAGCTTGAGGGGTAGGACTGAAAGTTCCAACCTCCAATCTTGTGGTTGGTTCTCATGGCAACCAGCCCCCACCCTTAGATGCAGCCCAAAAGTCACCTCCTTAGCTTAACGAAAGACACTTTTGTCATTCCCGGCTCTTGTCCCTTAAGAAATTCCCAGGGTTTAGGAGCTCAGTGCCAGAAACAAGGACAAAGACCAACTGTCTATTTCTTACTATAAATCACAGTATAACACAATGAAAGATCAATAAAACCAGGGGGGGAATTAAAGACAAACATCTATCTTATCATTTCCTTGCTCTAGATCCTTGTCTCTTTATCAATTGGATTGTTTGAATTCTTTACCCAGCACTCAGTGCTTCTAGGATATACTCCAAATTTGTTTCTAGCTTATCTCCAAGTAGACCCTTAGGAATATCTGATACCGCAGCATACCTGTGCTGTTCCTCAGATAGATTGCCTAATGCCTTTGCTGATACTTTTATAGCTAGAACATACTACTGCCCATTACCACTTGTAGAACTCTTAAGCCATCTTTTAAACTTCTCAAAAGTTTATTCTAGGGATTTCTGGGTGGCGCAGTCGGTTAAGTGGCAGACTCTCGGTTTCAGCTCAGATCATGATCTTAGGGTCCTGGGACCAAGCCCACTGTCACCTTCGAGCTGAGCATAGAGTCTGCTTAAGATTTTCTTTTCCCTCTTCCCCTCCCCACCATGCATGCACACATACTCTCTCTCTCCTTTCTAAAATAAATACATATAGTCTTAAGAAAAGAAAAAAAAAAAAAGACTTTATTCTATGAAGCTGTTCAGGTCTCCCTAACGGATGTTGTCTTTTCTGGCTTTGATTTCCCGGAGCACTTTGTTTGAACTTCCTGCATGGTCATTATCTTACTCTTCCCTGTATTATGGTTATTTTCTACTTCTCTTATCTCCTTCTTAGTCTTCAGTCTCCTTAGAGAAGGTGTCTTTTCTTACTCATGTTGCAGATTTAACAGTGCTTATCATTGTGCCTTCTTTATAGAGGGACCCAATACCTATTCTCTCTTTGTCTTGGTTAACAGAACTCCTGGGTTTTTTTTTTCCCCAGGGTGATAATGTGCGCAACTAAAAATACTAGTTACTCTCCAAATTCTCTTGCAGTCAGGTGGCCAAATAAGTCAGTTCTGCACAAGGAGATGAAAGCTGAGGGTTTCTGGCTTTCTGGGTATGAGCACCACACTCCTTTCTGCTTTGTTCTTCGTGACTGGAACATGGCCATTAGGCTAGTCTTATGGCCATTAGGTAATTAGCTTCAGGGTAGAGATTAGAACGTTGATTCTTTCATTCAACAAATATTTACTGAGTGTCTACTATAGTGCCAAGCACTATTATAGATGCTACAGAAAGTGGCAGAGCAGAAGGATAGAAAGGAGTCTGGATCCCAGATGGCATCATTAAACACTGAAACAGCTTTAACTGCCTACCTCTAGACTTCATGAACCTCCTTTACTTTAAGCTTTTACTCAGTTTTGTTATTTTCTGTTATTTTTAGCTAGATGCATTTCTTATTCATACAATGCTGTTCAATTACTTTTTTAAAGCCTAGAATTTTAAGTGAGACTGACTCATTTATTTTTCTATTGAAATAATCGTATGGATTTTCCCCTTTATTAACTGTTACTGATTTTCAAATCTTACATTATTGAAATAAGCCCTACATAATTGAGATATAGTTATTTCTTATTATTTATCCATAACTTAAACTTGCTACTATTTTCATTGGGATTTTAGCATTATGTCCATGAGAGATACTGGCCTACAATTTTCCTTCTTTGTAATATTCATGTCAAGTTTGACATCAAGGTACTGCTGTCCTTATGAGTTGGGAAGTTATCCTTCTTTTTTATTATCTGGAAGAGTTTGCTGAAGATTGTTCTTATTCTTTAAATGTTTGGAAGAATTTACTGGTGAAGCAACTGGGTCTGGGGTTTTCATTGTTTTAATTAGGAATTCAATTTCTTTCTTAGATATAGGCTTGCTAAGATTTTCTGTATATATTTTAGTCTTTTTTGATAAAATGTGTTTTTCAAAGCATTTGTCCATTTCATCTAAACTCAGATGTATTTATCTGTTTATTATCTTTTTAATGTCTGTGGAAATTATGGAGAAGTCCTTTTTAAAAATATGATATTAGCAAGTTTTTATTGTCTGTTTTTATTGATTAATTTTTCTTGGGGTTTATTAATCTTAAAATTTGTTTTCAAAGAGCTATCTTTTGCCTTTGTTAATTTTCTCTAGTGTATGTTTGCTTTCTGTTTTACTGATTTCTGCTATTGTTTCCTTTTGGTTAAACTCGCTATTTTTTTCACCCTAGTTTCTTGAAGTGGAAGCTTATATCCTTAATAGTTAACCTTTCTTTTTAATATATGCATTTAAAGATATATAAATTTCTCTGTCAGCATTATTTTAGCTATATGCCACATGTATTGATATGTCGTCTTTATTATAATATAATATGATTATAATTTAAAACATTTTCTGATTTTCATTGTAACTTCTTTGATCCATGAGTTATTTAGAAATAGATTGCTTAATTAAAAATTATTTTGAGATGTTTTAGTTACTTTTCTGTTATTTATTTTAAGGTTAATTCTACTGTGGTCCAAGAATTTACTCTGTGTGAGTGTGTCCTTTGAAATTTATTTTGACTTTATGGCCCAGTATTAGATCTATTTTAGTAAATGTTCCATGCACATTTGTAAAGAATGTGCATTTCAAAGTTATTGGGTAGAGTGTTATATATATATATATAATATATATATGTGTGTATATAATATTGTTTTAATCATATTGTTAAAAATCTCATGTATCTTAACTGATTTGTTATTATTTTTTATTTTTTTAAAAGATTTTATTTATTTATTTGACACAGAGAGACACAGCGAGAGAGGGGACACAAGCAGGGACAGTGGGAGAGGGAGAAGCAGGCTTCTGGCTGAGCAAGGGAGCTGATGTGGGGCTCCATCCCAGAACCTGGGATCATGACCTGAGCCGAAGGCAGATGCTTAATGACTGAGCCGCCCAGGAGCCCCTTAACTGATTTTTTAAAAAGATTTATTGTTATTAGAGAGAGAGAGTGCACGCAGGTGTGAACCGGGGAGAGAGGTGGGAGGGAGGAGAGAATCTTAAGCAGTTTCCCCACTGAGCAAGGAGACTGATGTGGGGCTCCATCCCAGGACCCTGAGATCATGACCTGAGTTGAATTCAAAAGTTATTCGCTTGGCGCGCGTGGGTGGCTATTGGTTAAGTGTCTTTAAGTGTCTGCCTTTGGCTCAGGTCATGATCCCAGGGTCCTGGGACGGAGCCCGGCATTAGGCTCTTTGCTCAGTAGGGAGCCTGCTTCTCCCTCTGCCTGCTGCTCCCCCTGCTTGTGCTCTCTCTCTCCCTGTCTATTTGATGAATAAATAAATAAAATCTTAAAAAAAAAAAAGAGTCATTTGCTTAATCAAATAAGCTACCCAGGTGTCCCTCTTTACTGATTTTTGTTTGCCTCTTCTATTAGCTACTGAAAGAGGTATGTTAACATTTTCAGTTATTATTATGAATTTACTATTTTGCTTTATACATTTGAAGCTATGTGATTAAAAACAGACATTTATGACTTCTATTGAATTGACATTTCTGTCAACATAAAATATTTCTCTATTTCTAGTCATACTTCTTAGAGTTTTTTAAATCTGATATTGTTATAGCTACACCAGTTTTCTTTTGGGTAAAGCTGGCATGGTATATAATTTCCATCCTTTTACCTTTAACTTTCTTGTGTCTTTATATTTAAGGCTTATCTCTTGTCAGAGTCAGGTTTGAATCCCAGTTCTGACCCTTATTAGATAAAGCTCAATTTCCCGACTGTATGTAAAATAGACACACACACACACACACACACACACACACACACAGGGCAACAATTACTATTAACTATTGTAGTTAAAAGCTATACAACCTATCTTTTTAGGCACAGTTTTCCCTTATTTTTATTCCAATTAAACACTATTCAAATATAGTCCTTATTATGTGGTACTATCATTTTATATTAAAATAGGAAGAAAACACATCTCTACTTTTGTTTGAGTTTCTGGTCCCTCATTACAAAGCTAAATCTGGGGAAAATATTCATGCAATTGTATACTTGCTTCTTTGTAACATTGCTTCAAAAAGGAAAGTTAAGAAAGTCCTAGTTTTTGACTTTCATAACTTAGTAGGAGATTGTCTAAAAATTTTCTTGGTATGAAGACCCAAAACAAAATAAAGCAAAAATAATTATAAGCTGTGTATAAACAAAAAAGAAATGATTCACTAAAGATCGTTTGCTTTAGTTTGAGGGTCTGTTTATACTCTCGTCATATATTCATCCCTGCATCCATCTAATCATTAATTTATTTCACGTGTATTGGGGATTTTGTCATGTATTTGGGACTGTATTAGGAGTGTGGGGTCCAAAAGTGACTATGACAAAGTCTCTCCTTCTAGACGAGAAGTAGGGAATTCTAGTAAGAAGGAAAGATAAATATTAGGAAAATCTTATATTCTGTGATACTTGCAATGATAGAAATATACAGAGTGCCATGAAAGCATATAGAAGAAAATGTAAATTTGAATCCGGAATACCCCTTGCTTGTTTTTGCCTATCTTGTGGATGACTCGGATTTCCTGGATGAAGGGACATTTGAATGGGGTCTGTAGAGTGACTTAGAGGATGAACCAAACAAGTTTTGTGTAGGAAAAAATAAGGCACTATAGATATTTTAAGCAAAAAAGATTAAATATAGGAATATTTGTGCCTGGGAAATTATTGGAAAAGCTAGAAGAATGTGCCCTGTCCTGAGCCTTCAGTAATGATTACTCACAAAATACCACCTATTCTGGGAGCTCCTGTCTTGTCACATTCAGGAGGTGGGAATCAAGAGATCCACTGGTGGGGCGTCTAGGTGGCTCAGTCAGTTGAACATCTGACTCCTGGTTTCAGTTTAGGTTGTAATCTTGGGGTCATGGGTTGGAGGTCCCCATTGAGCAGTGGGGAGCCTGCTTGGAATTCTCCCTCTCCCTCTGCACCTCCCCTGCTCATGCTCTCTCTCTTTCTCTCTCTCAATCATAAAGAAATCTTTTTTAAAAAGACTAAAAAAAAAAAAAAAGAAGAAGAAGAAGAAGTCCACTGGACCTACGAATTTAAAGAACATGATACTGTAATTGAGACCCAGGAGTCAAGAAGCTAGAATCAGGAAGCTACTGCTACCAACACCCATGAAGCTGGAAACTTGTATGGGAATGTAGAAATATCCTTATCTGCACAACTTCCCTTGTCCATAGGAAACAGACACAGCTGGAATATGGTTTCTCCTTCATTTCTATTTGCTGATCTTTGAATGACTGCCTCTGATTGATGAAGCCCAGTTCATACCAGAATTCTAGTGTAAGAGAGTCTGGGAAATGTAATTTTTTTAGCTTTCTTGGTGTTTCTGTACCAAGGAAGGCACAGTAGGAGGAGATAGGAATAGATGCAGAATGCAGATCAGTCATCAAACACACAAGGTGAAGATAAGGAAGGAGTAGGAGAGTCAGATGGAGGGAACGATATATAAAATGGAAACAAAGAGATTTGTGGGAAATTCTGAGATGGCTGGAGAGGAGAAACAACAAAAGATGATTCTGGAGACTACCATCCAGATGAAGAGAATGGACTGGGAGAAGCTGGCAGGGAGGAGGACTATTTAACTTACGTAGATCACCCAGGAGGTTATTGCCTTAATCAAGCTGAATAGCCTTGGTGGCCTGAACTAAGGCTAGTGATAGAAAAGGAGAGATGTGACAACTGGGGAGCTAGAGAAAATATCATGATCTTTGTGGAATTTAAGAAAAAAACCCCAGATGAACATAGGGGGAGAGAAGGATAAATAAGACGAAAACAGAGAGGGAGACAAACCGTAAGAGACTCTTTATTACTATAGGACACAAATGAGGGTTGCCGGAGGGGTGGGAGGTGGAAGGATGGGGTAACTGGGTGATGGGCATTAAGGAGGGCCCTCGTTGTGATGAGCACTGGGTGTTGTATGCAACTGACCTCTACCTCTGAAACTAATAATACACTAATGTTAATTAAATTGAATTTAAATTGAAAAAAGTTAAAAAGAAACATGATCATTTTTATCATATATATTTGTTTTTTAATACTGACTTTTCTCTCCGGAAAGCCTGCTTTGTTCTGGTTTTTCGCTTTTTTTTTTTTTTTAAAGATTTATTTATTTGAGAGAAAAAGAGAGAGAGAGCAGGGGGAGGGGCAAAGGGAGAGCAAGAGAATCCTAAGCAGACTCCTCGCTAAGTGTGAACCTGGACCCAGGGCTTGGTCCCAGGACCCTGAGATCATGACCTGAGCTGAAATCAAGAGCTAGCTACTTAACTGACTGAGCCGCCCAGGCACTCTTCACTTGTAATACAAAGCTTATAGAATGTATTATTGTAGCCCATGGTGATTCTCCACTTAACTGAGCACCCACAGCACTTGCGGTCAATGCTGTTATGATCCTCATGTAGTTTCGTTTGTTGGTTGCCTTCCCAGTTAGAAATGGAACTTTTAAAGAGCAGAGGTCATGTTCTGTACTTACTTGATTTCATAGGATGTAACATTTGAAAACTTTAGCTAAGGCACAAAGAGTTACTAGATACATTTCCTGGAGAGGTTTCAGATCAAAATGTAAAGTTTCAAAAGATGCCTCAAAACCAATTACATGGCTTACAACTTATACTTGCATTGAGGATCTAAAAGAATAGTGCTGAGGAAGTATTTTAAAGAGGATTTCTTGGGAGAGAGCTGGGCTGGGATTTCAACTCTCCCTGAGGGGGCAAATTGAGGTATGATCAACCTTATCTTAAGGCCCGTACAAGGGACTTATTAGAAGTACTTACTGAAGTTGTGAAATGAGGATACAGAAAAGACCAGAGATTTCCTCCTATTTGAAAAATCTCAAAGGCAGCCGACAGGCAGGTTTGCTTTAGATGGAGGAATTGGAGGAGGGTGCATGACTCACATCAAGGGAATCTCAGATGAGAAGTCCTCACTGTTGGGGATCTTTCTAAGAATCCACAAAATAGCTCATGAGAGTCAGTGTTATTTACCAGGGAATACAGGACCATTTTATGACAGTACTAATTTGGTAAGAGTTTTCCTGTGTACTCCAGCTTCTCCCTTCTCTTCTCTATACCCTTTGGCTTTGGAAGAAAGGATCACAATCAGATTGGCAAAATGGAGAAGGGGAGGTACAAGGAAGAAGGATTCTCCCTTCCTTTACTCAGCCCTTTTCCTGAACCCCTACCCAACAAAGTCTTGCAAGAGGGGAGGAGGGAGAAAATTCAATTCCAAATCCAGTTTGAAATTTTGGTTATTGCATGTAATTAGATACTCTGAAGTATGAATTTGAAATGGTGTTTGCAACTTGAAAAGACAGTTGGATTTTTTTTATTACCTGAATGATTAGAACAACCCTGGAGCTTTGGAGTTTTCATCCACATCAGAGGAAGAATATTTCCCATTGATTAATGTTTAAAGGGAGAGTATGAGAAAACATAAAGATGCTTGGTGATTATACCACATGAATCCCATGTGGTAAACTACTGGTTAAACTTTGTCATTTCCAGAGGGTCTGCTGGTGCAATTCTAGGCAGTAAGTGGAAATGCAACATGGTTTGGTACAAAGAGCCTTCTGCTACATCATAGCTGTGTGACCCCGTGAAACACACCGAATTCCTACAAATCCTGATTTCCTAATCTACAAACTAAAGTGAATACATAATATCCACCTTTTTTACTCCATAGTATTGTTGAACAGATCAAATAAGATTGCACACTTAAAGGGCGCCTGGGTGGCTCAGTTGGTTAAGCATCTGACTCTTGATTTCAGCTCAGGTCATGATCTCAGGATTGTGAGATAGTGTAGAGCCTGCCTAAGACTTTTTCTGTATCCACCCCCTTTTTTCAAAAGAAAAAAAAAAAAAAGATTGCACACTTGAAAATGTTTCTGAATTCCAATAGGTACTGAAAATCAATTAAGTACTTGGTGATTTGTGTACTCTGACCAGATGGTACTTTGAAAACTCATAAAATCTTCCCCTCTTGCCCATGGCCTGAGCCATCCTAAACCTATAGCCAAATAAGAACAATTAAAGAAGAAAAAGAAAGCCCCAGAGAAGGATATTCCACAGAACCATCAGTGGCCCTTTTCTATTCCTACCCCTGCTAGGATCATCTGTTCTGCCTGGGTATTCTTAATGTTTTATCACCACTTATAAAAACCACTGACAACTTAGCACTAATGAAAGTTTTCTTCCCTCATCAGTTTTTCAGCACCTTCTCCAACATGAGTGTCGAATTACTGGCCAATTATCTGGAAACTAAAGTGAGCCCAAGAGAGTCAGTGAATTACTAAGAAAAGCATTTACAGAGGGAGGTAACATCGCCAGAGAAGGTTGATTGAAAAAGCGTCTTTGTGTGTCTCACAGAAGGGCTGGGAAAGTAGAAGAGGGCATGAGGCGGAGCCTGAGGGACAGCTTTACTCATCAACAACAAGAGAAGAGTGTGAACATCGCACAGACAATACACTGTCTGTCCGTGGTTATGGCATGGGATCTCCCTGACAAAGCCACTGGGAAACTGGCTGCCACTAATTAAAAATGGCTCTCGCAGTGCTTGAATGTCACAATGTTCCGTTGTATTGTGTAGAATAACAAAAATAGAGGCATTTGTGAAGGAAAACGAACCATGAAATCTAAGTGATGCTGGAGTTTCTGCAGGAAACCATTCCTCTTCTTCCTCTCCCCCAGAATGTTTCCAATTTAGATTCCTCGGCTTCTTGAATCAATGATGATGGTTTCCACCACCTCCACCGCCATACCCTATCTGTCTGCTTTTTCTCTTGTGAGTGGTGCCATTTAAAAGAATATAAACCACCGCTCTCATTGCTACTTTGGAGCTTATGTTCTAAAATGAACTTTGCATTCATAGACCAGTGAGGGGAAAAGTGCACTATGTAACAGAGTGGATCAAGGAATGGAAATGACAGTTGGAGGCCTATTAATTATCTTGTGTTCAGATGTTAAAAGTGATATATTTATATATACATATGGGAATGGGGGAGAAGTAGAGGGCAGTGTAAGTATGCTATTTTAGTTGGTGAAGAGATGGGAATCTGAAGTCAAAAGAGAAAAAAATACAATTTAAGTATAATATTTAAAGTTCTAACAGTGATGAAGAAAAGAACTAAAAATAAATGAACTCTCCAAACTAGGAAGGGAGGGGGAGGAAGTAGAATTAAGCTAAAGTGTTTCATCTTTACTGTCTAAAGTTAACAAGTCGAGAAAGAGAATTGCAACATATTTTTTATAGCAATGGAAGTGACTCTTTGGTTATACACATAAAAGCAATGGCTTTCCTAGGGAGCTGAGGTGAGGCTTCAAGGGGTACCATGGAGCAAAATGTATGTAAGAGTTGGGCTTTGCTTTCTCCCCTCCCCATTCCACCAGAACAACTCTACTATTTATCTGTTTTACATCTTAGGTTACAGTGAACTATTTAGCTGGAAAAAAAAAAGTTTCTTTGCTTTCAAAATGTTTGGAAAACATCATCCTGGGACAAGATGCATCTGTTACAAAGAGCTGGATTAAAATCCCAAATTCTCAAGGGCCAAAGAAATTATAGATAAAAGTGAGCAGCTTTTATAATACAAATCTCCTTGACATACGAATGACCTTACATCCCAAGAAACCCATCATACGTTGAAAATATCGTAGGTTGAAAATGTATTTCATACACTTACCCTACCCAACATCACAGCTTAGCCTAGCCCACCTTGAGCATGCTCAGAACGCTTATATTGCCGATAGTTGGGCAAAATCATCTGATGCAAAGCCTATCTTATATTTACATGTTGAATATCTCATGTAATTTACTGGATACCATACCGAAAGTGAAAAACAGAATGGTGATACAAATACAGAATGATTGTAAGCATATCATAAGTTTGCGGTCTTGATTGATGGCTAACTGGGAGCTGCAGCTCACTGCCCAGCATTACCAGGGATTATCATACCACGAACTGCTAGTCCAGGAAAAGATCCAAATTAAAAAAAATTAGTCCAAGAGAAAATTGCTTTTGCACCATTGTAAAATTAAATTTTTTTT
>CM053609.1:52170158-52188248 GCA_028646535.1 Procyon lotor
CTTTTCCTTCTCACAATGGCCTCCATGTTTTTCCTTATGCTCCACATGTAAGCGAGACCGTAAGATAATTGACTCTCTCCGCTTGACTTATTTCACTCCGCATAATCTCTTCCAGTTCTGTCCATGCTTATACAAAAGTTGGATATTTGTCCTTTCTAATGGAGGCATAATATTCCATTGTATATATGAAATTGAAAATTTTTAAGTTGGACCATTGCAGTTGGAGATCCTCTGTTTAATACATATCCATATAATCTCTCCTTTGAAAATGGATTCTCTCGTACCCACTAGATTCTCCAGAAACCCCAATTTCCAACCTAATCAGGCCATAGCTTATTGAACCAAGAGTGAAGCTCATTGAAGTTTGGAGGTTTTAAATTTAGGTTCTTAGGTCCTAGACTCTGGGATTTGAACTGAGTTGATACATACTTGGGAGCTGTGGTGTGGCTGTCTTTGCCATTTTGCAGCTGGATAATAAAGAAGGAAAGGAAGCAAAGAGGAGATGAAGAGGTATTAAGGAGCCTCAGAGAGAAAAAGCTCTTCTCTCCTTTGCATTTCATGTCCCCCATCCCTCATGAAACCATGAGATTCCATTATCCTAGATCTTTCTAATAAAGCTTCCATTATATTTCTCAAGTGTGCAAGAGTTTTGTTTCCTTGAATCTGAAAAGAAAAAAGGCTTTGTATGAGATATAGAAGAGAATTCACAGAACTTTAGGGAGAGAACTTAGAATGATCTGAAGGTGATAAGAACAGTTAATAAAATTAGTCCAAGAGAAAATCATTAGAATTCAGAGAAGTTCAGAGGACAGAGATTAAAAGAGCACCGTCCATGAGCACCTGCAAGGTGACTTAGTGGCTGGACCTCAGAGAACCTACTGAGATGAGGGTCTAGTGACAGGGAAGACCACCTGTAACGAAGGAGTCTATCAAAGGCATGCATAGGAAAAGACTTTGCTTTCCTAGGGACAGAGAGAACTAAGGGAAGTACCTTACCTTTGGGTTGGGGTTAGAAGTAGGGGGAATAAACAAATAAGGATATTTGCAGCTATAGGTAGACACAGCTATCTAGAAGTGATGATAGGAAGCTAGGAGTGACTAGCATGGACTGAGTAGCACTGGAATCTATCGAAATAATTGCATTAAAAAATCTATTTTCAAGTAATTTACCTAATGTGCACATGAATTTTATCATGGGTTTCCTATAAAGTACAGTGACAAAAATAATTTACTAACGCAGATGCTAGGGCCCCCTGGTTCTGTGAATAAGACTCAAGTGAACCATCCACACCTACCATTCCTAAACCCATCAAGGTTCTTGGCAGAAAATGGGTCTCCTGCTTAATAGGATCCATTCAGGAAGTGTTACAGGGAAAGACAGCAGGCTTTTGCTCTTTTTAGGAATACATATGTGCTCCATCCCGGTGCATTATGGGGGAGGCAGAAGTTTGCTTTATATAAGGGAACACTGATGACATAGATCACTCATCTCAGAAGACATGAACAGACATTTCTCCAAAGAAGACACGGATATCGAACAGACACATGAAAAGATGAGCAACATCATTCTTCATCAGGGAAATGCAAATCAAAACCATAATGAGATATTACCTCACACCTGTCAGAATGGCTACAATCAAAAAAACAAATAAATGTTGGCAAGAATGTGGAGAAAAAGGAAACTTGTGCACTGTTGGTGGAAATGCAAACTTGTACAACCACTGCAGAAGACAGTATGGAGTTTCCTCAAAAGATTAAAAGTAGAACTACCCTATGGTCCAGTAATTCTGCTACTGGGTATTTACCCAAATAATACAAAACACTAATTCAAAAAGATATGCGCTTCTGTGTTTATTGTAGCACTATGTAAATAGCCAAGTTATGGAAGCAGCCCAAATGTCCATAGATAGATGAATGGATAAAGAAGAGGTGGAATGGAATATTTCAATGGAATATTACTCAGACTTAAAAAAGAATGAAAACTTGCCATTTGTAACAACATGGAGGGAGCTAGAGGGTATGATGCTAAGTGAAATTAGTCAGGGAAAGACAAATATCATATGATTTCAGTCATATATGGAATTTAAAAAACAAAATAAACAACAAAAAAAGAGAGAAATAAACTGACTCTTAACTATACAGAATAAACTGATGGTTACCAGAGGAGAGGGGGTGTGGGGGATGGGTGAGATAGGTGAATGGGATTAAAGAGTCAACTTACTGTGATGAGCACTGAATAATGTATAGAATTGTTGAGTCACTGTATTGTACACCTGAAACTACACTAGAATTAACTACATTAATTCTACGTTAACTACACTAGAATTACGTTAAAAATGTACTCATCCCAAAATTTCTGGGTATAGGAAAAGGTGTTGCTATACCATACCATGTACCTCTGAGAAATTTTCTTTTGCCTTCATGGACTCTTTTCTCTAATGACAAAGAAGACACTAGAAGGGTTGAGGGGCACCTGGGTGGCTCAGTGGGTTAAAGCCTCTGCCTTCAGCTCAGGTCATGATCTCAGGGTCCTGGGATCGAGCCCCACATTGGGCTCTCTGCTCAGCAGGGAGCCTGCTTTCCCTCTCTCTCTCTGCCTCCCTCTCTACCTACTTGTCAACTCTCTCTCTCTGTCAAATAAATAATTAGAAAAAAAAAAAAAAAAAAGAAGGGTTGACATACCATTTCTGCAAGGATCTGAACCCTAACCTGAATTCTTGAGATAATCATCTGCAATGCAGCTTTGTTGATTAAGTGCCCGATATTTACCAGTTCATGAACATCTTCAGGAAGACCACTGCCCTTAAAGATGTAGATATATAGTAAAACAACATCTTTATTTTCTTTTTAAAATTACAAACAGAATGCATGCTCCTCTTCATTAATTAAAGCTGAATGCTGCTTTTCAAATCTGGATTTGTGGAACTCCGTAAATATCCTTCAGTGATATCAATTGCATGAGCCCTATTCAAGAAACATTTGATTTAACCCTACAAAAAGGTTTCCCTTTTCTAATTAAGACAAAAGAGACTCTTTGTATTTCTTATTTGGTGGTTACAAGCATATATGCACACCCCTATTTACTTCAAAGCATTTTCCTTTTGCCCTAAAGATACATTTTCTTTTGAAATCAGTAAGGTTCCCCCCACACACATACATTCTTATTATTTTGGCTAATATGTGCTGTTGTTCAGCAAAACCTTCAGAAGTGTAGGTGGTGTTGGAGAAATCACAGGATTTAATGGACAAGCAATCTGGGAAACTGCACCCGTATGCTATATCATATTTTGTATTCCACATTCCTACACAGTGTCATGGCTCTTCTCAGAGGGAAATTTGCATTGTTGTCCTTGAGAATAAGAATAGATCAGAGTTTGCTATTATGTAACCGTAATCCATTATTAGACGGTGCCTTTCACGCATGGTAACCGAGCTCCAAATGGACTTTTCTCTCCATGGTCCTCACTCCACAGCTGACAGAGGCCAGTCTGTTCTACCAGGTTTTCTCTGGTGTGATCCCCAGCCAACCTGCTTGAGAATCACCTCATCCCACATCCCCTGAATGCTACCCACCAGTTTTTCCTTTCTGTGGCAGCAGTTCTTAAACTTCACTGCACATTGGAATCACCCAAGGAGCTTTAAAGAATAATGATGCCTAGTTTCATCTCCAGAGATTCTGAATCAATGGGTCAGTGGTGAGGCTTGAACATTAGGGTATTTGGAAAGCCCCCTAAGTGATCCTAATATGTAGGCAAGGTTTAGAACAACTGCTCTAGGGCTCCTTAGACTGTGGGAGGGGAGTCTGATTATTTCCATGTCACTTCCCCTCATTGTGCTTGGCCTTGGGGTCCTGAAAGAACTGGTTTGGGAATATGCTGATGTGCAAATACTACAGAAAGCACTTCATTTCTCACTCTTTGTAGGCAGAGATGGTTTCTGTCTTCCAGAAACTTTTCCTCACTATTGATGATCTTTGCCCTATAGGATGCTCAACTACACTTTCCCCTAAAGTCCTACAAACAGTATTAGGAGTAAACAGTCTAAGAGGACCAACTATGACCAACTATTCATAATCACACTCCAGGCTTCATAGCCTCTGGACTACAGCTGTATCTTAAATAATACACTAAGCACAAAATGTAAAGAAATCATTTGGTACACTTAGATATTGTTGACAAGAATTCTTAATTCTTGACTCTTGTTCCTTTTCTTCTACCACCCTCAAAAGTTCAGGAAGATAATCCATGAGTCCCTCTTCCAGCTTCTTCCCATTCTTTTCTGCCTTCTTGCCTTTGCTTAAGCTTCTGTATTTTTGAAATATCTTTCTTCTTATTCCTCCTCTACCTGGTGAACTCATTTCATTGTGCAATTGTCCCAGAAGAGGTTCCTCTAAATAGAATAAATTGTTTTTACATGCTTAAACTTCATCTTGAACCCATTTTAAAGATTTATTTATTTATATATTTGAGAGAGAGAGAGACATGGTGAGAGAGAAAACGAGCATGAACAGGAGGGGCAGGGAGAGGAAGAGAGACTCTCAAGCAGTCTCCATGCTGAGTCCAGAGCCGGACATGGGGCTTGATCCCGAGAGCCTGAGATCACACCTGAGCAGAAACCAAGAGTTAGACATTTAACTGACTGTGCAACCCAGGTGCCCCTTGAACCTATCTTAATGGCAATTCTCCTCAAATTGCATCATAGCTAGTTGTTTTCACAACTGTGGTCTTTGCTAGATTAATACAACAAAACTTTAATGAGTAGCCATGAGTGCCAGAATGTGGGTTAAGCAACACAAAAATGACCGATATTTTCTCTGCCCCCTTGGCCCCTTAGGAGTTCATACTGGAGTGAGGCAGATCAACAAATCGTTACAGTATCCCCTGATAGATGCTATAAAATATGGATAAACAATGGTAAGGAAATTCTAAGGGCTTAGTGTCATTGTTTAAGGTGGTAATATTTAATTTCTGGGTGCCAGAACCATCCTCAAGTGTTACGGAAAGTTGGATTATTTGGGTAAACAGCTAACCTTTGTCAAAATATTCTTTTGGGAAAAATTTTACTATATCAGTACAGTTGGAAACAATATTCTGGCTAGGATCAACTATTGGTCACCAACAGAATGGCTATTATTATGACATGAGTGGTGTAGAAACTTTTTAGATTTTGTGCTACCTCCAAAAGGTTGGGCTCGTTTCTATGATTTCAAGATACAAATCCCCAGGTGCAGGAGGAAAAAAAAATACTGGCATTTGAAGTCATTAGATTTGGGTTTTTACCTAGGCTCCATTATTTATTAATTAAGTGGCTAAGTTACTTCTTTCCCTGAGCATCAATTTCTTAGTGACATGAAGATAAAAATGGAGAGTTCACGTGGTTGTTTGGATGATTAAATAAGATAACGCAGCTAAGGCACTAAACACAGTGTCTGACACATAAAGAAAATCTAGTCAATGTTGATTTCCCACTATACACCTTCAAAAATTAAAAAAAGAACAGGTTGCTCCAAAGCCAGAGGGAAAATGCCAGACGACTTTTGGAACAGATATCAGCTGCTTGCTCCTTCTTTTATCTGGGGAGTAGTATCATTCCATAACTTGCAGAGCTTGTCAGCAGCTGAAGAATTAATTCCATCCCCACCCCCCAGTTCCCTCTCCCAGTTTAGACTCAGGCCACTTAGGTTCAGAGTGTCCTGTGTCCAGGGTGAGCAGAATTCATGGCCCTACTCCTTCTGAGCTAACCTCTCAAGGCTGACTGGCGGAGGAGTGCTCATGGTTTCTTTCACTCTTCAAAACCACACAAGGCCGCCTGGAGAAGAGAAAGAAGGTTGTTTCATCTGCAGTTCAGTAAATATCTCAGGGCTGGGCATAGAGCAAGGACTTGTAAAATGAAAGAGGAAGGGCTTTCTGATTTGTGTCTGGCTCCCCCCAACCCTGAGCAATCTGTTCCTGTTTAAAACAAAAAGCAAAACACGTTTCCTCAAACCAGTTTAAGAGAATAGTGATGACTAAGGCAGTATATTTATTTCAGCTGTCACAGGAGGCATGGATTCCTGGATTCTTATTTTTAAAAATTCTCCTATAGTTCTGAAAATACTGCTTTCCTTCCTAGGGACGCTTGAAAAGAAATTCTTTTTTGGACATCAAAATGCCAGGGGAGCAAGTTCTCCATTTGGAAACATATTCTTGTTCAAAAAGATTAGAAAAGTTGGTTGAGAAGATCACAGACCTAAAGATGGTTGAGCAAGGCTAAAAAAAATTAATAAAGGGACAAATGGAAATTGCACTCATTCATTCTAGAAATAACCATTAGCACCTGCTGTGCCCCACAGGCCATTGATATAATTCTGGGTCAACAAACAGGTACCTGAACAACAGGTACCTGACTCCTCATGGTTCTTAACAGCCTAGGGTGTTAACCAGAAAACACATCATCACAATCCAGTGTGATAAAAGCACTGGTAGCAGAAGTGTAAGAAGGTATAAGAGAGGATGCAGAGACCCAGAGGATGAGCAAAACTGAGCTGGACAAAGAGAGTGGTAGGTAGAAAGGTTATTCTAGGCGGAGGGAACAATGTATCTTAAGGCTTAGAAATATGAGAGTAGAGTGGGTTTGAGGAAAGACATTCATTTCAGTGTATGTGGATCATGAATGTAGCAGGAGGAGTAGCTAGAGATGGGGTTGGTGGGATACCCATTGTCTTCCTTTCAGCAACTTGATGCTGGTAAAATGTGGATTTAGGATTGAGAGGAAGGTAAAATTCCTTGGAGATGTTGGCCTCAAGCCATGTGCTCCAAATGAATCTTGCCAAGAGAGATGTGTCATGCGGTTCCTTGTTTCCCATTTTATGATTGTTTCATGCTGCTTCTCGACTCCTCTCGGAGTGCTTACCCTCAGACGGGTCCAAGGATATGGGCACTACCTCGGATCTGACTCGAGTTTTCGATATCCCTTGGGGTAATGTAGTTGGCACCACCTGTCACCTTCCTTTGGAGTTAGCCCTCCTGTTGGCTTAGTTGCTCTTGCCCTACACCATTAGTTCTGGCCTCTTAGGCTTTCCTTGCCAATTCACCGCAAGTTCTAATTGTCAGTATTGACAGTTCATTTCTCCTGGCTGTGTTACACTCTCTCCTCACCAAGAACTAAATGTTCAACAACCTCAGGGTGATCCATTCAACCTGTTTGACTTTTCTGGTCCTGTAAATCAGATTCTCCTGCCCTCCAAGTTACCTCCTTTTGTGCTTCTAACCACAGAGAGTTGCTAAGTACAGATTCATGGTTAAACCCAAAGGGACCACAAAATGCCTATATTTCTTCCTTGGTCATTGTATATCAACTCTGTTGTTCTTCCTCTATTACCTTCCTACCTCATCCTCTCAAAGTTGTTTCAGATACATTTCTTTCTCTATAATCCCCCAAGCTTTCTTTACGTGCCACTGCAGAAATACTGACAATCCTACTTTTCTTCAGTAAAATTAAGGCTATTTTTGATCTTCCTCTTAACATATCCATGTTTCTTTATCTACATAGGATTCTTCCTTCCGGGATCAGCTAAGAAGTAGCTCTTTTCTTTTCTCTTCTCTTGCTTATGGATTGTTCTTTTTGGGGCTCCTTAACCAGGTCAAAGTTCTGTATTTGTTTGACTTAGCACTGTTTCTGTATATACTTGTGGGCAAATCCAATTACATCCTGATTCACCTCATGCAAAACTGACAAAATGAGATCTCTTTCCTTCTACATATCCCCCCGCCCCCACACACACACATTTTGCAGGAGGAAAGAAAACACAATGTATTGTATTTATTAACTCAGCTGCTAACCATTTTCTGGACTTTCTTCCATGATACCTCTAATAGAGTACTGGGCATATAGAACAAACTGAAATACTGAAATTACTGATCAATGGATAGATTAAAGTAGCGCGTGACTCTTATTCAGCTCCATTTATCTCCTCCTTTCAAAGAACAACCATGTTCCTGGCCTAGTTCATCTTGTCTGGTTAATTACCTCCACGCCTGATTTACCTTTTTGTTTTTTCTTGAATCAGTCATCAGTTTTCTCTGGTACTTATGATTAGGAATTCTTTAGCCCACGAACGGGCTCTTTAGTTAAATCAGTGTCTACCAATTAGCTCTCATAATACAGTTCTTAAGAAATTGGTACAAACTTTATTTTTGCAGCCACCTACAGAAAAACAGTGGCAAATATTCCACACCTCAACTGAACAGGTTTTTTGGGTTTTTCGGGTTTTTTAAGATTTATTTATTTATTTGAAAGAGAGAGAGAACGAGCAGGAGAGAATCCCAAGCATCCACTGTCCCCCTCCCCCAGCCAAGTATGGAGCTTGGTGTGGGGCTCAATCCCATGATCCCAAGATCATGACCTGAGCCAAACCCAAGAGTATGATGCTTAACTGACTGAGTCACCCAGATACCCCTGAACAGGTCTTTTAATTCATAATATTTCCAGTAGTTTTTCTTTGAGTGATCACTCTTGTTTGGCAGGTTGGGCAGGGCTCAACATTGGAGGGCTAATTTTTCCATGTTGTTGGGTGACTCAGTTAACCCCTCATTATTCCAATGCTGCTTTTGATAGATCCCCACTGCCTCCCAGTATTCAAGATTCTCCACTGTTGGATTAGAGCTGAGCATGGCTTTTGATGTAATAGCTAAGATATTTTTAATGTCTTGGGAAGGTAATGTGGAATAGCATTAAGAGTACTTGGTTGAAATTCAGGAAATTTTGGGTTTAGTCCTAAATCTGATAATCACTGAAAATAAATCATCCTTAATCTCTCTGTGTCTCAAGTTTTATCTTCTAAAAAACAAACTTTCCTTTATTTTTTAATTTTTTTATTTTTCTAAGATTTTATTTATTTATTTGACAGACAGAGATCACAAGTAGGCAGAGAGGCAGGCAGAGAGAGAGGGAGGAAGCAGGCTCCCTGCTGAGCAGAGACCCTGATGCGGGGCTCGATCCCAAGACCCTGAGATCATGACCTGAGCCAAAGGCAGAGGCTTTAACCCACTGAGCCACCCAGGTGCCCCAAAACAAACTTTCCTTTAAGTTAAACATTTCATGGGTCCTATATCTCCAGAACTACTATGAAAGAAATACCTTAGGGACTTTTCTTTATCCTCATTACTCCATAATTTCACTGTCATGGACATTGCTGTGGGCCTTCGTAAGGTTTTTTTTTTTTTTTTAAAGATTTTATTTATTTATTTGACAGAGAGCGAGAGAGAGAGATCACAAGCAGGCAGAGAGGCAGGCGGGGGGGGGGGGAAGCAGGCTCCCCGCTGAGCAGAGAGCCCGATGCGGGACTCGATCCCAGGACCCCGAGATCATGACCCAAGCTGAAGGCAGAGGCTTTAACCCACTGAGCCACCCAGGTGCCCCCGTAAGGTCATTTTTAAGTAATCTATAGGCACTATTAATTTGGAGACATGTCTCAGAATTTTTCTCATAGTACCTGAGCCTGAGAATTTTAAAGAAGCTTACCCAAAGTCATATATCCTGGAAGTATAAATGTAGAGAATCTAGTTTGTAAAGAAGATGAGATTAGAGGCAGTCTTCAAAAGGCAATATTTGAAGGGAAATTGGCTGAGAATTTTTCTGAATTAAGAGAGACATGAGATATGAATCCTTAGACGGAGAGTGCATTTCAAGTTTCAAGTAACATAAATAAAATAAATCTACCTCACAGTGAAATTGCAGAATAGCAAGGGTAACAAGAAAAATCTCAAAGGCCAGGTAATCCCAAAGAAAAACTATCTACCAAAAAAATTAGATTTCCAGTAGACTTCCCATCTGTAATCGTTGATTTTAGAGGACAATGAAGTAAACACCTACAAAGTCCTAGGGGAAAATAACTGACAACTTACAATTCTATTCCCAGCTAAATGGTTATTCAAAGGTAAGGGAAAACTGAAGGCATTTCAGGCATACATTCCACCCACAAATCCTTTCTAAAATAGTAACTATACCACAAAGACAAGAATATTCAGAGGGGATGGGGTGATGTAATAAATAACAGTGAGCACTAAAGTTGAAAGATGTTGGTAAATTTAGGAAGAACCGTTGGATTATTAAGAATAGGGGCACTGGGTAGCCTAGATGGGTAAGCGTCTGCCCTCAGCTCAGGTCATGATCTCCGGGTTCTGGGATCAGGCACCATGTCAGGTTCTCAGCTTAGCAGGGAGCCCACTTCCCCCTCTCCCTTTGCTTCTCCCCCTGCTTGTGCTCTCTCTGTCTCTCTCTATCTCAAATGAATAAATCAAATCTTTAAAAATAATAATAATACTGCCTTGTGTTAAGTAATAAGAACTCAAAGCTATATAGTAATAATTTAATGGGTATGGGACATGTTCTCGGGTTCTAAGGTCATTATCTTGGAGATACCAAATAATGTAGACTTTGTTAGAAAAACATATATCTAAGTACATATGTTAGAGAAACCACTAGAAGAATAGAAATATAACCTATAGCTTCTACACCAACATAGAAAAACCTTATATTCCAACTGAATTACAGGAATGAGGTAGGGGGAACCCCTGAACAAAAACAAAAACAAAAACAAAAACAAAAACAAGATGAATAAATCTAAATGTATAATAAATAATGATCACTGAACATATATTATTTTAATCATGAGTCTTATTTTACAGAGTTTCAAATTACTCTTGATTTCCTATGCGGTTTGGGAGGAAGGAGGGAGTGGCAAGGGGGTGGAAACCATTTAAAATACTGGGATTTTCAGAGCTGGTTTACTCTCATAACCAATTGTTAGCACAAAGTTGAAACTTTCTTCCCTTAATATTATTTATGACATAATTTCAGAGAGATTTCCAGCTACTTTCTAACTTTTATGAAAACCATGTTTATTTAATACAGAGAAGAAAATACCTTTGCATTGCCTCTCAAACACCTGAAATCTGGTGTTTGATTTCACTTCCCAGATGGCCTCTTAATCTAGCTCTTTATAGACAACCCATAGGTTAGCAATGTTAAATAGTATGCTGCAATTTTAGAAACTGTTGTCTATGTTTACTACAATTATAAAGAGGTATTTAAAACCTTTTCATTTTGCCATTAGGAGAAAAAAATAGGATTTGGAGTAATCAGTTGTTATGGGCACATGTTGAAGTTAAATTAAAGCTATGTTTAGTTTGCTTATAACACAGTCTGATTTCAAGAACAGCCTGGGTTTTTGAAAGTTGGATATTTGTAAATATTCTAAATTCAATTGCTTAAGTTCCTCGACTGGCTACTGACCTTCAAAAACCAAGAAATCATCACACTATGCTTTGTAGTTACAGTGAGGCTTACATTCTCAATCTAATCACCTATTTTGTTCATTCAACTAGTAGCTATTTTTGTCTTAGTATATCAAAAAACTTTTTTTTTCTTTTTTGCTTGAGCTTTGGGTGCTTGAGCTTAAGTTTACCTTTTTTGTTCTCAAGGCAAATTGTAGGTCACTGAGTTACAAGTATTAGTGCTCTTAGGAATTCCTTAGTCCAAACTTCCATTGTATAGAAGATGACACTGAGGGTAATTTCCCCAAATCCTTAGAACTCATTAGTGATAATAAGAAATGACCTAAAACCTAGATAATTCGTGGGTTGTTTTTTCAGAGCTCTTTATAACATGGCCATTTCACCATTTGGGCAAAAGAGTTGTTTTATTTCAACATTTAACAAATATTATTTCAATCAATGACACACCCTAATGTTAAACAAAAGACTGTCAGTAGAAATTCAGTGAAGCAAATTATCAAAACTTATTGAGAAATGTTGTGGCTGTGGTCTACACTGGCTAATTCACAAGCAGAAAGTCATTTAAGAAATTCCTGGATTCAGCCTTTTCTGATTAATACTGTGTGAAATAGTAATTTATTGTTATTTAAAAATTATAGAGTATTTCATGCATACAAACAAGGATTAAAGGGTCTTTGTAAGTCACTATACCGGGTTTGTTCCATACTTCAAAAATACCTGCTAAGAAGATCCTTGACACCAAATCAGTTCAATTCTACAAATGTTTATTGACAACCCAGTTTGTCAAATGTATTGTGTGAGTCATCATGTAACATATGAAGATGAAAGAATACCCAGAGGCTTTACAATTTAATTATAACAGGGAGCCAGTGGAGCCCAATTCTGAAAATTGTGAAGATAGAGCACCGCTATTTTGAAGTTGAATTCAGTTTGGGCTCATAAAGTGAGAGGGAAGAATTAGTCTTCAGGGGAACTTTTTTCTTTGTCTTGGGAGGGATTATTTTGCTTTTAGGATTGTGAATTTAAATCATGGACCTCTCTACCTACTGCTCAGGGAGGTCTGAGTATAATGGAGTAATGTAAATGTACTTGCTTCAGACTGATAAGTGAAATAATTTGTTAAATAAATTGAGTGTATGAGCACAATTGTAGTCCAACAGAATTGGATAATTTTTCCCCTGGAATTTGAATGGAAGTAACCTATAGAATTTGAATGGAAGTAACCTATAGTAACCTATAGACAGAAATGGATTGTTCCTTGATTATTTGTGTCTGAGTCTGTTTGTGAAAAACTGCTTGCTTTCTATGAGCTTTTTTTTCTTTTTCCAGAGAACAGAGCTAGACTGTATTTCCTAGTTTTCCTTATAATTAATTGTGACCATGTGATTGCTTCTTGTCAAAAATATATAAGTAAGAGTGTTGTGTGTCATTCCCAGGCCAAGGCTGTTAAGAAGTGGACAGGCCTTCCCTATTCACTCTTTCTCCTTTCCTTTGAAAAATGCAGTTGACAGAGTCTAGAGGAAGGCAGAGTCTAGAGAAGATGAAAGAAGCCTGGGTCCCCAAATTGCCTCAAAGAGAAACACTACCTGCAGACCTAGGACTCTATCTTTTATCACCAAATAAAAGGAAAATAAACTCTTTTGTTGAGATTTGTCATATTTGTTACAGCAGCTCACATTACCCTAACTTATACAGTGTTGTTGGCTATGTGCTGCCTCATAGCAAACTGGGGAAGTGGACTTCTACCACATAAGCATATAGGCTCATCTATCTACTTAACATGTGGAGAGAGACTGTGCAAAGGAACAGCAGTCATTTGGTGGGGCAATACATTGAACCACTGATATCTCACACATGGCAATTTTTTGAGACAATAATTCAGATATTAAGAAATTATTGAGTTAGGATTAAGATTAGGAAATATATAAGATTTCAGAATATTAATATTATCATTTATTAGCCTCTCAGGTCTCAGAAGATGAGACCCATACTTAGTGGGATAGAATAGAATCTTCCTTTCTTTTTTTTTTTTTTAAGATTTTATTTATTTGACAGAGAGAGACACAGCGAAAGAAGGAACACAAGCAAGGGGCATGGGAGAGGAAGAAGCAGGCTTCCTGCTGAGCAGGGAGTCCTATGCGGGGCTCAATTCCAGGACCCTGAGATCATGACCTGAGCTGAAGGCAGAGGCTTTAACCCAATGAGCCACCCAGGTGCCCCTAGAATAGAATCTTCCTAAAGTGAGTTCATGGTTCTATCAATCATTCAGGGATGAGAAAGAAAGTGAATCTAGGAGAGTTGGGATTTATTTAGGCTTGGGGTTGTAGGGTGGGAGGCCCAAAGAATTTTCCTGGTGGTTGTTGAGTTTGATCCAACCACATGAAAGCCTGAGATTTTAGACTGAGTTTAGCCTTTTGAGTTCCATGACCAGATTTTTTTTTTTTATTGTGCTAAGAACACATAACATGAGATTTACTCTCTCAACAGATTTTTAAGTATACAATACAGTATTACTATCTATTGCACAACAGATCTCTAGAACTTATTCATATCATGTAACTGAAATTTTACACCCATTGATTACCAACTCTTCCTTTTTCCCCCCTCTCTCCAGCCCCTGGTAGCCACCGCTATATTCTTTGCTTCTATGAGTTTGACTATTTTAGTTACTTCATACAAGTGGAATCATGCAGTATCTGTCTTTCTGTGATTGACTTATTTCACTTAGCATAATGTCCTCAAGTTTCATCCATGTTGTCACATATTGTAGGATTTTCCTCTTCTTTAAGACTAATATTCTATTGTATGTCTATGTCATGATTTCTAATCCATTAGTCCATCAGTAGACATTTAGAGTGTTTCTACATCTTAGCTATTATGAGTAGTGCTGTAATGAACATGGAAGTGCTAATCTTTTTAAGATCTTAATTTCAATTCTCTTAGATAAATGCATAGAAGTGGGATTGCTGGGTCATACGGTAGTTCTATTTTTAATTTTGGGAGGAACCTCCATACTGTTTTCAATAGTGTCTGCTCTCTTTGTCATTCCCTCCAACAGTCTACAGGATTCTTATTTTTCCACAGCCTTGCCAATATTTGCTTTCTTCTGGTTTTTTTTTTTTTTTTTTTAATAACTGCTATCCTAACAGGTATGAGATAGTATCTCATTGTGGTGTTGATTCACATTTCCCTGATGATTAACAATGTTGAACATCTTTCCATATGCCTGTTGGCCATTTGTATATCTTCTTTGGAAATGGTTAGTTTTAATGGCCCCATTGTGGTATGGTAACATTATTCTTTAAGCCTTCAGTGAAATATTGCTGAAAGTCACAAACTCATCTCACATGTCATGTGGGCAAGAGAAGCGGATGTGAACAGGTAGAAAGCAAAACAATTTGCAGCACTTATGGGGATAGACTGAAGACCCTATCAGGTCTTTTGGTCTCTGTTATTGGTGGTGTGAATGTGCTTCAAATTCCAGGGTCTTTTGTCACAGAGCTAAACACACACAAATGGCCCAAGAGTCCTTCAGAGAAGATGAAGGAAGATCTAGGAGGAACTAAGGGGGAGCCGTTTGTGTAGCTGTTTCCTCAAGCCAATAGGGTAAGCCAGCAGATCAACACGTATGAGTTACAGAATGTTTACTGCCTCACTTCCTTTCTCCAAATCTCTCTTGTGATCTGCCCCTAACGAGAATCACACAGGAAAGGGAATTCTGGAAAATACAGGTCAGCCTAGTCAAGTTGTCATATTACAAAGTCACTACAATAATGTCTTAAATATTTTATGGGTCATTGTCAGATGTTATACAGGGGAAGAGTTTCAGGCTCTCTAGTTTACCTTGTTGCTTGATAAAGAATTCTTGACTGTAAGCTTTGCAAAGTTAGTGCAATTGCCTTCTTTTGCACTCTGATGCCTAACACACTCACTTTTATATATTAGCCTCTTAATAAACATTTGCTGAATAAATGATTGTGTATGTTCTAGATACCCTGCTAGGGCCCAGGGGTAAAAACTAAGACATGTTCTTTTCTTCCTTCATGGAATTTGGAATCTAATTAGAAAAGATGATAGATGATAGATAGATAGATAGATAGATAGATAGATAGATAGATAGATAGATAAAAAATCTTTTGTTTTATTGTGGCAGAGATGGGATGGATGATTACTAAACCTGTTTCTTCTTCTTTCTGGGCCTACAATGAGACTGCAGTTCTCAACTTTCCTTGCAATGAAGCATTGTCATATGTCTGGCAATAGAATTTAAGGAGACATGATGTGCATCACTTAAAGATCTGGTCTATATTAACCTCCACGCGTGATCTTTCCTACTCCTTCTCCTTTTATAGCTCCATAGGGATGAATATGACACTTTTGCAAGGTGTATATTGAAGATGTTTTGGAAACAATGTGCTGATGATGGCAGAATTCAAAGATGGAAGAGGCCTGGGTGCTCGATCTACCACTTAGAGTGGATCTGGCATCCAATCAGGACGACTTGCCATCAATACCAGATCATTTGGTGAGCAAAATACATAAATTTTTACTTTTGAAACTATTAATATTTGGGAGTCAGTTATTACAGCCATCCATGTCACTCTATGTAATATAATGATTTATGGTAAGAAATTCAGCTTATAGCCAAATTATTTATATATAGGTACAAATAAATATAAATGTATATACATATACCACACACATCCCTTTCTGCTGCTTTCCCATGATCCAGCTGTGTGATTTCTGGTCAGTGATTCCAGGTTTTGAATAATTTGTAAGTGTTCAGTTTCTACACAACTTTTTTATCTGCTAAGAATTTAAAAATCACATTCTCTGTTCAGCTTTTAATGTTGGGATCCACATTAGTTTTATATGCTCTCCCATGTTTTTAGTTTTGTTGTGGGTTTTTTGACTCATGAATTTTATTTCTGTTTGTAGATAAATGTAAGGGTGGAATTTTTTTTTTAAGATTTTGTTTATTTATTTGACAGAGAGAGAGATCACAAGCAGGCAGAGAGGCAGGCAGAGAGAGAGAGGAAAGCAGGCTCCCTGCTGAGCAGAGAGCCTGATGTGGGGCTCGATCCCAAGACCCTGAGATCATGACCTGAGCTGAAGGCAGAGGCTTTAACCTACTTTAAACTTTAACCTAGCGCCCCAAGAGTGGAATGTTAATAAATTTTAGTTTAGTTCCATAATGTCAAGAATTTAAAAATTAAAAAATGGATTGATTAAATACATATATAATTAAATAAGTTTGTCTATGCTGAGAAATACATTAAAATAAAAAGCTAAGTGGGATAGCTTGCCATGTTATATTGATATTCAAGTTAATAGCAAATTTTATAATCCAATATTCATCAAAAATAGCCTAATTGGATTTAATCTATTTTATGGAGTCTTCTTTAAATGTATCACAAGGGATTAGAAAAACTTCTAAAAGTGCATTGATTCCTAAGCTTGTGAACTTCACCGAACTGGGAGTCAAAAAAACCAAAAATCTGAAGATGATTGTGTTAATTTTGAATCATATGATCTCAGATAATCACTTTTCATTTATTAAACACAAACCTCTAAACACACACACAGACATATAAGTCCACCATGAATAGAATTGAAACATAAATGCATGTGCACACACACACACACACACACACACACACACACACACATTAATCCTATGCACAGTGAAATTGGGACAGGACAGGGGATTTGCATTTTCCAACTTTCAATCTTTCTCACTGTCTGAGATTTTTTTTGCAGGGATTTCTGTACTTTAAAAATAATAAACCATCTATGAGTCCTGATATCAAAACCAGAAAAAGATATTACAAGAAAACTATAGATCATAGCTTTTATGAATATAGATGCTAAATCCTCAAAAAAATGGTAGCAAATATAGCAACATATAAAAAGAACTATACGCTATGATCAAGTGGAATTTATCCCAGGAACACAAGGTTGGCTTAACATCTGAACAGCAGTGAATGTGATACATCATATAAATAGGTAAAAGGATAAAAACCACATGATCATGCTGATAGATGCAGAAAAAAGCATTTGACAAAATTCAACACCACTTCATGAAGAAACACTCAATAAATTAGGAACAGAAGCTATCTTCTTCAACTTGACAAAGAACATCTAGGAAAAACCTACAGCTAACATCATACTTAATGATGAAAGACTAAATGTTTCTCTTTAAAGTCAGGAAAAAGACAGGCCTATCTGTTCTGCCACTTCTATCCAACATCGCACCAAGTTTCTAGGCCAGCAAATTAGGAAAGAAAGAGAACAATAAGGTACCTAGATTGAAAAGAAGGAAGTAGAATTTTCTCTCTTTTTAGATGATCTTATATATAGAAAATTCTAAACAAACTCTTAAAATTAATAAATGAGCTTTGCAAATGGCAGCATATAAGATTAATATACAAAAAACAATTGTATATCAATATGCAGCAGTGAAAAATCCAAAAATGAGATTAAAGAAATAATTCCATTTATAATAGCATTTAAGAAAACAAAATATTTAGGAATAAACGTAACAAAATAGTACAAAACATAGCCACTGAAAACTACAAAACATTGTTGAAAGAAATTAAAGACCTATGTAAAAAAGAAGACCTAAATAAATGGAAAGATAACTCCTGTTCATGGACCAAAAGATTTAATATTGCTAAAATAACAATAGTATTCAAAGCAATCTGCAGATTCACTTAAATCTCTAACAAAATCAGCTGTTACAGAAATTGATAAGCTGATCCTAAATTTGCAGAGACATAAATAATCCAGAATAGCCAAAACAGTCTTGAAAAAG
>CM053609.1:52188748-52238932 GCA_028646535.1 Procyon lotor
AAGACAGCTCGGGACAAGAGGTCTGTTCATACAATGGTAGAAATATTAGATTGGCAGCAGACCTATCCACAGAGACCTGGCAGGCTAGAAAGGACTGGCATGATATAGTCAGAGCACTAATCGAGAAAAATATGCAGCCGAGAATACTATATCCACCTAGCCTGTCACCAAAAATAGAAGGAGAGATAAAAAACTTACAGGAAAAATAAAAACTAAAAGAATTTGCAAACACCAAACCAGCCCTACAGGAAATATTGAAGGTTGTCCTCTAAGCAAAGAGAGAGCCTAGAAGTAACAGACCAGAAAGGGAGAGAGACAATATATAGTAACAGTCACCTTACAGGCAATACAAGGGCACTAAATTCATCTTTCAATAGTTACTCTGAACATAAAATGGGCTAAATGCCCCAATCAAAAAACACAGGGCATCAGAATGGATAAAAAAATAAGACCTATCAATATCCTGTCTGCAAGAAACTCATTTTAGACCCAAAGACACCTCCAGATTTAAGTGAGAAGGTGGAAAACAATTTACCATGCTAATGGACATCAAAAGAAAGCTGAGGTGGCAATTTTTATATGAGATAAATTAGATTTTAAGCCAAAGACCATAATAAGAGATGAGGAAGGATACTATATCATACTTAAAGGGTCTGTCCAACAAGATCTAACAATTTTAAATATCTATGCCCCTAACATGGGAGCAGCCAATTAATTATGTAACCACTTAATAACAAAAGCAAAGAAAAACATCAAGAATGATACAATAATAGTAGGTGACTTTAACACCCCCCTAACTGAAATGGACAGATCATCTACGCAAAAGATCAACAAGGAAATAAAGGCTTTAAATGACACACTGGACCAGATGGACATCACAGATATATTCAGAGCATTCCCTCCCAAAACAACAGAAAACACATTCTTCTCTAGTGCACATGGAACATTCTCCAGAATAGATCATATCCTGGGTCACAAATCAGGTCTCAACCAGTATCAAAAGATTGGGATCATTCCCTGCCCATTTTCAGACCTCAGTGCTTTGAAACTTGAACTCAGTCACAAGAGGAAAGTTGGAAAAAACTCAAATACATGAAGGCTAAAGAGCATCCTACTAAAGAATGAATGGGCCAACTAGGAAATTAAAGAAGAATTTAAAAAATTCATGGAAACAAATGAAAATGAAAACACAACTGTTCAAAATCTTTTGGACACAGCAAAGGCAGTCCTAAGAGAAAAGTATATAGCAATACAAGTCTTTCTCAAGAAACAAGAAAGCTCTCAAGTACACAACCTAATCCTACTCCTAAAGGAGCTGGAGAAAGAACAGCATATATCTCTCTGATATGAGGAATCTGAGAAGCAGGGCGGGAGGTTGTGAGGGAAAGGGGAAAAAATGAAACAAGATGGAATCGGTGGGGAGACAAACCATAAGACACTCTTAATCTTATGAAACAAACTGAGGGTTGCTGGAGGCTTGGGGGGGTAGGGATAGGGTAGCTGGGTTATGGACATTGGTGAAGGTATGTGCTATGGTGAGTGCTGTGAAATGTGTAAGCCTGATGATTCACAGACCTGTACCCAAATAATACATTATATGTTAATACATTATATATTATATATAATACCTTATGTTAATATAAAATAATAAAAATATAAATAATAAGAATTTTTAAAATAATAAATAAAATATAAAAATAAATAATGTAAAAATAAAACAAAAACAAAAAATAATAATGGTGGTATAGAAGTCTATAGGAACATATAATTACTGAATATCATGATTATACCTAAGCAAATTATTTCTCTTAGGATATAGGAATTATTATGTTAAGTATTGACTAAATTCTTTAAGAAAAAAAGATTTATTTATTTTAGAGGGAGACAGCAGGGCATGGAGCAGGGGGAGAGGAAGAGAGAGAATCTCAAACAGACTCCGCACCAATCAGGGAGCCCAATGCAGGGCTCCATCTCATGACCCTGAGGTCATGACCTGAGCCAAAATCAAGAGTCAGGTCCTTAACCGACTGAGACACCCAGGTGCCCCAGTATTGACCAAATTCTTGTTTTAAGTTTAGCAACTATAATAATAATTTGTAGTAATAAATTATTATTATTTAATTCTTGTTTTAGTTTATCCTGAAGAGTATGGGAAAATATATTTCTCAGACAGAATCACAAATTTGTTTATTTTGCCAGAGAAACATACCTTACTAAACATTAAACATCTGTTTAATGTTTCTGATTGTTTTTCACTTACAGTGAGCTTGTCAATAAAAAGAATCATTCAGAGAAAATATTTTAAAAAATGATGATTTTCATCATGTAGCTGTTCTGGGTTATGATGAAGGTAGGAAAAAGCAGGTTTTCCAGCTATCTGGGGCTTAAAAATGGTTCATACTATGAATGGGGTTGATAGGAGAGCTGCCTATAGCACGATTTCTAAGAATGTCTCTTGCTGGTGGACGTTGGGAACCAATAGGAGAAGTTGGCTAGTCTGACACAGAACAGTAAGAGAAGTGGCTTTCTTAAGTCAAGGACGCAGGCTCATCACCGTTGGAAGTGGTGATATCGATAGTGAACAAAGTTCTGCAGAAAATGTCATTTTTCTGTGAGGAGTCTGAAAGCTGAGGCTTACCAAAGTCTACTCAGAAAGGCACCACAAACAGGCAGTAACACTAACTGCCATGTCCTCTTTGGATGTGAAAAGCGTTCTCTGTAGTTATCCAGAACTATGGCCAAAATTCAAATAAATGTCTAAAAACAGAGATAATTGGAAGGACAAAAACATAAGCAAATTAATTTAAAAGGGACTTCTCTGGAGTTAAAAGGCCAGAAAAAAGTACAGGGTAAAACTGAACAAGAAGAGGGCACCTGGGTGGCTCAGTTGGTTGAGTGACTGACTACCTTCAGCTCAGGTCATGATCCTGGAGTCCCCAGATGGAGTCTGGCATCGGGCTCCCTGCTCTGCAAGGGGTCTGCTTCTCTGATCTCTCCCCTTCATGCTCCCTCTCAATAAATAAATCGAATCTTAAGAAAAAAAAAAAAAACTGAACAAGAAGGGAACAGACAAAAAAGAATGTAGAATTTTAGAGCTAGATGAAACTTGACTATCTTATCATGCTTTGTGTTAGTCAGGTTAAGATAAGCTAAACCGAGATAACAAACTCAGAAATCTCGGTGGCTTAACATGACAAAAGTTTGTTTCTTAGTTTGGTTTAATAGACACTTTCATTCATCTGATCATTCAAGCTCTTTCCATAGCATAATACCACCATAGTCTCCAAAGTTGGGATGGCAAGAGAAGAGAAAGATGGAAAGGGTACACTGGCTTTTCCTGGAAGTGACACATGACCTGTGTTCACATTTCACTGGGCAGAATTCAGGCACAGGACTCCCACCCAAAATCAAGGAAAATGGGGAAATGCTGCTTTCCTGTGAAACAGTGAGGGAAAACATAAAACTGCTTCCAGGACACTATTATGCCCTCCCATCTTCCCAGCTTTTGCCATACTCTTACCTCTTGAGTTGGCTTACTAATTCAAGTGAACTCTAAATCAATTCGCTTAAAAAAACCTATTTACCATTAAATAATCTACTAATTAGATTAAACTATAATTTCAGCTGGTTTGATGTAACAATTACATATTTTTTTAATGTATGTTAAAATCAAACCATACTATTAAGTATATGTTATGGTAAGTCTAAAATCATCTCCCATATTAGCAACAGTAGGTAAAACGCTTTAGAAAGAACTAATCCAATCCTCCTATTTTAAGATGAGAAAACTGAGGCTCAGAAGATGACCCAAGTCCCCCCCAATCACATGGGAAGCTGAATGACAAAGCCAGAATTAGAGTCTAGGTTTCCTTTCCACTATATCATGTTTCCAATACTTGAAGTTTGTGGGAAAAGGATGTGGGCACTAGAAAAACAAACTGAGTCACTGCAATTAGGGGAAGAAAAAAGAACATAGGCACAATGTACAAATACCTTACAGTTAAAAAAAAAAATTATAGGAAGAGTTGTGAGACTGCAAGGCAGGTGGGGTCTCAGAAAACATGATTCCCACACAAATCAGCAGATTTGGGTGCATGACTATCTAAAGGCTTCTGAGAAGCTGGTTTTCTAAATTACTTAGACTCACCAGTGAATAATTATGGGGGCCTTGAGAACCACCATTAGATTGGAGAGGAGCAAATGCAGCTGGAGGGGCCACCAGGACGGGTGTTGGACTCTGCATGTGAAAGCACAGGAAGGGTCTGCTGTCTCTTCTACAGATCACAGTCCTCTGTGTGGGGCCACAGAACCCCAGGAGCACACTGCTGATACAAACAGGGAAGAGCATCACTTCCATTTGAATCAAAATAAAATACCAAAAGGATCTGGGTAGGAAACTTCTGGAGGGTTACCAGGAGTTCCTTAATATTCTGTAAAACAGCTTTGCCAACAAATGCCTGCTCGTGAAGAATCACAACAGATGCTTGGCAGATTGAATCTTACTAATGAGGATCCCAGGATTTGGCACCTGGGGACATTTTGGAGGTCATCCACTGTAGCTGTACATTTTCTTTTGAAATCCATGAAAACTGGTTCTTCAAAATAAGCTTTATGGACAAACTCATTGCACAGAACCGGTCGAAGCAGAACCAGTCTGGTTGGAGAAGTGTCTTAGTCAGCTTGGGTAGTTATAATGAAATACCACAGACTGCATGGGTGAAATGACAGGCATTTACTTCTCTTCCAGAGGCTGGGAAGTCCAAGATTAGGGTGCTGCATGGCCAGGTTCTGGTGAGAACTCTCTTTCTGGCTTGAAGATGGCTGCCATCTTGCTGTGTCCTCACATGGAAAGAGAGTGGACTCTGATCTTATCTCCTCATAAGGATTTAATCCCCTCACTGTGGGGGGACGGTGCGGGGGAGCTCCATTCTCATGACCTCACCTAAACTTAATTATCTCCCGAAGGTCCCACCTCCAAAAACCTTCACAAAGAGATTAAGGCTTTAAGAAATGAATTGGGGGTAAGGAACAGATATTCAATCCTAAGCAAGGAAAAGGGTTTTTGGAACTTTGCCAGTTTACCTCCTCTTACTGTCCTCTTCATTCCACCCACCCCTGAGCAGAGATAGGTAATATGACGCCCCTTCATCCATCCAATGCCTTCATATTAGGAACACAGAAAACTAGGCTTAGAGGTATTGTGCTGATTTCTGAGGCCATCCAGTTAGGCACTATCAGTCAAAACTAGAATTATAGCCTTTTGATTCATGGTGGACATTTCTGTGAGATTATTATGGTAAGAGACAATGATATTGTGATTTATAGACATAGGTCTATATTTTTCTTTATAAATGATGTCTAAAAATTGTATACTACTTGAAATAGATTGTAGAATAGACTTCTATCCTATCCTGTTCTAGAAACTGAAAGCATACAACGCAGATAAATTCTTTATTAAAAAAAAAAAAAAGACTTGCTGAGGCTTAACTGACATAAAATAAACTGGCATAAAATAAAATTGGCATCAGATAAACAGTAAAATTTACGTCTGATAGGTTTTCAAATAAGTATGTATCCATGAAATCATGATAAAGATCAAGATGCTGAACATAATTAGACCCCAAAATTTTCTTGTGCTCTTTGTAATCCCCTCTCAATCTTCCCCACGTCCTCCCCATTCCAAGGCAACAACTGTTCTGATTTATTTCTGTCACTATACATTAGTTTATAATATAGGAATTTATATACATGGAATAATAGAATATGTACTGTTTTTCTTTTGTGGCTGCTTTCTCTCAGCATAATAATGTTGAGATTCATCTACGATGTTACATGTTCACTCAACTGTATTCCTGAGAACAATTGCATTACATGGAGATACCACATTTGGCTTATCCATTTATCTGTTGGTGGACATTTGACTTATTTTCAGTTCTTGACTATTACAATGAAGCTGTTTTGAACACTTGTGTACAAGTCTCTGTATGGGCATTTCTTTTGGTGATATACCTAGAAGTAGAACAGTTGGGTCATATAGTAAATGTATAATTGACTTTAAGAAACTGACAAATTGTTTTCCAGTGTGGCATCCTACTTTCCTTTCCCATCCAGGAGGCAGGAACATTCCAATTCCTCCACATACTTGGTATGGTTAGTTTTTTAAAATTTTTGGCCATTCTAATAGGTATGTAGACATAGTTCATTGTGGTTTTGTTTTAATTCAGTTGTCTAATGGCTAATGATGTTGAGTAATGATCATTTTATGTGCTTATATGCTACCAGTATATCCTTCTGGTAAAGTGTCTGTTCAAGAGGCACCTGAGTGGCTCAGTCAGTTAAGCGTCTGCCTTCAGCTCAGGTCATGATAGCAGGGTCCTGCGATCAAGCCCTGGACAGAGCCCTACATTGGTCTCCCAGCTCAGCAGGGAGTCTGCTTCTCCCTCTTCCTCAGCCCCTCCTCGCTGCTCATGCACACTCTCTCTCTAATAAATAAATAAAATCTTAAAAAAAAATAAAGTGTTCAAACTTTTTGCCCAATTTTTAAATTGGATTGTTTTTATATTATTGAGTTTTGAGGGTTCTTTATATATTTAGGATACAAGCCCTTTGGCTTCCATCAAAAAGCAGACGTTCTTAATTTTGATGAAGTCTAATTTATCAAAATTTTTTTCTTTTATGAATTGTGCTTCTGTTGTTATACCTGAGAAATCTTTACCTAATCCAAAGTCAAAAAGATTTTCTTCTGGAAGTTTTAGAGTTTTAGGTTTTACAAATAGCTCTCTGATCCAGGTTTATTTAATTTTTGTATATAGTGGGAGGTATGAACGGAAGTTATTTAATTTTTTCTGTGTATGGATATTCAGCTGCTCAAGTACCATTTATCAAAGACACTGTCCTCTCTCTACTGAATTGCGTTCATACCTTTGTCAAAAGTCAGCTGTCCATACACGTGTGGATCCATCTGTGTATTCTGTATTTTGTTGCATCAATGTATATGTTTATTTCTACATCAATATCACACAGTCTCGATTACTGTTGCTTTAGGATCAATCTTGAAAGATAATATAAGTTTTGAAACTTTATTCTTCTTTTTAATAATTATTTTGGTTATTCTAGATCCATTACATTTCCATGTGAATTTTAGAAATTCACAATACCAAAAATGCCTATTGGGATTTTTATTGACATTGCATCGAAATTATAGATCAATTTGGGGAGAATTTACATTAACAAAAGTGAAACTTTTTTTTTTTAATTTTTTTTTATTAATTTTTATTAACATATAATGTATTATTTGCCCCAGGGTACATGTCTGTGAATCTTCGGGCTTACACATTTCACAGCACTTAACAGCACATACCCTCCCCAATGTCCACAACCCAGCCACCCTATCCTTACCCACCCCTCCCCCACCCCGGCCACCCTTAGTTCATTTCTTGAGTCTAGGAGTCTCTTACGGTTTGTCTAAAAGTGAAACTTTTGATACATGAACATGGTATTTCTCTCCATTTATTAATGTCCCCTTTCTTTCAGCATTGTTTTGTCATTTTCAGTGTACAGACTGTGTACATCCTTTGTCAGATTTATCCTCAAGTATTTTTGATATTATTATAAATTGTATTTTTTAAATTTAAATTTTCAATTTTCTATTGCTATTATATAGAAATGTAATGGACTTGCAAAGAACTTATATGCTACAATTATGCTAAATTCATTTGTTAGTTTTAGCAGCACTTTTGTATATTTTGTAGGATTTTATTGATAGACAATTGTACTCTTAATAGACAGTTTTAGTTCTTTCTTTTCAATCCAGATACTTTTTAATTTATTTACTTTTCCTCATTTCACTGACTAGATACTCCAGTACAACACTGAACAGAAGTCATGGGAGTGGACATCCCTGCCTTGTTCCTAACCTTAGAGGGAAAGCATTCAGCCTTTTACCATTTAAGTATGATGTTAGGTGTATATTTTACATAACTGCCATTTCAAGTCCTTCTTCATAGATAAAATCTAAACTCAAGGTCACATGTAAGACCCCCTCTGACATCCTGCAATTGCTTACACTCTAATTATAATAAAGTACGGAGAATTTTCTTAATATACCAAACCTGCAATATCTTTGTGTTTTATACATGCTGTTTCCATCATTCCCTCTTCTTTCCCTTGCTCTTGATCATTCTTCAAAATGTGGCTTAAGAATTACTTTTTTCTAAGGGTGCCTGGGTGGCTCAGTCAGTTAAGCATCTGGCTTTGGCTCAGGTCATGAACACAGGGTCCTGGGATTGAACCCCACATTGGGCTCCTTGTTCAGCAGGGAGTCTGTTTCTTCTTCTGCCTGCCGCTCCCCATGCTTGGGCTCTTGTTCTCTCTCTCTCTCTGCGTCAAATGAATAAATAAAATCTTTATAAATAAATAAATAAATAAATAAATAAATAAATAAGAATTACTTTTTTCCAGTAAGCTTTCTTTGGCCACCCCCTGCCTCCCCACCTGGTTGGGGTTTGCCACTCAGTGTTTCCCTAGCACTACATGAATATAACTTTACAGAACTTACCATATTTACATTACTGATGCTCTGTTTACTTATCTGTCTCAACTAGACTGTAAACTCCTAAATGCAAGAAGTGCCTCACTCATCTTTGTATACTCACTGTTCAGGTCAATAACTGTCACAGAGTTGGAACACAATAATGAGCCAGTATTAGGCAGTGTTATTCAGTTCAGTGGTTCTCAAAGTGTGCTCACTGGATCAGCGACATCAGGATCACCCGGGAACTTGTTAGAGCTATAAATGCTTTGTTCCATCCAGCTTTCCTGAATCACTGTGAGTAACTCTGGAAGTAAGACCCACCAATCTATGGTTAATAAGACTTTCAGGAAATTGTTGCTAAGGTTTGAGAATCATTGGTTTAGTAAGCAGGAAATGATGGGGGAATCAGCAAGACCCAGTTTGAATCCTGACTATGTCAAATTCTTTGATTTGGAATAGCTTACTTAATCTTTTTAAAGCCTCAGTTTTCTCATATATAAATAGAGGATAGTATGAGCTATTTTCTAGCATTAAGATTTAAATGAGCTCTAAAGTTTCTAGAGTAATAAATGACCCTGTATGTGCTCAATAATTATGAACAGTAGTTAATAAAATAATAATATAATAATTTGTACCTGATGGAAACAGAAGGCTTGGGCTATGCTTCTCTGTGTATATTATTTTGATCCAAATGGAGAGAAAAACCATTATAGGAAAGTAGAAAAAATTATTCTTGGAATCAGGATAACCTAATAAACAGCATAATCAATGGGGGGGGAAGACAAAGGAAAAAGAGTGAGGGAGATGGATTTATTTGCGGAGGAGAAAAATCTGATGGAATTATTATTTGAAAATTTGAAAAAAAAACCCATATTTTGCAATAAAATTTAACATTACAGTTTTTTGCTTGGTGAGAAGAGTCAGTCATATTCAAAGTCTGAGTGGAACTTAATTTGGAAATTATCATCTTTTTTCAGTTATAACACTCTTATTGAACACAGGCATGGGGCTAGATATTAGGATACTAAGAGAAGGCCTGAGTATTCCCCACCTAAACGAAGCTGGGCCTCGTGGTGATTTCTGAAATAGATTAAGCAGATAATTTCTTTTGGATTTTAAATGTTTTATAATGGGAGGGATGTAAAGAGGAAAATCTGTTTGGGCAGCTAAGATGGCCCTCAGTGTTTTAGTTTATCCATGAAAAAAGAAAAAGAGACTTCCTCCAGCACCAGCATTATTTACGTGGGTATTTCTCCTGGGATTTGTGGCTCTGCTCTTGTTGGTATTTTCACCAACCTGGGTCTGTCATATACTTCCAGACACATACCAACAAGATGGTAAAGAAACCAAACAAACCATCTCTTGTCATTTGGCATGGCAGAGGTTTAAATTCAATTCAATGCTTCCAACATGTGTTGGTTACCTACACATTCAAGGCACGATGATGCTGAGGGAACACCAAAGATGAATAAAATGTAACCTCTGTCCCGAAAAAGTTCACTGTCTACTGAGATGGATGCGTGTTCATTTAACAGTGGTACATTTTTGTAGCTCTTTATACTTGACAAACCACTTTCACATAAATGATCTTATTGAGCTTCTCAGTAGCTTTATGAAATGAATACAGTAAGTATCATCGGTCCATTCTGCAGATAGACAATCCGAGTAAAAATAACGCCTCTCATCAGTCTGGAGACTTCCACCACATTAACTCCATCCTCTATCTTCCTGCCCCAGTGCATCCATCATCCCCAAGTGGTATTGATTCTACCACCTAAATGTCTCTGAAATTTTTGCTTCTCTGACTATTTCCACCACTGCTGCCTTAGTTGAAATAAGCTCATCTTTTCTTGCCTGGGCTATTTCAATAACCTCCTAATTGGTCTCCCTGCCTACGAGTTCTGCCCACTCCAATCTGCCACCAGAATTATCTTTCAAAAACAGAAATGATTATGCCACTCAGCTGAAAAGCCCTTGCTGGCTTCCCTATCCATCAAAGTAAGTTTCAAATTCTGCAGCATGGCACAAAGCTACTTTACCAGTTTACCCCAGCCAACCTTACAAACCTCACCCTTGATGTCCGTTAACTCTGACCTCTAGTTCTCCCCACATAGATCAGATGCTCTAGCCACACTCAACTTGGGCTCTTTTAAGCCCCCATATCTCTGTCTGATGAGCTACTTACCCTTTAAGATCAAGCTCAAACGTTACCAACTCTGAGAGACCTTCATGACCACTGTTGTCTCATTCGGTCATTCCTTGCCTTGGGATTCCGAATCTCTTTGCATTTTCCTGTTTTCTAATTTATCACAGTGTAGTATGACTGCTTTTTCCTCAGGCACTGCACTGTAAATCTGGAGGGAATGTTTATGTTTTAATCACCTGTGAGGGAATCCTGAAGACTTTGCTGCTGTTGGGGAGAACCCTTGCTAGGGTTGCCAAATTAATCAACAGAATACCCAGTTAAATTTGAGTGTCGGATAAATAGTGACTGATTATTTGGTATAAGTATGTCCCAAATATTGCACGAGCTTTGCTTATACTAATATTTTAAAAATCTGGAATTTAAATTTAACTGGCTTTTCTGTAGTTTTCTTTGCTAAGTCTGGGAATACTAATTCCTGGGGACCTAAAATCCAGCTTCTACACCCCCTTCAAAGTTTACCACGGCTACAGTTGCAATGTCTAGTGAAAATCGAAGCGGTAATCTCTTCCGCACCCTCAGGGAGCTTCCCCTTTAGTAAAGAAGTTACAAAAATTATTTATAGAATCAATTACTTAACACTGAAAAGCTATGCGCTTTTGACAAACAGTGGCGTGGTAAACTACATGTTTAAGGGCACATCTTAGTATTCATCCTTTGGGAGAAAATAAATCCAGTTTCTTCAGTTGTCTGATTCTAAGAATATATTGAAAGGGAGTCTGGAAAGCCTAGTCGAAATGGCTTGGCTGCACTCTTGATCAAACCACCACAGTACTGAGATTAGTGGTCAAATTGCTTAACCCTTTTTGACTTCCTTATAAAAAGTGTGCGTGGGGAGGGAGCTTGTGGGGCAAGGAGAGTAACCAAACTCTCTTGTGTAATGCAATGTTTGTCAAGCTGAAAGTGTAACTTCGAAATATGCACTCAGATAAGGGCAGAGGCAAAAGTCAGGTCAGGAGCATCACCAAGTTTTCAGTTCTTGTTGCAGAATGCACAAGCCTGGAATTGGAGCCAGGCAATTGCAAAAATGATTCCAGATCTGCATGGTAACAATTTAGACTGACTTCCACTCCTGCCTGAAATTTAGCAGCAGAGGAAGTTCTTTTTCTGGCTGTCTGCCTTCTCCCCGCCTCCCCATCCCCCAGTACCTCAGGCTGCTCACTCCCCACATCTGTTTCCAAGCCTTAGAGAGTTGGGTCACAGCGTGGCGCAATAAGCAACATTAGCAGGCAGCATGAATCAGTGGTAAACCTTTGATTTTAATTCCTTGCCTCTCCTCAAGAGGAAGTGTGGTCTAGTGGTTAACCCACTAAAAAAGCAGCTAGGAGGCAAAATTCCTGGTCTTCTCCATCTCTGTGTTCTGGCCTTGTTAGAACACCTTGCCCATCAAATAGATTTTTTTCCTTTTTCCTGTCTCTTGCTCTACCGCGTTTTTCCCTGAAATGACTTCATCGTGGGACTCACTTGGGAAACTCATTAAATGATTCCTGAGACCCATCCCAGAATCTCCCGGGGAAAGTCCTAGGAATTTCTATTTTTAACCACGGGTGCAGATAAGGCTTCATAATAAGACTCAGCTCCACGGTCCCCTGCCTAGCCGTGACACAAGTGACCAGCGGTCCCCTGGCTAGCCGTGACACAAGTGACCAGCGAGGGCTAAAGGAAGCCACAGCGGGAGGGCTGAGGTGTAAACAGCGTGTCTGCCATAGGGTTTGCTTGCACAAGCTCACGTGCCCTAAAAAGGCAAAGGACCAGGAATAAAGAGATGCAGGTTCCAGTTCCGGCGCTGCGCAGCTCGAGTTGCGTCAGCTTGGGCAGGTCAGATAACCTCTCCCCTCTCCTGACTGCGTTTTCATGCTTTTAAAAATAAAAGTGATTAGATCATCTCTTTCAGTTCTGTGATTCAATGAATTATTTCTGCGATTTCACAGAAATGCCAAGATGGACTCAGAAAAGCTCTTTTCCTGAAAATGACAGCGGGTACAGTCACAGAGGTGTGGGCTGGCTTGTTTGGGGTTGTGGGCAGACAATGGAAATAAGTGGCAGCCGGGAGGTTTGGGGCCTCGGCCACAAGGAGTTTTCTCCCCGACTCCCCGCCTTGAGGCTCTGCAGCTGGCCTATTTATGCAAAGGCTTTGGCTCCTCTTTCCTTTTAAAAGCATTTCTGACTCGCAGATTCCCCCAGGAGCAGAGATTCATCGTTTCGGGGAGAACTTGCACATGCTTTCCTGAAAGGAAGAAAGGAGGGAGGAAGAGGAGGGCTTGGACGGATTAGTGAGTGGGCTAGGGTTGCCAAAGAAGTGAGTTTCCCCACACATGGTTAACATAGACCCATCGCATCATTGGCTCTGAATATGCCCAGCAAAACCCTTTGCCCTACTTCTACGATGCCTAGAAGTGTGTTCTCGTTAGCGGACTGGACACCCGCCCACTCCTCTGCCTCTGGAGCATCTGGGCATTCTTCCACTAAGAACAAGTGGGGGGTGAGGTGGGGCGGGGGCGGGGGGGAGAGCCTTGGAAGTCACAAGTGAGTCATGATGGTAGGAAAAGGATGTCTTACTGAGCCAACGCAGAACTAGCTTCCTAGAAACATCGTGACAGGCCCCATAAAGCCCACGGTTTGGTTCTAATTACAGCATGCCCACATTTGAGCATTTTCACAGTCTTCCCATGGCAACAACAGGGTTTCTGAGGAAGAGGACTTTGACTCAAACGTGCTCCCTACTTCTAATAGTGGGAGCTAGTTGGACTTTCAAAAAAAAAAGTTATTTTTGCAATTTTACAAAGGAGATCTTATTGGCTTGCCTGTGCCCATTAACACATCCATAAACTGGAGTTAAGCACACTGTGCTCGACAAAAAGGGCAAAATGAGCTATATAAAATTAAAAAGATATTTTTTAAAGGGCAAGATGAGCAATGCGAAGAAAATCAGAAAAAATAACAAGTGGAATTTGTTTCTCCCCTCAACTCAAAACAAACAGCAAACTGAAAAAAAAAAAAAAAAGAAAAGGATTTAAGAAGCAACTTTAAAAGGATACTATAAATGACTTGTTTATGGTTCTATTGACTATACTTTTTTATTCTATTAAACAATGACTACTCTTTCCGGGGACAATCACAGAACACAACATGGGTCTTTGAAAAATCAAGTTATGTTCAAGTGTGAAACTAGTATCATGGTATTTCTTCTATTCAAAAATCTTTGAAAAGTGCTAATTCTGGAAAACTTACTGAGGCCAACTTTTAGTTGCATCCCAGCTCTTGATCATTATAGGGAAATAAAACTTTTATTTTCATCGATCTATTCTTTCCCACTTTTCATTATTTAGATACCAGAAATACTAGTCAGAACCTGGGAGGCTGAAGATAAAACTTTTTTCACTCTCCAGTAAAACAGATTCCAGGGCTGATTAACTGGCCCTAGGGGGAGATCATGAGGAAAAAGGGATTTTCTAGGCTACCCTGGAGATGGAGTGGAGAAATAGCTTGTGCACCTGCTTGGAACCAGTTTGGGACTGGCTGGAAATTCTTTTAACATTTTTTTTTTAAAGATTTTATTTATATATTTGACAGAGAGAGAGAGAGATCACAAGTAGGGAGAGAGCAGGAAGAGAGAGAGGGAGCCTGCTGAGCAGAGAGCCTGATGCGGGACTTGATCCCAGGACCCCGAGATCATGACCTGAGCTGAAGGCAGAGGCTTTAACCCACTGAGCCTCCTTGGCACCCCTTTTAACATTTGTAAAAGCTGGCATATGTGGCATTTGGAAAAGGAAGAGAAGTACCACCTATCATTTTTGCAAGATTATCAAAAGAGGCTTCACTCTGTAAATCTCAGCAGTTATGAAAGTTGGCATGGTCTTTAAACCCCACCACAGGAAGTAGAGATGATCAGAAAACATGTTGTCAGTGTTTTGAAATCTTCCAGAAGTATAAGAGATTCTCTTCCTGTATAAACAATAATGACCTCAGGTTTAGTAACTTCTTAGGAAACGATTAAGACAAAAGATAAACACTTTCCTCAACACTTCTTACTTTCTTCAGATAAATTCTTAAAATTTTATACAATGAATTCAGGATGTTATTGTAGCTTATTTTTATGATAAATGAAGTGATATTATATGTGTATTTTCTCAATTTTTAGCATATTTGCTTATTTTTATAATAAAGTATCTTTTACCAAAACTGGGTCAAAAAAAAAAAAAAACCTGGGTCAAGATATCAAATATAGAGAGCAGACATGTTTTGAGGAAGGAACCAAATATATTGTGGATCTTATAATTATTGATTAAGGTAATCAATGGTATCTGGCAAAGCAAAATCTAACAGTAGCTAATTTTTATATAATTTATATGGCATACTATGTGCCAGACACTGCTTTAAGTACTTTAAAAGAAATTACAACCAGTAGTTGTAGTTAATTCTTTCAACAACCTTGATCCCCATTCACAGATGGTAAAATTGAGGCACAGAGAGGTTACATATCCTGTTTAGGTCACCAGATAGGTAAGTGGAGGAGCTGGAATACAGCTCTGTAGTCTGTCTCGAGTCTGAGTTCTCAATTGCTATGTGATATTGCCTCTTCGAACAATGACCAAGGGCCCTTATAGAAAATAAAGCGATTTGGAATGTGTTCAAAAGATTCAAAGCCTTGAAAGTTAGCCCCTCACTCAGCCAGGCACTTTCTGCAAAATCGTCAGTCTGAGGAAGACGCAGACCTTGAGTCAGCGTGAGGAGTTCTTCGGTGTGCCTGTGGAGTACCTGTCCCTGAGATCTTACGTGAATGAGTTGTAAGAGAATAAAGGCCAGTAGATGAAAGGTTCATCTTCTTTGTCAACTGGAATATTGTGCCCATGAAGGGTCACAAAGGTGCATTTCCCGTCTATAAGGAACTTGTGGTTTGGTAAGACAAAGGCAATTATTGACATTCAATAAGACTTTATTGCAAAGCTGCTATCTAGAGGGTATATAAAGATAAAGAGGCCATGACACTGCAAGATGGTTGCAGCCTGGATGAGAAGATGGCCCATCACCACAGGGTTTGTCCGATGCCCTAGTCGGTGAAAGAGAAGGATGCCCTGAGAACAGGAAAGGGCTTCCAAACCAGGCAGAGAATTCCAGGATGGCTTCTCCTAGGACATGATGCCTGATGGAAATCCTTTAAATTTCTCTTTCCCATCTCTATGTTACTTCTCACCTTCTCACGCACGTTTGAATTTAAAAGGACTAGCTTTGAGGATACCATCGGAAAGGGAGTGGGATGGACAGGCTTCCAGTTATAGAATGAAGGAGTCACAGGGATGAAAGGAACAGCCTAGGAATACAGTCAATGGTACTGTAATAGCTCTGTATGGTGACAGATGGCGGCTCCGTCCACGAGCAGGGAGCGCGGTATAATGAACAGAGTTCCTGAATCTCTGTGCTGCACACCTGGAACCGATGTAACAATGTGAGTCTGCTGTACTTCAGTTAAAAAAAGGATAGGACTTGTTCTTATTCTCCAAACACGTATCTCCCTTTCCATTACTGCTGCCCCCCTGCTAAATGCTGGGATTATTCTCAATAGAATGTGGCTAAGAGGTCTTGGACAGCTTCTGGGACAGTGAACAGGACCAGGACAGCTGATTGTCCAGAATAGATTCTTTCTGCGTCTGATGCTTCCCATGTGTTTTGAGACAGGGCTGTCTTAGCCTCTCATGCAAGCAGACCTCCCGGCTGCAGACCACTTACCTGAGCTCTGTCCTAGTGTTGAGCCCTCCTGTACTTTTGCCTTTGTTACCTTTTAATATTTCAATGTATCTCCCTCTTTTATTTCTTCCCCTTCAGGGTTCTCTCCCTTCCACTACTGTCCTCTGCATCTACATGATCTGATTTCTGCTTCCTTGCTTGGTTCCTGTGTATCTCTGAATTTTGATTTACGTTTTCTTTTGGACTTGCTGAGCCATGTTGGGACGTCTCTAGTTTTAGATGTACTTCTGCTTCTTGGTTCACACACTTTGTTTCTTCCTTTGTGCACTCATATATTGCACTATTTCCGTTAGGAATTAGAATCTTGGCAGTAGATGGAATTCAGTGCTAGATATTCAAGAATAGAGCCCAAAGTAAAATACAGAAATCGAACTGCTAACCTGAGAGAGAAATATTCTTAAAAAACTTTGACCGTTAACTTTGACTATTGTTACATATAGACACATAGACTTTTGATGAAAAAGGAAGGCTCTAGACTCAGGGAGGCAATTTTGACTGACAGCTATGTGCATTCCTTTAGCTTTAGGCAAAATTAATAGTGACATGTGAACATGCAAGATGATGTCAGGTTGCTATCACCAGATGCCCTTAACCATTGCCAAAATCTGCTGTGAGTTCCATAGTGGTTATGTTCAAATTTTTCAATGTGCTACATAAAAGATTTGATTTGAGGACTTAAAGAAGGACCCCGGGGCCAAAGATCAAGAGATGGCAAGGTTAGGAAGCTGAATATTGCCTTTCCTTCTTTTCTTGCTCTTGAACTAGCTTCACCTCTCTAGAATCTTCTCTACAGTCACCATCTTCCCATCAAGGAGTGACAACATAACCATTATTGCACACTGTGTATGGAGGAAGATGTGAATAAAAATTGGCATCAGAAAAGTCTACTAAGTGAGATGCAAAAACAAAAAAGTTAAAACTTGTGTCCTCCTCTCTGACTTTAGAGAACTTATGTGTTATGGAATACATAAACACTCGAGGAGGGCATTTTGGAAATAGTGTATGAGGCGGTTTATACACTGAAGTCAGTAAGGCAGTATTTCTGACTCTTTTAATGGGTCTTCTGCATCAACATTGGACAATCTGGTAACTTAAAATGCAAATTTCTGGGCTCTACCCCAGTTTTACCTAATCAGAATCAAACCCAGGAAATCTGCATTTTTAACAAGCTTTCTATGTGATCATATGGGTCATATGGGAACCATTACTCTAAGACCGTGCTTAAATTAGGCAAGAATTCTGCAACTGTAGTCAAATAAAATCACACCTGGCTCCAAGTAAATCAATTTAAACTCTTTGACTGGCATTATAGAAGGGGGTAGTGTGGTTCTTAAAAAGAATTAAGTGGAGAAGGATCTTTTTATGATAGGGAGAAAGGAGGACAGCCCTTTTATGGTCTCAGTAGCATCATAGCAATGCATAGATTGTTCCCCCTCTGCCTGTGCAGAAAGCAAGCAAAAGCTATGGTAACTGGACCACTTGTGGTCATGACCCAGCAGAGCATGATCTTCTGCTAAAAGATAAGCAAGCCTCATATGGAGCCAATTCAAGAGCATTTTGTTTTTACCCAAAAAAGGATTCAGTGTATGTTGATGGCAACTACCAATTAGCCAAGCAGGGAAAACCAGGGTAAATGAAACAAAGGTTCTCAAACTTCTTGTGTGCTCTGTACATGTTTGAACACTAGAATTTTTGGTAGTGCACTTGAAGGAAATAAAATGTTTGGAAGACCAAGGGCCATGTCTGGATGCCCTAAAAAGCCCCACAGCTACTACTACCATCTTCTCACCTGCCTAATCTCCACACCACTACTGTGTGGGGAGATCTGATGGTTCAGTGCCCTTTCTGAGCTTTCTTTAGGATCAGCTTGGCACCATGCCATACCTCTTACTGCTATACCTTGCTTTCACTGTGTTGCAGAACCTGTTCAGAATGACATTGGACAGATATCATCATACACTTAATAATAGCCCAAATAGCATTTTAAATAGCGTTTAAAGTTTTGGAAGACCAGCAGCCTCTAAGAATGAAGTCCTTTTTTTTTTTTTTAAAGATTTTATTTATTTATTTGACAGAGAGAGATCACAAGTAGACAGAGAGGCAGGCAGAGAGAGAGAGGGGGAAGCAGGCTCACCGCTGAGCAGAGAGCCCAATGTGGGGCTCGATCCCAGGACCCCGAGATCATGACCTGAGCCAAAGGTGAGACTTTAACCCATTGAGCCACCCAGGCGCCCCAAGAATGAAGTCCTGATAGACACTACAACATGGATGAACCAGGAAAACACATGCTGAGTAAAAGAAGCCAGACACAATAGGCCACATTTTGTATGATTCCACTTCTATGAAATGTTCACAATAGGTGAATCAACAGAAACAGAAAGGTAGATCAGTGGTTGCTAGGGGCTGAAGGAGGGAGCAATGGGGAGTGACAGCTAAAGGACAGGAGACTCTTTTGTGAGCAATGAAAAATTCTAAAATCTGACAGTTGTGATGTATTCGGTGTGTGAATTTTATGGTATGTGACTTACATCAGTAGAGCTGTTCTTGAAAAATAATTTAAAAATTTTAGAGATGCTCCTGTGAAAATTTTGGCACATCAGTATGTTGAGATAGAGAGGTTAAAATGGAATTAAGCAATTATCAAGGGAAAAAGTGGATAAAGTGTTGAGGTTTTATTTAAAACTAGAGCTTTCTTGAAATCTTACCATATAGTAGATCTTTTTGATTGTATCTAGCAAGCATAATGGACAGCTAACACTTTTAAAAAAGCCTCTTTTCACATATAATACAAAAATTGAGAGTACTTTGATTCTAAACAAGATTAGGTCTTTTAGGAGACAGATAATTCATAGTGATGATTAAGTTTAAGTTAGAATTAGTGAGAAGGATGCCAAACTCTATCATTGGCATTCATTTCTTTTCAAAGTTGTTTCACATAATAGTTCTTATTCTCATTAATCGTTAATCAGATTAATAAAGAGAGGTTTTTTTATTAAATAAAATCATTAATTGAAAGAAGAAAATCTGCTTTATGAATATCTCACACACAGTTTTGGTTTAATCTAGACTAGTTCAAGTAGTCTTGTTAGTGGTAGGTGTATGGCAGAGTCAGGATTTGGGAAGAGGGTAATGAATTCATTTCAAAGATTGAATTGGGGGGCACCTGGGTGGCTCAGTGGGTTAAAGCCTCTGCCTTCGGCTCAGGTCATGGTCTCAGGGTCCTGGGATCAAGCCCCGCATTGGGCTCTCTGCTCAGTGGGGAGCCTGCTTCCGCCTCTCCCTCTGTCTGCCTCTCTGCCTACTTGTGCTTTCTTTCTCTCTGTCAAATAAATAAAATCTAGAAAAGAAAAAAAAAAAAAGATTTAATTGATAAAAGCAAGTCCTGAAGGTATAGTATGTTACTTAATGTTCAGCACTTATGTTCTAGACTAATGCTTCTGGCTGTTGATAATTTTTTTTTTAAAGATTTTATTTATTTGACAGCGAGAAACACAGAGGGAACACAAGCAGAGGGAATGGTAGCCAGAGAAGCAGACTTCCCCGCCGAGCAAGGAGCCCGATGCAGGGCTCGATCCCAGAACCCTGGGATCATGACCTGAGCCGAAGGCAGACGCTTAACGACTGAGCCACCCAGGCGCCCCATGGCTGTTAATAATTTTTGTCAGGGGCCCTTTGTGAATGTGAATGAAGTTAGGGAACCTTCCACTGAAAGGCACAGAGGCGGATGTTAACTTCTTTTCCACAGAACTTTTAGGAGAATCATCCTTAAGTCTATTCCTAAATTCTTTATCCCATGCTGAGAACTCCATGCCTGTGTCAAGAATAGTTGAGTCCACACTAATGCTTATTTTGATCGATTCATACTATTGTCCATAATTTCATATTTGCCAAGATGCCAATTTTCTTTTAATGGACTCACACAGTATGTTGGGCAATGGACAAAGTGTGCCAGTTCCAAGATTGGACTTAACTTATCAATTGGGGGATGTGACAATTACTTGGAGGAAGAGGGGTTGTGTGAGATTATACAGTATTCGGCTTCCACTTCCCAATGAAACAGGAAGCTTCCCTTAATAAGTGGCCTCCAATGTTCTTTCTACTTATGCTTTCTTTAGTGAGCAGCTCTGCAAATAAACATTTAAGGAGAATCTGAGCTGTTTTCCAAACGTGAGTGCTCCAACCCTTCAGAGCACGCCCAGCGCTGACATACTGAGACTGAGGATCCAGAGAATTTGGGCAATCACTGAGCTTCGGTCTGAGTTCTCCACAAAGAAGCCTCAATGTTTTCACTTTGTTGACCATAAGTGATATATTTAGTTATCCAGAAGGGTAGTCAATCTGCCAGGGAAAATATCCTGAGGAAGATGAAGCAGGCAATTATGTCAGGCAGACCTAGGAGTTAGTGTGGATGGGCCTTGTTTTAAAACAGATTCCCAACTCAGTCAAAAAGTCTCCTGTCCATGTGTTTTCCTGGGGAGAAACTTCCAAGGCGGCAATGTGAAAACTAACAGACTTGATGAAGGGGTGTGTAGCCATCTGGTTTGCTCACAAGCAGAGTTGCTCTTTTTATCGGAATTATTTTCAGATTTTTGTGTGGGGGAGGAGTTGGCCATCTTGAGCAAAAGTCAGTATTAACCCTCTCCTTAAACAATTCTATTCAAAATTCTCTTAATAAGGATACTGGGAAACTCTTTGCCCCCTGAAGGAACAGAGGCCTGGTGACATCAGGAAGCCAGTATCTAGGGTGGGGGCGGGGGCTGATCATCTGTGGGATTTCTTGTTTGATTTCCAAGGTTTAAGAACAACATATTCCAAAGATTGGCTGCCTGAGGATGCCCTTACTTCAGTCCGAGCTTTCCATTTAGATGGAAATAAGAATTAGGGGCTATTAAGATGACCCTCAGTCTCTTCAGAATTGACCTATTTTATCCCTGGAGCCAAAACCTCTTTGTTCTTCCCATTCCCCCAGCTGAGGTAGGGGAAGGAGTCGGGTCGCATAACTTTGCCTGTTGCAGAGTTGAAGAGAGAACACCACAGTTTCGCTCCGACTTTTTTGCTCTAATCACGCATAACACTTCCCTCCTAGAATTTTGAATATTTAACAGCCACTGAGAACAGCTTGCCTGTAGGTTTCTGTTGGGGACAAAAAAAGGGTGATGGTGTTGGAGGTAGAAAGCTGAGTTTATTATTCTTCCCTCCTCCCTTTTCTTCTTTCCTCCCCCCCACCCCCCACCCCAGGACTCTTCTAGAAACACTCATCCTTATTTTGAACCAAACAGGACAGGTTTCTTTTCATTTCCTGCCTCCTGATCAGAAAAAGTTTTCTTGGTTACTCCTGGCAGGAATGCCCCAGTATCTTGGGAAGGGCCACTAGCAAGTGGTAACATTTTCTCGCATGACCAAGAGAGCAAATTAAAGACAGCAGCTCCCAGCTACTATTACAGGCACCAGCATTTCCCACCTTCCACGTAAAGAGCAAAATCAGACGAAAAAGGCACAGCCCAGGTTATTGTTGGAAAGTTGACTTCAGAAGAAAAACTGAAAAAGCATAAAGCGCACTGTGTTTGAACTTTTCTTTTTCTATCTCCTTGGTCAGTGTTGGGCTGAACATGATAAACCAGTGGGGGTGGTTTCTTTTTAAAGGGCTTCCTTGTAGTTTTCTTGTGGTTCAGTTAGCCTTATTCGTTGAGCAGACATATTAAATTCTGTTTCTTCTTTTTTAAAAGGAGAATAATAGTAATATGATTTTACAGGAATTGTACTTAGAGGGCTGTGACCTTGGGTTGCAAAATCAAATGAAGGAAAATAATGAACAAACAAAGCATACGCTGCTTCTAAATTTCTAGAATTAATTCGAACTAATGGGTTTATACATACCCTCATTTCTCCAAATTTAAGGTAAATCTTTGTCTCCAAAATTATTTTCCAGAAAAAAGGAAGTCACTTTCAATATACAACCTAATGGAATCATCTTTCAATACTCTCTCAGTAGCTGAATTTGGAACAACAAACTACCCTTAGGGGAAGATGCTTTGGGGTGAAATGATCTAAGTTGATGTCTTTTTGGGTGCTTATGGAGGTCATCTGCCAGAACTGGTTAAAACAAAGGAAAAGAAATTTATCACATTACTCTTGAAATTATTAGCCCTTAAATTCAAGTGTTAGATTTTTTTTTTAAATAGGCCTTTTAAAGAACACATAAAAATGCAATTCAACAAATGGCACATTATGGAGATTACAGATATATACCTGGAAGAAATGAAAAAATGAGCAAGTACTATGCAAATGGGTGACTTGGGATATTGTTTCTAGTCATAATATTTACATGGTCGCAAAAAGTGTTAGTTTTTCAAACAACGTAGAAGGAAGTGATAATGATGTGTCTGTCTGATAAAATGTTGAATAAATCACAAAATGGCGCTGGTGAGGAATAACATTGTTTTATGAAATGACAGTGGAGGAGTATGTTATTTAAAAATTAATCTATTATTTTATAAATGTGATTTTATATGTATGCATAACTGAACATTTTGAGTAGACTTCTGAATTATATGGCCACGTCCCTAAAAGTGTACATCTTCGTGGCCAAAAGAGAGATTTTTTCAGGCTGTCATATATTTATATATATATTTTTAAATATTTATTTGGGGGGGTAGGCGGAGGGACAGAATCCTCAAGAAGACTCCCCACTGAGAACGGAGCCCAATCTGACAACCCAGATATGACTATCTCATAGTGACCTGAGCTGAAACCAAGAGTCAGACACTTAACCAACTGAGCCAACTAGGGTCCCCCAGGTTGGCACATATTTAGACATATATGGCCAGTAGGTAGGTCACAGAGCTGTAAATCCTTTGGTGATCCTGTGAACTAGGGGGGACTTGCCCATTTTACAGATGAAGTGACTAAACGAAGTTATGGGCTCAAGGTCCTAAAGTTAGTTGGTGACAGAGGGGGAACAGAATGAGGCTTGTCCTTTCCATCGTGATAGATCACTCTCTCAGTGAGGTCTTTCCTTCAGAAAACTACTGAACCCTGGGGCGCCTGGGTGGCTCAGTGGGTTAAAGCCTCTGCCTTCGGCTCAGGTCATGATCTCAGGGTCCTGGGATTGAGCCCTGCATCGGGCTCTCTCCTCAGCAGGGAGCCTGCTCTCCCCCAACCACCCTGCCTGCCTCTCTACTTGTGATCTCTCTCTCTCTCTCTCTCTGTCAAGTAAATAAATAAAATCTAAAAAAAAAAAGAGAAAAAGAAAACTACTGAACCCTGACAAACAGAGAAGAAAGACTAGGAGAAATGATTCCAAGGTCTCACTTTTGGGGGGAAACTTCTACTCGTGCAAAGCTGCTACTTTCTCCTAGGCCAAAGGGCAGGCAGACAGACAGACAGACACACACACCCCAGGTGCTACCAGTTACTGACCTCCCTCTGCGAGAATGTTGGAATTGGGTGGGAGTTTTGAGAGGCAGTGACCGTAACTGTTGACTCCAGGTAGAAGACAGGATGTCACAGTCAGCCAGGGTCAAATGGATCTTGTTTTCAGTCAAAAGCACTCATTCAACAATTAGCCAGATTCTAAAAAGACAATTTTATCTTCTCTAGTACTTCCTTTAGCATGTTCCTCCTACCTAGGTCACTGTTATCTGTCTGGAGGAATTTCTCTTTGTTCTCAAATAAATCCTACATCTCATTATGACAGTTTCTCTTTTCCCAATACCAGATACCTAAAGGCACGAGCTCCCATGACTACAGCCATTCTTGAAGTTAGCATTTCTAAAACTTGTATATACTGTATTTGAAACTTGATAATCTCTTACCGATAAACAGACAGATTTTGAAGCAATAAAAATTTTGAATGAGGCATCTTGGGACAGTTACCCAAGTCAGTATCTTATTCTCCCCTTTCCCATTTTGTCCTCTGTGGCTCTTGACATTGACAAAATTAAATCACATTCAATTAAACAGCCAACTAGATTTTTTAAAAAGATTTTATTTTTATTTGAGAGAGAGAGCTTGAGAGAGCACGAGCAATGGTGGGGGGGTGAGGGGTGGGGGGCGGCAAAGGGAGACAGGGAGGCAGGCTCTCCACTGAGCCAGGAACCTGGTATGGGACTTGATTCCAGGACCCTAGAATCATGACCAGAGCCACCCAGGTGCCCCCTAACTAAATTTTTTTAAAAAATTATGTATTTGAGAGATAACAGGAGAAGGGGCAGAAGGGGAGAAACTCAAGCAGACTCCCTGCTGAGCACGGAGCCCAACACAAGGCTCAACCCCACAACCCTGAGATCACAACCTAAGCTGAGACCAAGAGTCAGACACTTAATGAACTGAGCCACCCAGGCACCCAACAACCAAATGGATTTAAACAAATTTTGACAACCCTTTCTCCCCAGTCAAAACAAAAAATTAAGCTTGAGCAAAACCTATACATGTTTTAGCGTCTCTGGTGCCGGGTTTATATCAAGTGAAAAGGACTATCTCCTGATGCAGAGCGCACCTGATAGGGATTCCGGGCACCTGAATTCTTAATCCTTGACTTGCTGAATTCCTAGGTAAGTTGCCAAACTTACCTCTTCCACCTTTTTGTATTAAAAAAAAGGATCATAAAATTATTGTTTTAATTACTGAGTGAGAAATATGGTGCTATAGTATACTTTCTATAGCACTAGACTGTAGAATACTTTCCTAATGTTTCTTTAAGGTGAGCAAATACCACTGAAAACTAGTGGAGAGTCTCAATTGCACTGCTTTTGCTCATGTCCTGTCACTGGCATCCACGGGGAGGAGCATGGTGTGGAGATTAGGTGATTTCTCTTCTCTTTATTTGCTTCCTTTTCATCTGCTAGTTAGTTTGGATGTAAGCTACTGTGGTCCCTGGATATCTACAGGCTTTTTATATTTGTAGAATTGCCCCCACAGTTCCAAGCAGGCCTTATGGAGCGTGGCTTGGAATTAGGTAAGGAAGTAGGGTGAGGGACTCAGCCAGCACACTTACTTGGTGTAAGTGATCCTCGATGGTCAAGGATTGTGTCTCAAACATAGGGTGACTGATTAACAGATAAGTATTCTTCCTGAATTAATTATTCCTTATATGTTTTCGATGCTGGACCTAAAAAGTAGCCCCAGATGTCCCCACAAAGACTTGTAAACAAATGTTTTTAACTACTTTATTCAGCATAGCCCCACATTGGAAACAACCCAAATGTTCCTCAACAGCCGAATGGGTAAACAAATGGAGGCACATCCATGCAATAGAATACTATAGCAGCAATAGAAAAGAATAAACTGAGACTTTTACAAATAAAACTTTTGCATTTGTTTTCTATTGTCACACAACAAATTACCACACACATAGCAGCTTACAGCAATACCCATTCATTAACTCACAGTTCTGTAGATCAGATGTCCAAGCACAAAATGGCTGGCTTCCTTGCTCAAGGTCTTAGAAGGTTGAAATCAAGGTGGTGGCCAGGCCAGGTGCTTTTCTGAAGGCGCTGGAGAAGAATTTGCTTCCCAGGTCATTCAGGACATTGGCTGAATCTTGTTCCTTGCAGTTGTGGGATTAAGATCCCTGTTTACTTGCCGATGGCCAACTGGAGGCTAGTTTCAATTCTAGAGGCTTCGTTATCATGTTCCAAATCTTTCTTCAGGAGGAAGCCTGTCCCTTTAATAGGTTCACCTGATTGTACCAGGTCTGCTAAGGATAATCTCCCTAGATTAAGATCAACTGATTTGTGACCTTACTTACATCTGTAAATTTCTTCACAGTAGCACCTAGATTAATGTTTGATTGGATCCCTGGCGGAAGATGTGTATACATCAAGAGCTGGGAATCTTGAAGGCCAGCTTACCGTAGCTCTTAAATTCCTTTTTCTTCTCCATCAAAATGTAGAACACAGAAAGAAAACTGCTAAAGAGGAACAGGCCTGGATCACTTAGCCCAATACCTACACTATGGAGAGTTGTCCATATGGTCTCACCTTTGGGGAAGGAGAGAAACTTTTGTAAGAAGTAGTACATGTGTACATTTGACTAGGTAATACAAGGGATCACGATATTAAAAAATTAATAATTTTAAAAATAATTGCCAAATGTCCTCCAGTAGATGTGTGCTGCTTTTTTTTTTTTTTTTTTAAGTGTAGTTACCTGATTTGCAAAGGTCACAACAGCCCAGAACTCATGGGTTCAAGTGATCCTCCTGTCTCAGCCTCCAGAGTAGCTGTGATTTAAGGGACCTGCCACCACACCTGGCAAACATGTGCTATTCTTGCAATCAGACACAGACTGTTATTTTTTTAAGTAAAGTCTATAACTTTATATGACATTTTTTCATGGTTACTTCCATGGATTTATCACCCTTGATTTTATCCAAGTCATTGGTAACAAATTTTTTTTTTTCCATGAAGGCGATTCAGGAAAAAAAAATGTTTGTAAGCTGAATTTAAAAAATTTAACACAGGGGACGCCTGGGTGGCTCAGTTGGTTAAGCCTCTGCCCTTCTCAGGTTGTGGTCCCAAGGTCCTGGGCTCTAGCCGCCCACCTGGCTCTTTGCTCAGTGGAGAGCCTGCTTCTCCCTGTCCCTCTACCTGCCACTCCCCCTGCTTATGTTCTCAGGCTCTCTCTCTCTCTGTCAAATAAATAAAATTTTTAAAAATAAATAAAATAAAAATTTAACACAAAGTATTTTATTATATAAAACGGATAATTGCATTGGCTTACACATATCATTCCTCTTTCACTGAATTTAAGACTATTGAGGAAATTTACACTCCGTTACTGAATTATTAATAATCAGACACTTTTTTTTTAAGATTTTATTTATTTGACAGAGAGGAGAGAGATCACAAGTAGGCAGAGAGGCAGGCAGAGAGAGAAGGGGAAGCAGGCTCCCTGCTGAGCAGAGAGCCCAATGCCAGGCTCGATGCGGGGCTCGATGCAGGGTTTGATGTGGGGCTCAATCCCAGGATGCTGAGATCATGACCTGAGCCGAAGGCAGAGGCTTTAACCACTGAGCCACCCAGGCACCCAATAATCAGACGCTTTTGAGAAATGAAAACACAGCACTAAAATTTTCACTATTCAACCCTCATTTATAGAGCAGTTTAGAATGTCTAAAAGTCATGTATATGTATTATCTCATTATAATGAACAATTTCATTTGATATTTGGGACTCAGAGACCATGTTATCTGCCCCAAAATAGTGAGTGGCAGAAATGTGGTTGGAATTAATTATGGAATTAATGGAATTGGCAATTCCATTAATTGGAATTAATGAGTTAGTGGCAGAAATGTGGTTGGAATTAATTCTGGTGTTGTGACATGGTCTTCCCTCTCTACCCATTCTTAGGGTGGAGACCAAGAGTAAGGAGAGGTGGAATATGTCCGTCCAGAGTTGAAAAACCCAGGTGAAGAATTTTAGAGTCTGTCCACTGTTATTGTGGAAAGACAGCCTCAGTAGGACTACATATGAAATTTTCTTTTTCTCTTATTTATTCTAGTATTGGGGATCCTCTGCGAAAGAGGGCTAGAAAAGAGCTACTTAATTAGAGTGTTCAATGAAGATATCTTCAAATCGTACATGTCAATACTGGTAAAGAATCACAAACCTCTCTTCTTTTCTTTAGAAGCACTTCATTCCTTGATTCTGGGTGCAGGGGTTAATGTATTCTGCTGCTATTGTAGTCCAGTAAGCCACAGTCAACCAGGCTAACCACATCTGCTTTGTCTATTTTGGCCATGATGTCAAGATCCTTAAAATTGCATGTCTTGGTCTGGGACTGTGCCTAGTGGCGAAATCCTATACAGTTTTATTTCTTTGTTTGCAGTTTGTTTATGGTCTTTTCTAGGAGAGGTGCTGGAGTTGAGTAGGGCAAGTTACATCAGATCTATGGTTTTCTTGATTAGATCATTATAGACTCCAAAATAAACTACCTCTTATAAAGTACAGCTAACTATCAGCAGATAGTAGGTAGTCTTTCTTCCCCAGTCCTTTGAACAAATCTTCAGTAACCTTTATTGCCAGAGGGCACACATGGTAGAAATTAAGCTAAGCCATCGTTTAATTTATATAAATAATCGAGAATTGGCAATTGACTTTGTTCATAGACCAATTTAAATCTATTAACAAACTTTGTATGACAAAAGTACATCTGCTTCATGAATGTACTTCAGCATCTTTCTGATTTTAGACCCATGCAAGATTTTGCTCCCTGCACTGGAGACAACCACGATCCCAACTAGATGATCTGGAAGGCTTAGGATAATCGGACAGGTAATGAAGTTTTCCTGAAAAACTCCATTCACCACAGTTGAGTTTAAGGAAGTGGAAATTACTTTAATTTGCAGTAGCTCATTAAATTAACTCTCCAATTATCGAGGCCTCTGCAATGTGGTTCTTAATTAAAGCTAGTGATTAAATCATGGCCCCGGATGAGAAATGGTGGCCTTTGTTTTGCTTTCAAACGAAGTTACGGACATACGCAATGGTTCCTGTGTGTGGCCATGCTGAAGGGTTTCTGGACAAAATGGTCATTATATCTGACAAAAGATGAAGTGACTTCTTGTCTTGATTTTCTGCCAAAATCTCACGGTAACTTTCCTTTTTAGAAGTCTGGAACTAGAACACTAATGAAAAATCAAAAGTAATCATTCTTATATCCCGTGTGAAGAAATGTATCGTGGGTAAGTCCTACTTGAGCCTACCAGGATAAATTCTTGTACCCAATCTTTAAGATCTTATTCGAGTCCATCATCTAGATTAAAACTCTTTCAAAAGAGTTATTATTATTAGTTATTAACTAATAAACATGTATATCTTATGATTGTATTTTTAGCTTATAGGAATGGAGAGCTTGCCTTTGGATTTACTTAATCTCTTTTCAAATTGTCCCATATTCTTCTTAGCAATTCTATGATGTGGGTGCAATTATTATTATGTTTATTTTAGAGATTAAACAACTGAGGTTCTGAAAGTTTGAGTACCTAGTCCAAGGACACACAGTTTATAAGAGGGTGATCTGGAACTTGAACCAACCTTTCTTTGACTTCAAAGCTGAAAAGTTTTCGCTTGCTATGTTAGTTTCATCTCTTTTCAAATATACCTGTCTTGGGGCACCTGGGTGGCTCAGTCGTTGGGCGTCTGCCTTCGGCTCAGGTCATGATCCCAGAGTCCTGGGATCGAGCCCCACATCGGGCTCTCTGCTCGGCAGGAAGCCTGCTGCTCCCACTACCATTCCCTCTGCTTGTGTTCCCTCTCTCGCTGTGTTTCTCTCTGTCAAATAAATAAATAAAAAAAAAATCAAATATAGCTGTCTTAGGTAAAATCTTTTATTTCAAGTGACTCATTTCTTGAGTTAGTATCTCTTTCAGTTCTTAGCAGGAAACAGATGGCATACCCAAATTAGGATGATTCTAGGAGAGTTTACTCACAAAGGGATTGTTTATAAAGGTGTGTATTCGAGAGGAAGGTAGAGTAGGACAACCACAAGACATAGTACAGCAACCTGAGGCTAGGAGCAGTGGATGAAGTGTTACTACACCTGGATCTGAAAGGATGAGGGTAGGGAGCAGTTGCTGTGCCAGAAAAAAAAAAAGGCTGTGCGTTGAAGGTTTCCTGGAAAGGCCCATTGATCCTGGATGGAAGGACATGTCCAACACAGAGCTGGCTCCCAGGGAAGAAGCGAGGGGAATACACACTCTAATCTTACTCTCCTTCCACCATCTGATCTCTTGCTAAGGCTCTTTCTTATTGGCCAAAATCAACAGGAAACGAGGGAGCATGGGAGTCTTGTCGATGTGGTCCTCATTGATCAGCATAAGAAGACAGAACAGAATGAAGTTAGAATGGAGAGAGGATATGGAAGGACAAACAGAAGTTATCCAGCACAATGACACATATGAGAAGTGCACTGACAGCAATTAGAGATGGTTGGCTTTTTCTTTTGATAAAGATGTACCTCAGAACACTGTTTTTCTTCCTTCTTTTTTTTAAGATTTTATTTATTTATTTTTTAAAGATTTTTTAATTTGACAGAGAGAGAGAGAGATCATAAGTAGGCAGAGAGGTAGACAGAGAGAGGGGGAAGCAGGCTCCCCGCTGAGCAGAGAGCCCCATGTGGGACTCGATCCCAGGACCCTGAGATCATGACCTAAGCTGAAGGCAGAGGCTTAACCCACTGAGCCACCCAGGCACCCCAGAACACTCTTTTTCTTAGGATGTGAGGAAAGTCACTACAAATTCGGCCTTTTTGGGACCTATCTCTGGCTATTGTGTGGTTTCAAGCCTGACCTTGAGCAACAGTATCTGTTACTGCAGTGGAAGGGCTATGCTCCTGGAGCGAGTCTTCTGCAAGGGTCACAACACTAGCTCACCTTGAGATTAGGGTGGCTTCTTATTCCCCTTTGAAAAAGGCAGCTTCTTTGAAAGGTCACTAGGAAAACATCTGGTTACTCTCAGCATTTCCAGAGGAAAGGCAGGTATCTACCCATTTAGACAATTGCCAAGAGAGGTTGATACAAAGAATTTCTTGGTACCTTGCAAAACAAAACAAACAAGAAAACTAAAAGAAGGGGTGCCTGGGTGGCTCAGTGGGTTAAAGCCTCTGCCCTCGGCTCAGGTCATGATCTCAGGGTCCTGGGATCGAGCCCCACATGGGGCTCTCTGCTCAGCGGGGCACCTGCTTCCCCCTCTCTCTCTGCCTGCCTCTCTGCCTACTTGTGATCTCTCTCTGTCAAATAAATAAGTAAAATCTTAAAAAAAAAAAAAAAAGAAAACTAAAAGAAGAAAATGGAAGAATGACTAGTAAGTTGCGAACCCTGAAAGATTCTAGAAGGGTTTTGAGTGGGAAGAAGTGCTGCAGGAGTGTTGCAGGAGGGAGAAGAATAAAGAAAAAAATATAAGAAACAAAACTTGTTGGTGCCCAGCTTGATTATTCAAATTTTAGTTCATTAGAGAAGATTTTGGCATACCATATGTTTATAATATTCACATCATTTACAATCTTTTCTGCCACCAAGCAGCCATGAGTACTTCTGCAAACATAAATTGGCTACACTTCAAGTTTTTAGAAATGCACAGGGTTCCAATTTGATTTTTGCTCCTGTATTTCCCTTCTCTTTTGAATGGTGTGCATTACCCCTTTGCTCCATTAGACTCTGAACTCCTATGCACCTACCATCTTCAGCATACTTGCTGTCCCAGAGAATCTTTTATCCCACATTCACGTTTTCTCTTTCTGAATGTTCACAGCCACTTCCTTTATAGCTGGAATCCACCCACCCATGCCCTTTACCCCTTTAAACTTTTAGGTGAGTAGATCCAAAAATCTGCCGTATAGAGTATTCAGAAAGCAGATGTTGCAGAATCGGCTCCTTCATCAGTTCCTTTCTTTGGAAGAGGCTAATTGGTGTGCCCAGAAGTTCCACCATGAAGAAGTTCTGTGGGGTACATTTCACAGGTTATGGGTCGAAGCTGTAGGTGAGGTAACACACTGACTCACCCTTATTGCACATCGAGTCCAAGGTACACCTTGGACCATAACCATAACCTGGAATCTCAATACAATGCTTTTTTATTATTACCCACATTTTTCTTAGCATATTTTTTACCTTAAATGTGAAATTCACGATGACCTAGTTATAGTTTCCTTGTATAAACCTGTTTTTGCTACATTCATTCACCATTCCCTATGCTTTCTCTGGGCTTCTGTTTCTCTCACTTGGAATTCCCTCATTCTCAATGGCTTTCCAGACTCTATGAAATTTAAGTACTACTTTTGAGTGAAACCTGCTCTCGTATTCTAGACGAAGAAGATTGTCTCCGTTCTGAATGCCTGCAGTGGCTATATTACTCCCTTTCGCTTAATAAGATATAGTATTGAATTAGGATTTTACCATATTTTTAAAAGCTTGTATTAATTTCTTAGAGTTTGTCAATGTATGTGTATTTTGTCTTTCAGCTTGTATAGAAGCTTCGTTAGAACTAAGAATGTATATTATACTTCCCTGCTTCCCTGTATCTCTTACTACCTACGAGTATATACTCACAGAGAGAACATCGGTCAAACAAATTAATAAAGCATAATGGTAAGAGGAGTGAGGGACCTGTAGCCAACGTGGCGGATACAACACGTGAGTCATCTCCCCAAACTCCACCGAAATAATCATTAAGAAATGACAAAGGTTTAAATCCATTCAACGAAGTGACACGAAGTGCAAAAGAGATGTCATCAGAATTTGGAAGACATGATGACTTTGTAAAAGGGGAAGGAGCAAATAATCCTGCAGGAGAGAGAAGAAAAGGAAACCAATGGATTCATCCTAATGAATTTGAGACAAACTCAGGAATTGAAGGCAAGTTACTCTGGAAGTACGTGGAGCTGAAAACTGGAATCAGCGAAAGAATTATTAGATGCCCAGACTCCCTCAAATCCCTTCAGTTGCAATTACTCCCATCTTCTCTGGCAGAAGATTGAAATGAAGGCAAGGCTTTGAATTAGAGAAGACAAGGGACATATGAAGATATGTGTGAGAAGCAGTTCTCCACACTGGAGGGTTAATGCCCATCTGAATGCTGAGGATTCAGATGCTCTCTCGTCTCCTGGCCCACATGGCATGAGGAACTCCAGCAGCCAGGCAGGGGATAGAGGGATTATTCTCTGGGATTCTGACTAGCCCAGGAAAAAAGACCTATGGGTACTGACATTTGGTGTACCTGTAAATATTCCTGATCACACTACAGTCATCTTGATTATTAAATCCTAGTTATCAAATCCTAGTTATTAAATCCAGTTATCAAATCCTACCCCAACATATTAATTAACCCAAATGCTTTTGGTCAGCTCTTAGGTACTTTGTTTAAGTGTGAACAGAGAATGAAAGGTCACCAGGTCCTTTTAATGTGGGAAGAAAGAATGAATTCTTTCTGAGGTGGAGCTGAGGTGGAAAGTAGTCACTTCTCAGTAGAACATGACAGGAGAAAAAAAGATTCTCAGAAAAAGGAAGACATTGCACTGTGAAATATGTGAAGGACAAGGAAAATCGTTTGTAAATTGAAAATATGAGACCAGAACTAGAAACATTCAAAATAAGGATTGAAAATAATGTTGAAGAAATTTCCCAGAAAAAGAAGTGAAAAAATGAGGGTGAAAAGATAATATGATTAGAGGATTCATCCAGGAGATCCAACCTCAACCAAAATAAATTTCATAAAGAGAGAATGAGGAAAATGAAGGGGAGGGAGTTATCAAAGAAATATTACAAAGGAACTTTTCAGGGGTGCCTGGGTGGCTCAGTTGATTAAGGGACTGCCTTCAGCCCAGGTCATGATCCCAGGATCCTTCATGATACCAGGATCCTGGGATCAAGCCCCATATGGGGCACCCTGTTCAGCGGGGAGCCTGCTTCTCCCTCTCCCTTGCATGCCACTCACCCTACTTGTGCACACGTGTGCTCTCTCTCTCTGTCAAATAAATAAATGAACTCTTAAAAAAAAAAAAGAACTTTTAAGGACTAAAATATATAAATCTCTAGGTTGAAAGTTTCTACCAAGTTCCTAGAACAGTGAATAAAAAAAAGCCACATCATTGGGACCTTTCTGAATTTCAGGATTAAAGAAGAAAAATCTAGACTTTCTAATAAAGGAAAAAACAAAACAAAACAAAAAACCCCAAAACCAAAAACAACAACCCCAAGTCCCCCACAAATGAATGGGAATTAAAAGAACATCAGCCTTTGCTACAATGACATTAGAAGCTAGAGAAAACGGAGCCATCTTTTAAATTTCTATATAAAAATGACTAGATTTCTTTATGTGATTGAACTACCAAGTGAAGAGAAGATAGAACGAAGACATTTTAGACATGTGGCCTTTCTGAGCAGCTTCCTGGAAGACACGTTCCATCAAAATGAAGAAGAACACATGGGACTGAACACAGAAGAAAAATAAAGGAAATTTCCAGAATAATGGTGACAAAAAAACCCAGGGTGATGATCATATGGCAGGTCTATGGAGCAAGTGGTCCACGCTGGAGCAAGAGAAGAAGGGCCTTCAGAAGGGAGAGTTCCTTTGGGAGGGAGGAAAGAATTTATGGATTCTCTGATGTGTTTGACTCTCCAGGGAGGAGTTCCATCACTGTCAGACAGTTAGGCATGGATTAGTGATGAATACTGAGAAAACACCCAAGTAATAAGAACGATCAACTCTGAGAAAAACAAAAACTTTACAAGAAAGAAAATGTGACCAAAGTGCATTACATATCTTACGTGTGAAAGATATTTATGGAGCTACAAAACGACTACATATGACAGCTGAGTAAAAAAACTCATTATCGGGTGGATGAAAAATATGAGTGTGTGTGCCTTGTAAGTGGTTTCTGTAAATGTGCAGTTACATTCTATCTTCTCCAATAGGAAGCTAATAGCTCATAAATAAAGGAGAAAAACTGAGAAATAGCAGGATAAGAGAATTATTCAGAAATATGAAGTAAGAAGCAGAAGAAAGGGTTGAAAAGTAGAAAGTAGTGCCCTCTGGACAACAGGAAGGTGGTTGTCCCTGGAATTGAGGCCGATGACTTGCTGGTTTTTATGACAAGACTTATAGTGTTATTTGACCTTTTATATAACCTAATACACATACATATATTTTTGAGAAAATATCACTCTAACTTATGTTTTTGATAAAAAATTTAAGAAGAAAACTGAAGCAGAATGGCCGTATGGGACACACATGTGTGCACACACACGCACACATACTCATACACAGACACATACAGTCTCACAGGTACATGATGGAGTAGGAAAGAGTCCAGAGGGACGTTCTCATGGATGATGGAAGGCAAGGCACGAATTTCCTCTCCTCCTACTGTGTTTTGACAAATTCAAGTTCATGAGTATGTGCCAGATCATCAAAGACCGAGAACGCTGTGTCAGTGTCTGAGGCAAACTGCGGTGTAAGGAAGGATGGAATAGGGAAGTCTGAATGGAACGGGGAAGGTTCTTACTGAAAGGCTTATTCACTTTAACACTCGGGCTCTGGCAGTAGGTAGGGTTGTGGGTGAACGGCATCTCCAGGGAACATGATAACAGTGCTGAATGGCTGCTATGAATCAGATTTCATGTGACGAGTGTGTGGCAAGCGTGTATAAGATAATACTGGTAATAGTCTAACTGTTACAAACCACACAGTAGAAAATCAGCTTCCTGCTCGTGATTCAAGACTTGCTACATTCTCGAAAAGACCCCTGAACACAGTTAGCAGTTATGACAGTTTTTCTTCTTATTGATATTGCTTTATTACTGCCTTTCAAACTATTAAATTTCTGTACTACTTCTGCTCCAGCTGAGAAACCTTGTCAGAGTGTCCTCATGAGGGTTCCAGTCCAGGGATGGGATTGCGATGTGAAAGGAGCATCTGTGGTAGAATTTTCTTTCCATTTTTCATATTTAAACTTATCTCACGTTTTTCAGAGCTGGAGTTCTCGTAAGCAATTATGGGAGGTAATCAGATAGTGTATATGTATATGTATATGTATATGTATATGTATATGTATATGTATATGTATATGTATATGTACATACACATAGAAGAGGAAGGGAGAGACAGAGAGCCAAATTAGCTATTCATTTTTATTTGTGTTGTATTGGCAACCTATTTTTTTAAAGAATATAATCTAGTCCTTTAAGAAAAACATTTTATAGCCAGTTACACAGGGCTTGTTGGTACTGGGTTCCTAATGAGGTATTGTAACTTGACCAGAGTCAGAGACTCTGAATTCTATCCTCTTACTGAGTTGTTAGAAATTTGAATAAGTCCCTTGCTCTTTCTAGGCTTAAATTTTTTCATTAAGGAATGGAGTTGTTAATTTTTAGCCCTGTTTATGTCACATGGTGATTACGAAAGGTCAATAATAAATGCGAAAATACTTTGAGGTCATCGGGGGAAAATGACAATTAAAGCTGAATGAAATATTATAACCTTGTGAATAATTCCTTAAAAATTCCAGATTTCTTTCTCTCTTTTTTCTTGTCCATTTGATTTAGCTCAGGAAAAGATGAGAAGCATACATTTACCACTTACCTATCATGTGCTGAGCATTTGTGCTATCTTTGCTATGTACATACATCACAATCGAACATATAACCACAGTATTTTTTTCTTGGTAACGAAAGTATGTCTTTGAGTGAGAGACCATTTGTAAAATAATATCTCTAATAGAAAAATCCCCAACTGACTGTCCTAAATATCTCCGGTTGCAAAGTAGACTATGTGCAAGAAAAACAAACATGGCAGATGTATCGCTTCCCTGATTTATTATCAATTTTTCTAAAATAGGAACCCATTTTCCTTTCAGAGCGGAAATTTGTGCTAGAGCAGACAAGAAGGATCTTCTGTTCTATCTGATTGATCCGGCCTGGTTCAAAAGCCACACTCAGCAGTTCTAATGGGAGAGGATGTGAAATTGAAGGTGTGGCTGGTCTGCTGAGCATCTGCTTTTTGATAGCGTTGGTGGTGGTCAAAAGCTTATTGATCTCCATCAGAGGAAATGAGTAAGCAGGCTTCAGGATGTGCTCTTTCTCTGTTTGATGCTCTTTCACTATCACTCTTGCACGAATTCCCAGAATGGAGCTTAATAAGGCGATGTGCATTGTCATTGGGGTTATTATTTTGAACGCACATTGGAATTTAAGTGACACTAAAAATGCCCAATTTAGCAAGTGTGTTTGAATGCCCTGGAGACTAATTTTGTTGGTGAGTTTAAGGCAAATTAACTCACTTTTGGTATTCTAATTCCTTTAGAGACTCCCATAATTGGCACCCAAATGGCTTGAATGAAGCTACCAATGTGCAAGCAGTTTCTCCCATGAATCCAAGTCTCCAGAGTTCCAAAATACTAACTATAAAACCAGACTAGATGCAGACCTATTTGATCTCTGCTCTGAATGTTCTCCCAAAGGAACCCCAAAAGTCAGATAGCTCTCTTCTTCAAGTAGTTATTTTAAGTGTAGATGTTAACTTCCAGAATTAGCATGTAAGAGCAGGAAGGGGCCTTAGAGATTGGCATAAGTGAGGAGACCCAGATAGTAGCAACGAATATGTTTACACATGGCTGGTTAGCAGCGGAGCCTGAGTATCCTGAACCTTCCTAGTTCATGCATTTTTCAACTATACCAAAAAAAATTTATCTTGTTAGTATATATGTGTATTTTCCCCAAGAGGCAACATTAGAGGATATTTTATAAGTTCTCATGTTAGTGGAAACCAGCTAGGAAGAAAAAGAATTCCCAAAGGTTTGGTCTAATGGTTTTTCCATTTGTCGATTTGTGACCTTTACATTTTTAAATATTTTTCAGTGAGAGGGATAACTAGTATCTTCCCAGCTTCCTCAGGAAGTGGAGCGCCAGAAGCCATGTTTATACCGTAAGACTCTGCCTCTCTCTATCTCCATTGACTAAATCAGAAAGAGAGAATTTACCCACTTGGGGCCAATCTGATTGTTTCCCAGGAGTTTGCAACTGAGCTTTTGGTTAGATTCTGATGACTGAAAGGTGGTCTTTTGTAGCCTGTGTGTGGAGACACAAAGAAAGGGCTTCTGCTGACAGGGAAGATGGAAGCAAAGCCTCAGAGGAAGGCAGGAGCTATGAAGCTAAGGGGAAGGAGGAAGAGAGAAGAAGAGGAGGAGAGGAGAGGATGGAGGGGAAGCTGAGGGGTGAGATAGAGAGAAGGGGAAAGAGAAAGAGGAGGAGAGAGGGAAAGGAGAGAGAGAGAGAAAAGGGGGAAGAAGGGAGGACAGGGGGAGGGGGAGAGGGAGAGAGAGACAAAACTACCATTGCCTTAGTTCATGAGAATTTTCTGGTGTCTAACTCTAATCCTTATAAGGCCTTTTCTCCCTGCCCTGGGGATCCATGAAATAGCTTTATAATACACCCCCTCCCCGCTTTTAATTAAGTTGGTTCAAGCAGACTTCTGTTATTTGCAACCAATGAGATTCACGTAAAACAAAAACTGCTTTAAACTATGTGTTAAATCCCTATTAGACAGCTCGAGGTTATAGTTTGCGAGCGCCAGAATTTCAGCTGAACTCCACTCTGAGGCTTTGGTCAATGCTTGGGCTTCTAGTAAATGACTACAGCCTTTCTTGGTGGAGCAGCATCAGAACCATCTTGTAGATCTAGGGCTAGAATTTTAATGGCTGGCATCATTAACATCCAGCTTTTCGGTGGTGGATCTCATGAAAAATGTGATTGGACTCTTGGACTATTATCTTTTCACTCTAAGAATGATGATGCAGTTAGTCTGATTCTACATGATCCTAGTCAGATTGCGCTAAACTAAAATATTTGTATAGTAATGTTTTTGAGGTTCACTTACAGGCGTGCTATTGGCTTTTGTGCCAGTGGTGCCATTTCCAGTTTCTGTGATAGCAGAGATGTTTGGAGATTGGTTCGCGCGATGATGTGTGATGAATATTGACAGTGGAGTTAGAAGGGTTCCAGAAATGGGTATTTTTGAGGTGTTGTAGGGAAAGTAAAGTGACCAAAATGAAAGCAAAGTGTTTGTGATATTGCGGGCTCTAAAAAAATATTTGTGGGTGGACGTTTCCTTGTTTTATGAGGCTACCGTTGTTATATTTTCCATGTTGGTTTCCAAGATTCCCATCAGAAAAACAGAGCTGCCTATTCTAGGTCAGGTAAACTATGTCCTATCCACAAGGGCAAAACGAAGGTTGTTAGTTCTTAGCATTCCAGACTTAAAAATATCAGTCTGTGGAGAGAAGCTTATGGAAGCTAGCATTCCTCTGGGTTTCAAGAGTCAATACCATTAAAAAATGAAGAGGTGATAGAATGCATAGTTTTCCTCTCTTGCCTTACTTTGGCAAGACTGGCCCAATAAGTGGAATTTCAAGTGACCTACTGGGAAGGTTCTGAAAGATTTTTGGCAAACCTTTAGCAAAATTTTGAGTAGGAGAGAAAGCCCCCTGTTCAGGTGACATATGCACCCATCAGTATGACGTATTTGGGAGAAACCCAGCAAGGCTCCCTTTTCCCAAAATATCTTCCCCACCAGCAACATGCCTGTAGTTCTGTAATTAGAGATTCAGTTGTGGTTTAAAGAATTCCTGCATGAACACATAAATAGCCCTGGGATGTTAACTATGAAATTAATATCTAGCTAACCCAGTGACTCTCAAAAGAAGTCACTCAAGGACTATGAATCAGAGCTAGGAGTTCTTTCAAACCACATGCTTCATCTTCCTTAAAATTCTGACAGAGTCCCTCTCCTGTCCTCTTTTCCCCCACTATTCCATGTGTCATGTCTCCCAGGTGTGTTGCGGGTTGGGGACAATAAGATTGAGAACTACCGATGTAACTCTTGGTGTGACTTTCTGGAGTGGCTTTCTTCATTTCCAGCTAAGTAAGATTAGAATATTAGGGGACTAAACAATTGGATTGGGGACACAGAGAGGAGAAGGTAAAACTTTCATGATGGGAGGAATAATTTCGAAGGAATGGTTTTGCAGATGCTTTGTGGTGGGCAGGCTTGTGTGGATACTGCAGTAGAGATCCTGAGCTGTGGGATGTCAGTTTTGAGGATTCTCGGGTACAGGCAGCAATTTTCAGATTCCTTCAGGCAGGAGGTGCATGGGAGAGGATGGGAGAGGCTTAGAAAGAGGAGATAAGGCTTTGAATGAGGAGGTAAGTTTAGGATACTTAAAAAATTTGCCTGGGTTCTTCCTGCTTCCGGTTAAATCAAAAGGACAGCCTCTCCAGTGCTGATACAGGTTTGTTCTGCTCTTGAAAATTATTTTCTTTCCTGGGTACTCTCAGGGTATTCTGATCTCAATGGATCTCAATGGAGGGAGCAAGTTAGACCCTCTTAGACGAATGGTTTTGATATTTGCCAATTGAATTTGCCCATGGAAGCCAAATTGTATTTCTCAGTATCTCCTTCCTGAATTTGGCCACAGTGCTGTTGAATCTGAGTGTGAGGAACCTTGAACTTGTGCAATGGATTTGAGAAGATCCTGTGACATAGAGCTCCATGATTGGTCTTGGCAGACTGGTGGTTACCCCAAAGATGACCTTATCTTGAATGCACATATTTTCTAGAGCAGGACTCTAAAGAAGCTTCAGAAAACAGTGACCTTGAAAGAATCTACAGGGTCAATGAACAAGTGTTTCAACAGTCACTTAATGGCTGCTGCACTAATGGAAACTAACTAGTTTTCTACAGTGGTTCCTAATTCCAGCTGATCATCAAAATTGACTGTGAAACCTTACAAATATAGAAGTATAAAAAGGAGGAATTGTTAGGGTAAACAAAGTATAAAATGCTGTAAATGTAAAAAGTAAATGTTTCTCTCCTCTCTCTCATCCCCAAATATCTTGATCCCTAGATGTAACTATTGTTTACATTTCTTTCAGAAATTTTCTGTTCGGGGCGCCTGGGTGGCTAAGTCGTTGAGCGTCTGCCTTCTGCTCAGATCATGATCCCGGAGTTCTGGGATCGAGCCCCGCATCGGGCTCTCTGCTCATCAGGAAGCCTGCTTCTCCCGCTACCATTCCCTCTGCTTATGTTCCTTCTCTCGCTATGTTTCTCTCTGTCAAATAAATAAAATCTTTAAAAAAAAAAAAAGAAATTTTCTGTTCATAGACAAACAGAGCAAATAGAGACGGATGACACTATTTACTATATGTGATATCATGCCCTTCATACTATTCTACATCTTATTTTTCATTTTAGCAATCAGTAAATCTAGATGCATTTTATCCCTTTAACATCTCCTGGTCTGAATTGAAGGAAGCTCATATGGTTTTGTTTTGTTTTTAATTAATTAATTTATTTGACAGAGAGAGAGGCAGTGAGAGAGGGAACACAAGCAGGGGGAGTGGGAGAGGGAGAAGCAGGCCTCCTGATGAGCAGGGAGCCCCATGTGGGGCTCGATCCCAGGATCCTGGGATCATGACCTGAGCCGAAGGCAGAGGCCCAATAACAGAGCCACCCAGGTGCCCCTTATATGGCTTTGATTATCTTTTCATACAGGAAACTGGGAAAGATTAAGGCATGTAAGTCATTGGTCCTCTTAACTTTACCTAAAGGGCTTGTTAAAACGAAGATTGCTGGTCACACCCTCCCCACTCCACTCAAAGTTTCTGATTTAGAATCTTCTCAATGGCGGTGTCTTAATAAGGAATATATCTTTTTCTTTGACACAAGTATTCAGGAAAGGCATTGCTCTGATGCTTTATAGACCAGAGGAAACAGCACTGGGCAGTTATAGCTCTTCATTTTCCCACGGTGGAACACAGGAACACATGCTCTGAATGCGCTCTTTCTCGTATCTTCCCCTTTTTTACAGTTGGTTTCTAAGCAAGGACAGATTTACTGAATGGTGAGGAAGTAGATAAGGAGCCTGAAGACTTCCCCCTTGTACATGCCCCCAATCTTTTTCTGGGTTCTTTTGCAATCCCTTGAGTAGCTTCTCCATGCGGCCAGCATTTTACTGCTTGAGTTCTTCTTACCTATCTCCCCCTTGCTACCCACCTCTTCCTTCTTCTTTCTTTAAGAGAGCACTCTTAAATAGTCAAGTCCTTTTGTCCACCAAGCAATGGACTGAGATGGGCTGTTAGAGAGGCTGCTTTATAGGCTGTTTCAGTCCAGAGGGATTAAACAGGATGACCTCACTGAAAAAGAAACCACACTTAATAGCTTTAAATGGGACTGCTCTTAACTGGGTCACCCTGAGCCACTGCACACACTTCTTGTTTCAAGTGAATGTGGTGGTTTGAGCCAGAATGGGTTGTCAGCAAGATAGTTGAGATGCCTTTGTCTTTTAGTGATGAACCAACACCTTAATATGTAAGCAGAATGAGGAAATATGTAATAGGTTACATTACATATTTATGTATATGTAATATTACATATTACATTACATATCCCCATACAATAGGGACTGACATTCAGTCCCAAACCTTGGACCCTACTTCTGGGACATCTGGGGAAACACAATCTTTCCCCTCTCAGCTAGGTAAATGAGAAAGTTATGGAACATAGTTCTTCCATTCTTCTGAATAGAGACTCCATCCCTGTTTCAACTATGGTTATCCAGAATGAGGGATCTCAGCTGGACATAGTGTAAAGTGACAGTGAAGATCATGCCTTTTAAGTCAGAATAACCAGATCTCCACTCCTCACTTCATCTCAGGGTTGTTGTTGGGGCTGAATATTAACTTTATCACAGTACTTAGAACAGAAAAATATTTAATACATTTTATTTTTTGTTAGCTTTTATCCTGAAATAGAAGCTCCCTCTGTTAATAGCCAATGTAAAGAACTCAGGGACATGTCCCAAAATATATGACTCAAATTTTTAACTAAACAAAGACTTCTAGAAGCAGTTCTATCTAAATCTTTTTGATTCTATGAGTTTATTATCATCCAGTAGCTTGCCTTCTCTGTCTTTGAAAGGGGAAACAGATTTTACCAACATTAGGAAGTCTTCATTATTAATAGTCATGGTTTAGAGCTTTCCCCCTGGTCAAATTGCTGACTCAATACTTCTTGTTTTTAAAAAAGGAAATAGCTGAAAAGCACCTGTTAATGAGACTAATGTAACACAGTATGGGTGTATGTGTGTGTATGAGAGAGAGAGAGAGATAAATCCCATCCTTGAAGTGGATACAAAAACCAACATATAGAGAGATGAAGCTCCTTATGGATCGGTTTTCCTAAAATGCTTAACTTTTATTTTCCCCTGACTATGCTTTTCTGCTTTTGCCCATAAGAAACATCCAGTAAACAAAGGAACTATTATTATAATGAAAAGATGTATTTCCCATAGCTTTCTTTTTAAGATTTTTTTATTTATTTGACAGAGAGAAACACAGCGAGAGAGGGAACACAAGCAGAGGGAATGGTAGCAGGAGAAGCAGGCTTCCCGCCGTGCAGGGAGCCTGATTCGGGGCTCGATCCCAGGACCCTGGGATCATGACCTGAGCTGAAGGCAGATGCTTAATGACTGAGCCACCCAGGCGCCCCTCCCATAGCTTTCTTGATGATTAATATTATTAAATAATTTCTGCAGTGTTATATCAAGTTATATACTGAAGAGATGAAAAGAAAATGTTGTAAGATGAAAAGAAAATGTTGTAAGATGAGTGAATGGTAAGATGACCGTATCCCCACTCCAACTCAGACTTGTTTCAAGAAAAGTTCACATAAGGCAGGTTTCTTCACTCTTTTACTCAGTTAATCAAGCATATAATTAAAACACATTTATTACATGTCTGCTATGTGCCAGACTTTGTGCTAGAAGGCAGAGAGATAACCAAGGAAAAACGAGACATGGAGATGGTAAAAGAGGATCAATTCTATATTAGAGGTAAGAACAGAGAACTGGAGGATGGAGGAAGGAATGACTCATTGCTTGTGGTCAAGGAAGGCTTCAACTAGAGGAACTGACTCCATACCATGTCAAAACAACACATTTTGTGGTATGACTTCAGCCAGTTCCTGTATTCTGATTCTTGATCGACCCAACTTTACTTCTGATCATTTCCTTTGCTTGCTCAGTCTACCTGAAGATTATATTCTATTCATACTCTGTTCATCTGTATATTCCTAGAATCTAGACCAGAATTATATGCTTGGCATATTATAGATCCCCAACAGATGTTAAGCTGCAGTGACAATGGCTCATGGCTTCAATAATCTTTCAATCTCATTCCTTTATGTATAGAATAGACCTTCCTTTTCATTTTTAACTCCGCACTTCTCAATTTTAACATTAATAGTAAATTATTTGCTGGAATTTTTGGTTCTCCATATCCAGTCAGAATATTGTAGTATGTATACATAATACATACCCATATATGTGGTCAACATACATGGGTTCCTGCTGCTCTGTTGTCCCCTCCTGATACTGGACATGCTGCCATAGCCTCTTCATTGTCCTGGGTCTATAAGGCTTAATTCCTTAAAATGCCAAGTTGGTCCTTGGACGTGCTTATACTTTCCAGGGATTCTCAGACTACTTCTAAATCAGATATTCTTGTGATTCACTCCAAGAAGATGGAGTTCAAAACATTCTGAACTTTAGTGCCCTGGACTTCTAATCCTTTATTGTAGAAAATGGCCTATGTGGAGTATCAAGGAACACTGAATCTGATCACATTCCTTTATGAGTTAAGCCTTCATATAGCTCTAGACTAGAGCATGGATAGTCCTTCTGAACCCTAACCTAGCCTAAGAATGAAACTCTACTTAAATACCAAAGTTGAAGGCATCTGCCAGGGGTGAGGGGATTACATTCCCTAAAGGAGTAGAAGGAATCACTATTGTAGTCAGGTCTTACTGAATACACACAGCTGATCATGCACTCTGCTATTTTCTAATCTTCTATGTTCTCTAACGCTGACTGATTAAGGTCAGCAGTTTCCGCAAGATATATTTGAAAGGAGACATTTCCCAGTAGGTCTAAAACTTCAGTATAAAAGCCCCAATATTGTCCACTGTCTCTGACCATTCCATATGTTTACCATTCTTTCTCAAGTCTTCTTTTCTGTCCACTAGAATGAAAGTTCCTTGAGGGCCTTGTTGACCGTGTATCCCCACACCCAGGAAAAAAACAGGTATACTTAGGTGTTCAACAAATACTCGTGGATTGTGTATCTGCAAGTTGCTGAGCTTGAAAATCTGAAACTCTTAATTTATTCCTTTAAAGATAACCTATTTCAGATTACTATGTCCTGAATAGATGATAATGGTGGTGGTGGTGGTGGTGGTGGTGGTGCCAGTGTTGGTGATGTTGATAAAGATAGCTAGCATTTACTAAGGTAAAGCAGTTTACTAAATTACTCAAATGGCAACAAAGGAATGGCCCTCAGTGAATTGTGAATCTTGGTGTGTACAACTGTATCGTGTGCTCCCACAATGAGTCTGGACTTGACCGTGTGACTTGCTTTACCCAATAGGATATCAGCAAACATGATGCAAGAAGAGGGTTGATAAAGCACTTACGCATTGAGCTTTGCCCTTTGGGAATACTACTGCTGGTGAACAAAACACTGAAAGACCTGGTTCTGAAATTGGGACCTATAGGGCTGGGTGGAGACCAGTATAAAAATCTAGGAAGGGATGAAAGTAGAAACAGAAAAAACAGGCCCTGGGCATGTCACTTTTTTTTTTTTTTTTTTTAAGATTTTATTTATTCATTTTTTGAGAGAGAGACAGAGAGGGCAAGCCTGAGGTGGGGCTCGATCCCAAGACCCTGACATCATGACCTGAGCCCAGACAAAGAGTCCAAGAGTCAGACACTTAACCAGCTGAGCTGCCCAGGTACCCCGAGGCCCCAGGCTAACCTCCTTTAGGATGAAATACCATATGGAGAGAGGCAGCATTTGGAAAGAGATGATTCCAGCCATTCTGGCCTTTCTAACTATCCCACATGTGTCTCCAGACATGTGAGTGAGGACATCTAGGACTGGCCATCACCAGCCAACATGTCAACTGACTGCAAATGCATGGAGGAGTCCAGCTGTGGCCTTGTGGAGAGAAAAAACTACCCACATGAGCCTAACCCAAATTACCACTCCACAGAATCACTAGCAAATGAACAAACTTTAAGCCCCTAAGTCTTGCTGTGCAATAAGTAAGTGATATGGTTACTACAAGGCACTGAGATAATTAAAGTATTGTCTCATTTCCTTATAGGATAACTCTCCAAGGTACATACTATTATTATCTCCACCTTATAGATAAGGAACCTGTAGAGAGGTTAAATAACTTGCCCAGGCTAACATAGTTACTAAGGAGGGAGCACAGATATAAACCCAGTTCCACCAGATTCTGGAGTATGGTTCTTAGCCATTGTTTTTATATTGCTTTAGTGATGACCTTTGTCAATCTAGCCACATCTAGGGTCTATCTCTTCCTGCTTCCTTAAATATGTCTATTCTACACTTAGAGCTTTCTACAACAACAAAAATTTCCATCTTTGATACTTGAGATGTTTTGTATATAAAAGAAACAGAGATGAAGTGTTTGGACAATTTATCTTACAAATGATCCCATGATATTGTCTGGTGGAGTATAAAGTATTTAGTCTTCTATTAGTTTTGCATTATTTTTTTCTTTTATTGTACTTAGTAGTTATAGAGTATTGTTAAATATAAGAGGCAGATGGAATATTGTAAAGTAAATGAAATTATGGGTAACACAAATGACAGTTCCTACAAGTTAGCAAAATATTAAATATTTCTGTCTTAATACTTTCAATGTGCCTAATATTAGTAACATAAATTGTGGTCTAAAAAGGCAATGCAGTCTTGCAGTATTTTTTTGCTATCAGCATTTTAGAGGAAACAAACAAGCTAAGATCGTTCATCTTTCTAAAATGCATGGGAGGTAGGCTGATATTCTATCAGCACAAGAATTTTCACTTTGAAAACCAGGAAGTTGTTTCAGGGTCTATGTGGGGGCATTTCCTAGGTTTCTTTATCAGGGAGGCACACAAGTTTTTTTCTAGGACTATTACTAATTTTCAAAGTAAGAAACTTTGTAACCTAAGAGTCTTAGCAAATAAGTGCAGCATTTAATATCAAATTACAGTACCTATCAGGGATAAAACTAAAGCTATTATTCCCAACACTGTGAGGGTGATAGAAATCTTTCTAAAACTATCTTTCAATAGGGAACTATAGCACAATAGAAGCCACCTAGCGCTTGAAAGCTATTATTTGGAGGGTTACCCCAATGTGGGCAAGGAGAGTATCTGCAAGCCATTTGAGAGCTATGGCAATGATTATTAAGAAAAAATAATCATATGTTTACTTGTTTCCATCCAATATACAAAGCTGTAAGGAATGAGTTGTTATAGCCTTGGGAATGTTAAGATGTGACATGAGTATTGTTAGAGATGCTTTAGTTTTATAATCTCAGAAATTATGGGGACATTAGAAATTATCTCACTCAGACTAATTCCTAAAGCTTTACTTTTCCCCATAGACCTCTGGCTATTTAATTACTCCTTAAACACTTCTGTTGAAAAGGAACTCATCACTTGATAAGCCAGTCCAATCCATTGTTGGAAGGCCTTTGTTGTTGTAAATTTACTCCATCTAATAAACTTAAACCTTCACTTATAACTGCTCTTTGGAGTGTTTTTTAAGGAGCCTAATTTTCTTCCGTAGAGGATTCTTTCCTCTTTATCATTTCGGGCATCAGCCTCTGGACTTAAAACATAGGAATCTAATATTCCAGAAGTGGTCACAACTGAGCTGATAGAAAATAGGCTAGGTTATGGTTCTATAACCAACAACTCTGAAATCGCAGTGGCTCATTCCATATGGCCATCTGTGGTTGGCTGGCAGTTCCATGTTGTCATTGTCACCTTTGCTCTAGCCCCCAGGCAGATAAGACAGTCACTGTGCCCATATTGCTGGTCACAGGGGCAGAAAGAAAAGAACACATGGCAAAACTTAAACTACATCTTCTGTCTAAGGCTGGTTCTCCTGGAATAAGTAAGGGACACATCTGACTTCTGCTTACAATTCTTTGGCCAAGGCAAACCACGTGACCAGCACCAAATTCAATAAAACAGAAAAGTCTACTTTTTTCCCTTAAGTCCAGAAAGAGGGAGACAGAAAGAGAGAGAAAGAGAGACAGAGACAGAGAAATATTTCTGAGTTGCCCAACACAGATTAAATTAATCTTAATAGGAATAGTAGAGTCGTATGAACATAGTCAAAGACCCGTCTTTTATTATTTTAAGCCATTTTAAAATTGTGGCCTTTATATTTGCACTGCTGTGACACATTTGTTGGCATGAGTTACTGCACCAATGTAAATTCCTAATAAGATACCAAACAATTGATTCTATAAAACTTAAAGGTAGAATTTTACATTGATCATTATTAATTTCATCTTGTTTATTTCAGCAACATGCTTATTTCCCTGTTAAATATACATTCCAACTTGTAGTCAGTATAATGAGCAAGTTGCTGATACTTTCATTTATCTTTGTTAAAGATTTATTTGTTTATTTATTTATTTGACAGAGAGAGAGAGAGAGAGAGATCACAAGTGGGCAGAGAGGTAGGCGGGGGTGGGGGCAAGCAGGCACCTTAAAGGACGTAATCCAGAAAGGAGAACCCTCCTACACTTTTGGTGGGAATGCAAGCTAGTGTGGCCACTCTGGAAAACAGTATGGAGGTTCCTCAAAAAGTTGAAGATAGAGCTACCCTACGACCCCGCAATTGCACTACTGGGTATTTACCACCAATACAAATGTAGTGATCTGTAGGGGCACCTGCATCCCAATGCTTATAGCAGCGATGTCCACAACAGCCAACCTATGGAAATAAGTCAGTCAGAGAAAGACAATTAACATATAATCTCACAGATATGAGGAATTTGAGAAACAAGACAGAGGATCATAGGGGAAGGGAGGGAAAAATGAAACAAGATGAAACCAGAGAGGGAAACAAACCATAAGAGACTCTTAATCTCAAGAAACAAATGGAGGGTTGCTGGAGTGGAGGTTGGAGGGATAGGGTGGCTGGGTGATGGACATTGGGGAGGGTGTGTGCTATGGTGAGTTCTGTGAATTGTGTAAGACTGATGATTCACAGACTTGTACCCCTGAAACAAATAACACATATGTTAATTAAAAATATTTTAAAAAATAAAGGACATAATCCAGCCCATATTTTCCATCTTAAAGAAAAGATGGTTGTTTCATTTTGATTTTGTGTGTAACACCACATGATAACACTTAACGTAGGCGATTTAATGTGAAGTGGATATGCTGCTTTTTTTTTTCATCCTTTGGAATTTTTATTGGTGTAAAAACACCTATAAATGTTTCCGAACATAAGAAAGGTAGCTTAATTAGATGTTCAGTAAAATCTGTAGTTTCAATCCAGTTAGAAAAGACCTTTTATAAGAAGACAGATTTTTCAGGGAAAATATCTTAAAAGAAGCAAAGATTCATGTGACCTTTTGACAACCCTAGTGAGAAGCAGATCTGACATACTCTACCTTGCAGTTTGGGTGTCAGGGAATCAGTAGCACTTTAAAAATAACTGCAACAGGATAAAGATGGGAGGAAAAAATAAACACTGTTAACAAAATAGTTTATTAAGGAAGGAAGTAAAATGAAGCACACTGAACCAGTCATGTGCAGAATAAATATAGAACAGCACATTTCCAGAGACACACTAGGAAAAAACCCAACCCAAATATACTGAAAGGAATCCAAGGATAGAATTAATAGCTAAGTGGGCTGAGATATTATCTATTGTTCAGAGGGAAGAACCTCACACAGAAGGACAAATGTTGAAAACAGAACTGAACAGTAAATTGGGGAAGAAACCACTTTGACCAAAATATGTATATTTAGTAGCAGATCAGACTCTTCAAAAAATCTGAAGTGGTATGGGGAAGCCAACCATGTCTTTTAAGGAGTGATTTGGAGGAATTTTTGGAGTGTGTTAGGAAAAGAGTTACCAACTTTTATTACAGCTACCATGAGCAGATAATTTGAAAGGTTAAGAAACAACTCCTTCGGTTCAGATGGCTCAGATGGTTAAACATCTGCCTTCAGCTCAGGTTATGACCCTGGGGTCCTGGGATCGAGCCCTGCATTGGGCTCTCTACTCGCAGGGAGCCTGTTTCTCCCTCTCTTCCTCCACCTGCTTGTTCTCTCT